>CP092869.1:37341524-37941524 GCA_030710605.1 Cordylochernes scorpioides | reverse complement strand
CATGGAGAAAATATTGGAAAACATTTGCAGGTTCCCCATATTTCACTTAATACTTTTTATCTGTCTTCTGACTATGCCATACTCCCTCGCCCCATTCACCATAGTAATCTACCTTGGACTATATGCCCAATAGCCCCAAAGGCTTTACCAATTATATGAAACCATCTTCCAGATAGGTAGTGCTTTCCATACGTTTGTAACTCTCGTCCTGGACATCCTGGGAGAAAACTTCCAGCGTACATTTAGATCGCCCCAAAGCAGCCGAGAGGGGGAGTCAGAAACTAATTTAAGTAAGTTCCCCCCGCACGGGCCCCTCGTTTCCAGTCAGAGATGACGCCCGTCGATTGAGGTCACCTCTTGGCCTCCCGACTTACAAAACGTTCGCCATCTTGGCTGTCACCGAATGTCGTCCATACCATCCCCACAGCTTGGAAATCCCAAGTTTCACAATGAATTCATACCTCGATTTCTTTTTCAAAAAACACTCACAAATTCAAAATTTAATTCTCAAAACACTGCAATCCAAATGAATTAAAAACATCGATTATTTTTCAACACTCAAAAAACAACTTACCTGCATTTACCCACATAAAACACGCATCCAACACTCACGACCAATACAGAAATTCAGATCTAAAGGCCAAATACGAACAAAAACACGCACATTACCACTTCAAAGATAGGATAAAAGAAAAAGTAAAGCCTTCGAGCTTACGTTTGAAAGGAACGACCACTTAAAAGGGTCGAGGACTCTTCTCGAGCCCTGTATTAAAAGATTCGATTCCGGTCACGACCTTCCGTAATAACGAAGTGGATATCGGGCGAGCATAACTTAAATGCCCTAGGGGACCGCATAAAAACCCCTAGAACGCATTAAGGCTCGGAACAAATTAATACAAAACACTCGACCTTGAGATCTTTAAAGATACTACAACTCCAAAAACATTACAACAAATACCAATACAACCTTAGGGTTAATTAGATTCCCGTGTCTCCTGTACACATAATATAAACGCGATTTTGGGAAGGATCATGTTTCCACCCACAAAATTCGCACAAGAGACAAAAATTATACAAGGGCATCAAAACTCGGAAGTCTCCGCGAGACCTAGATACACCCTGGCCTTGTCATTACTAAGAAATATTTTTGCGTATCTCTCTACATACATTCTTTTTTTTCTCATCCCATTTATTTGCATTTTTTTATTTTTGAAATCCAAATGCTTAACAAAATATTTACCATTTATATAAAAACTAACGTACATCTTTTTTTCTTTCTCACCCAACTTATTTACATTTTTTTTTATTTTTGAATGTATCAATGCTTAATCAAAATATTCACCATTTATATAACAACTTATTTTTTTATTTTTTTTTATAAACCAATTTTATTTTTTCAACCACTCAACAAATTTTTTCAACGAAAACTCACTTTGATTTCTTTTAATTATCATTATTATTTTTTTGATTTCCCAAAGCCCTAACAGAAAATTCCCTTGATGTAGTTCTCCATACAATTAGTCTGAATAATTATAAAGGCATCATTTTTTTTTACTCAACAATGGCACCAACGCGCATTCACTTTGATTTCTTTTAATTACAGTCGAACTTGGATAATTCGAACCCCAAGGGACCATAAAGAAATTCGAATTATCCAAAAATTCGAATTAAAAACGGAAATTCTATTTATAGGAAATTCTAGGGACCAAGATAAATATTCGAATTAAAGAGGTTTTCGAATTAAAGAAGTTCGAATTATCCAAGTTCTACTGTATTATTTTATTTTCATTTTATTTCCCAAAGCCCCTAACAGAAAATTCCCTTGATGTAGTTCTCCATACACCAAGTACACCAAGAATGCATAGGCATCATCATTTTTTTGTTTATGTTTTCTTTTACTCAACAATTTTTTCACCAGCCTAATCCGTTTTTACACTTTTTATTTCACCTATGATATTTGTATATAGCCTCACAGTGCTCCCTAATTAATTTTTCCCCCAAAATTACTTTTCTCTCACAGAATTCAATTCAGGCTACCCCTTTTTGAATTCTTTACATGTAGGGGACGCATCTGTGATAATCTGTATATAGCAATATGTAACCCCACCACAATCTATGCAATGTATCGTCAAAAGATTTAATAAAAGTTAGGCTTCGCGAAAAGGGAATAACAATTAACAGGATTGCATCATCCAGGAAGTAAAGGTCACTACCCAGGACCCATAAAACTAAAGTTCAAAGACCTTCTTCTTCCTGGAAGATCGCAATAGTGGCGATAATGGAGGTACTAAGCCAATCACAGTTAAGCATGACATTTCAACAACCAATCGCCTTTAAGCATGACCAACTAATAGCGAATCAGAAAAAAAAACACGTGGAAGGATCTCCACCAATGAGAAGCCGAGAGAGTTAATGACGATGATCTCGGACAAGAAGTGAGAGAAGGTAGGTGAACGTGCTAGAAGCAAGGTGTGCTCAACTTAGGCTCCAACCAAGGTAGTGTCGCTCCATCATGTGAAAGGCAAAGTACCTCCTCCAGTCTCTTCACTCTCCCTTTCGCAAAGTCTATTTTCTATCCCATCCAGGTGTGCTCGTTATTTTCCTGTGGAAAACCACCATTCGACCAAGACTGCGCCATCCATCACCAATTCAACATAATCCGACATAGGATTCAACAATTCACCAGGATTCAAACGGGTTGTTATAGAGAGTTCACACCGAATATTATAGTGAGTCGACAGGATTAAATCGAAATATTATATATATATATATAGTGTAAAGACTATATAATAAAAATATAATAGTGATTCTATATTTAAAATTTAGAGAGTAAACTGATAAGATTGATAATTTATATCAAGTAGATTTGATTAGATTAGCAAGCTAAATCTAAATTATTATAAAAATAAATAGTTGTTTAGTTTTATAGTTTAGTTTTGTATTAAATTATCTTTATTACTTTGATTATTTAAATTCAAATTATAAAATTTGTAAATTGTTATTATTTAATAGAGAGAGAGAAAAAAAATTATTTACTTCTTACACATCATCCATATATATTTGTAATTAATAACAATAAAATTTAACAATGTAACATCTTTTGCAATCGGCTGTTACACGTCATTTAGACATACTCTAATTTGTATATAGAATAATAGAAGTGAGAATATATTTGATAGTATAAATTTTAGTAGTTAGAGAGAAGAGAGAAAGACAGAACCATGCACTTTTATTCAAACTAATAATAAGAAAAAAAAATTTTGTAAGGAAGGTAGATAAGATTGTTAGTATATATATAAATATATATATTTTATAATTTTATATTTTATCCTTTTTTTAAATTATTTTTTAAATTTTTTTATTTTAAAATATGAATATATCTAGTTGTATTTAGTAATATATCTATAATATGAATTAACTTTTGTTATAAGTTTGGTTATTATGTTTTGAAACCCTAATGATAGACCAGACATATACAAAAAAAATTAAATTGAAATAATTAGTGGAAAAAGAGATCTGCTGGACCGGAGATTTTCAAATAGAAATCCAGCTGACATTTCACTCCTGCTCTATTATGCCATAGATCTCTTTTCAACCGGATTATATGTGTTAATATTAAGTTGTTTTAGTGAAACATTTATATATAAAGATTTAACAACTACAAGTGTTAAGAAATTCTAACTGTAACCTACCTCTTCTGTGACGCCTTCCTCTGTAAACAGCTATTTCTGGTTAACATCTGTTGCGGGGGGGGGGACACATGTTCGTCCCTTCCAAATTAGAATGCTTTCTCAGAAATTTCAGATTAATATAAGACAACTGAAGAAGAAAGAAAATAGTTAAGGGAAGAAAGCCAATCTTTATAATCTTTACAGTTAGTTATATTAATATAACTGATTCAATTATTATTTATCTTTTAATTTTCTTTTAAAAAGGTAAATTATTAGATGATTAATAAAGCTATTAATTTTGAAAATTCATTATTATTTAATTTCCATTTTCCTCCCCAGAAATTGGAGATTAAATAAAATGAATTATATACAATATTACTTTAAAAATCTTGTGAAAAATTTTCAAATTAGTTATATAATTTAAGTTTAATTAACTGTTAAAGATTATAAATTTGTATTAGTTATTATTGAGAGAAATTATAGAAAGTTGATTTAATAAATCGATACTTCCATTTATTTTTTTTAAAAGTATTTTATAATTGATATACTGTTGAAATATTTTACTTGTTTAATACTAAATTTGTTTTCCATAAATAATAATTGAATCAGTTATAATAATATAACTAACTGTAAAGATTATAAAGATTGGCTTTCTTCCCTTAACTATTTTCTTTCTTCTTCAGTTGTCTTATTAATCTGAAATTTCTGAGAAAGCATTCTAATTTGGAAGGGACGAACATGTGTCCCCCCCCCGCAACAGATGTTAACCAGAAATAGCTGTTTACCGAGGAAGGCGTCACAGAAGAGGTAGGTTACAGTTAGAATTTCTTAACACTTGTAGTTGTTAAATCTTTATATATAAATGTTTCACTAAAACAACTTAATATTAACACATATAATCCGGTTGAAAAGAGATCTATGGCATAATAGAGCAGGAGTGAAATTTCAGCTGGATTTCTATTTGAAAATCTCCGGTCCAGCAGATCTCTTTTCCACTAATTATTTCAATTTATTTTTTTTGTATATGTCTGGTCTACCATTAGGGTTTCTTAACATAATAACCAAACTTATAACAAAAGTTAATTCATATTATAGATATATTACTAAATACAACTAGATATATTCATATTTTAAAATAAAAAAAATTAAAAAATAATAAAAAAAGGATAAAATATAAAATTATAAAAATATATATAAAATTACTTGAAAACTTTCTCCATAGATTGTATAAATGATATAGAAGAGTAAGGAGAAAATATTTTTATTCAATTAAACTTGTGACAAGCTTTCGGGCAGTCACGCCCTTCAACAGGTAATAAAAAGAATAAATTGACTATTAAAATAGGAAACAAACTGAGATTTAAACAAAAATGATACAACTGCAGCCTGGCCGCGAGAAAACGTGAATTCGGGAAAGTAATGTGAGGTGGGGGGGGAGGGGGTTTATCCGGTTTTTAAGTTAATACATATATCATGATATTGGTTAGGTAAATCTATATGTCGATTAATACTGTCATTAAAAATGGATAAAATGGCCTCTATGATTAATCTCTGGTGTTTACTGGGAATGTTATTGTACAAGGTGGTGGGAGAATCTAAATTGAAAGAATGGCCAGTATTATGGGTGTGGTAGTATATGAAGGATCTGCCGTCTTTATTATTGATGCACCTACCATGTTCGATCACCCTGATGGCCACGGATCTACCTGTCTCACCTATGTAGGTTGCACTACAATCGTTACATGAGACTGAATAGACCGAGCCACCAGAAGATCGAACAGTGGTAGGTCTCTGTATGCGGGTAATGGGATGTCTAAGAATGGTGGCCAGACTTCTATTATTTTTAAAATAAGTATTGATACCGTGGGATTTAAGCATGCGGGATATGGTAGCGGATTGTGATGAAAAAGGCAAAATACAGGTATTTCTATGGGCTGTAAGGGGTTTCAACTTAGCAGAGTTGTATTGGTGTTTGTGTATGAAATGGAGAGGGTATTGTGAGAGGGCAAGCTGTTTTTTAATGTTGGAGAATTTATGGGATAGGGACAGGAAGAATTGAAATTGGTATAGAAAGTTGGGTTATTGATTTTATGATATACTGTTGTGTGGTAGTGTGATGGGGTACGAATAATGAGTATGTCGAGAAAAGGTAAAACACCATTAACTTCTGATTCATAACTGAAAGAAATGTCAGGGTGAAAGGAGTTAAGAACAGATAAAATGCCAACCTCACAATCAGAATCACATATACAAAGAATATCATCAATATACCTCCTCCACATGTGAATGCCCGGTGTGTATTGGCGTTGGATCCAGTCGTCAAGGGTAGACATGACTATTTCAGCTAAGGGTGATGATAAGGGGCTACCCATTGGTGAGCCCCTAATCTGTTTGAAAAATTGGTTATTGAAAGTAAATTCTGTGATGTCCAAGCATATGGAGGAAAGTGCGACTATAGAAGAAACAGTTTTCGAATCTAACTGGATGTCTTGTAGGAATTTAGTTAGTTGTGTAACGATTAGCTGGTGGGGTAGGGATAAATACATAGAATTGACATCATATGATACCAATGTGGAGTTCTGAAACGGGGTAAGAGATTGGATGAACTGTATAAAGGCAGGAATGTCTGTTATGGAAGAGGATTGTGGGCGGGTCTTAACCAGAGGTGTAAGGAAAGCTGATAGGTATTTAGAAAGTTTGTATGCTGGGGAGAGGTGGTAGGCTATGATGGGGCGAAGCAGAATGGTAGGTTTGTGGGTTTTGGGGTAAGCCATAGATGTAGGGTGTACTAGACATATCGGATGTGAAATTTTGGTACTGCTCAGATGTAATGGAGCCTGACTTTTTTAGGCGTAATAACTTCAAGCGGAATGTTCTGGTGGAGGAGGAAATATCGAGTTGGGTGATCGGTATGAATGTGGTTTGGGTCGCTAAGTAAGTCCATCATCTTGGAGGTATAATCATCCTTGTCCAATATGACAGTTTGGAATCCCTTGTCTGATCGGGTGACTATGATTTGTGAGTTCTGTCTAAGAGATCGAAGGGAGCGGTATTTACCAATAGATAGGTTCGAATGGGGGGTTGGTTTTCGGAGAACTTGGGATATAGAATGCCGTATGGTGTATTGGGCGGTGTGGGGAAGCGAGCTGATGGCGGGCTCTACTCCCGCGATAATCATAAGTATGTTTGCTCTAGATGGGGGTCTGTATTTAAGCCCTAAGGATAGTATTTCCATTTGGTTCGGAGATGGCACATATGTAGTCAAGTTAAGGAAGGTGGGAGCATGGGGTCTGCATGGGAGGAATTCCGCAGGGGAAGCCATATTTTGTGGTCCAATGGGATAGTTTCGAATGATGGTGGGTTCTGCAACGGCTATCTTGGCGCTTGACGTCTGCTGTGACAAGTGACAGAAAAGCGGCTATGACGTGATGGGGAAGAAGGGTAGCGATTATAGCGATGATGCCCTTGATAGTCTTAGATAGGCTGCGGATTTGGGAGAAACATCCTTGGGTTCTGGAATTCAGCAATTGTTTCTGGGTTCTATCAATAATCTTCTTTGAATATGTGTTGCGGACAATCTTATCTACCTTCTTTACAAAAAAAAATTTTTTTCTTATTATTAGTTTGAATAAAAGTGCATGGTTCTGTCTTTCTCTCTTTTCTCTAACTACTAAAATTTATACTATAAAATATATTCTCACTACTATTATTCTATATACAAATTAGAGTATGTCTAAATGACGTGTAACAGCTGATTGCAAAAGACGTTACGTTGTTAAATTTTATTGTTATTAATTATAAATATATATGGATGATGTGTAAGAAGTTAATAATTTTTTTTTCTCTCTCTCTATTAAATAATAACAATTTCCAATTTTATAATTTGAATTTAAATAATCAAAGTAATAAAGATAATTTTAATACAAAACTAAACTATAAAACTAAACAACTATTTATTTTTATAATTAATTTAGATTTAGCTTGCTAATCTAATCAAATCTACTTGATATAAATTATTAAACTTATCAGTTTACTCTTTAAATTTTAAATATAGAATCACTATTATATTTTTATTATATAGTCTTTACACTATATTAATTCATATGAGCTTGCTCTATGATATATTATTATATATAATATAATATACAAATTGAATTATATTAGAAATTCTAATATAAATAAAAATCCATACAGATTTTAATTATCTTATATTATTTGATTATGAAAAAGTAAATTATAAAAGTAATTTTAGAAAAAATAATTTCAGAACTTTTGTTTTTTTCAGTGTTTAGTTAGTTTAAAGATGTTTTTTATTAGTTATTCTTAAATATATAACAGATAACAAACAGTAATATCTATATTTTTATAGATTAATTATTCATTTTATTACAAATTTAATCACCACAAAAACAATTAAGAAAATATATAAAAAAAAATTCATAAGAATAACAAACTAAAAAACTAAAAAAAAACTACAAACATATTAGTGTTAGCACCTCTTTTATGTTAATTAAAACTCGCTAAAAATTGCCTAAGAAAGAATTGTCAAACTTGTCCCTCTCTTAAGAACCATGACACATATCAAACGACTAGTTGTAAATTAGTAAATACTATTTATAAATTAACATGCCAAATTTGTCAACTATCATATATAGGACAAACGTGTAATCTATTAAATATACGAATAAACCTACATAGAAACCACGCTAAAAATCAATTGGTAATATATTGTCACTGAATTATTATTTTAAATATTCTGTGGTATATCATCATTAATATTTGCATAGTCATCACCCCTTACCATTCTTGTATATTATTACTTGTAAATAAATTTTTAGAAATAGTTTTGCATTTTATAAATAAATTATTTTTACTTAAACTTTTGTTATACTCGTTATCACTACCGTGACAACTGGTGGAGAAGCTGGAATATTCCCTCGACGTCCAAGCCGTTAGAAGAAGCAGAAGACTACAAGGACTAGAACCTGAAGAAAACATCGCTATGGTCAAGCAAGAGACACAGACAAAAATGGGTCAGTACCACTTTCAAACCTTTTAGAAATCCTTCTATTTTTACTGGAGAACGCAACCAGAATCCAGAAAAATGGTTGAAAGAATTCCATCGCGTCGCTCGCTACAACTGCTGGGATGATTCAATGTGCCTCGCAAATGTTTATTTTTTCCTCCAAGGAACAGCGCACAGATGGTATGAAAATGTTGAAGAGAAAATCAATTCATGGGATATTTTTGTGAAAATGTTTTCCCAGAATTTCGGACATCATGTCACCCAAAAAGATCAGCTCGCAGAGAACCTCAAAACTCGAGCTCAGGGGAAGGAGGAGACCAGTGATTCCTACATTCAAGATGTTCTCCATCTGTGCAGAGAAGTGAATCCGGCTATGATGGAAAATGAAATAGTCGCACACTTGACGAAAGGGATATCGGAGGAGATATATCAGTCAATAATCATTTTAGACATCGCAACTATCGATGAGTTCATCAAATGGTGCCGTAAAATCGAGGCTTCAAATAAAAAACGTGTAAATAAACGTGTAGTATTCGATAGACTACCGAATGTTGCCGCCATCGATTCAGCAGACTCTGAATCAATGGAAGACTTAATCCGACGCATCGTGCGTGAAGAAGTTCATCGCGCACTAAATCCCGAGTCAACTACCCCTGAACCATCTTCTCTGAAAGAAATTATCCGAGAAGAGATTGAAAAAAAAACGTAGCTTCAATTTCGAAGCCTATTCAAAGGCCTCCGCCACGACAGTCGTACCCCAACCAAACACGTACATTCAGCCAGGTTCCACGACGTCAGTACCCTACCCAAACACCCATATATAACCAGACGCTACCACAACGAAGAACGGATGAATGGAGGACGCATGACAACATCCCAATATGTTTTAATTGCGGCCGCCCAGGCCATGTTAAGCGATATTGTAGAGAACGACGACAATGGACACAGAGACCCGAAGGACATGCACCAAGCACCCAAGAACCTCAAATGAGTGACCACCAAGCCCTAAGAAGCCAAATCTACCGCAGACAATCGCCGTATTCAAACAGAGGAAGATCCCCATGACGCCAGTCCATTTCCCCAGGCCGCCATACAAGCCAATCCCCACGCCGCTACAATCTAGAAAAAAACTAAGCGTCGCGTCTTCTTTCGAGGGGAAAGCCGCGGGTGTGAAAAACCCTCCATCGTCGACAGCCGCTAAATTACAACAAAATTATGTCGAAATCATCATTGATGACATTGCATTTTCTGCTCTGGTCGATTCAGGTTCCTCTTTTTCAGTTATCTCTGATGGATTAAGACGACAATTAAAAAAGACCATGTTCAAGGATAGCGGAATGACTCTGAAAGTTGCTGATGGCAAGAATGTTACATCGATCGGCCGATGTACAATCAGCTTGAGCATCAATGGATTGGAACAGCCGCTTGAGTTTATCGTCCTCCCTAATAGTAACCCAAGTATTATCCTCGGATGGGATTTCCTAGAGGCATCAAATGGCGTGATTGATTGTGGACGCGCCGAAATCAGATTGGGAGAGGCCAAAGATGTACTAAATTCACCAGCTTCCATGGGAAAGGTTGTGGCTAGCAGAAGCGTCGTAATCCCAGCCGAATCTACCAAACTAATAAATGTTATGAGTGAAGAGCTTAATGGGCAAAATCAGGTACTTTTTGAACCTTCGAAAAGGTATTAATAGGAAAAGGGTTAACACTTCCCTGTGCATTATTCAGGCTTTCCCATAATAAAGGAAAACTTTGGATCGTAAATTCTAGCACCACAGCTCAAATAGTCCCTAAGGGAATGTGCCTGGGAAAAATTCAAAGGGTTGAAGAAAATAACTTGACGGCTATTTCAGAATGTTCTGAATTTAATAAGGAGGTGAAAAATGCGAATCATGCCAGTCATGCTGATAAAAGTGACTTTAAATTTTTACAAAATTTAATTAGTGATGATTTATCAGAAGAGCAGCAGTCTCAAATCTTATCAATTTTGAAACGATATGATAAAATATTTGATAAAAATAATGAACCAGTAAAGCAAACTTCAGTAACCAAACATAAAATTGAAACAGGAAACCATCAGCCTATTAAGCATAGACCATATCGAGTCTCCCCTACAGAACGCCAAGCAATCCAAATGGAAGTGGACAAAATGCTAGACGCCGGGATTATACGTCATTCAGAAAGTCCATGGTCATCGCCGGTTATTTTAGTGAAGAAGAAGGATGGTAACTGGCGTTTCTGTGTGGATTACAGACGACTAAACAAAGTTACTAAAAAAAGATGTTTACCCACTACTCCGAATCGATGATACACTTGACTCCCTGAAAGGAGCCAAATTTTATTCATCAATGGACCTTCGTTCAGGATATTGGCAAATAGAAGTCGACGAAGCAGATAGAGAAAAAACAGCATTTATTACCCCTGACGGACTCTACGAATTCCTAGTCATGCCCTTTGGCCTGTGCAATGCCCCTGCAACATTCGAGCGCATGATGGACAAGATATTGAAAGGCTTGAAATGGACGATGGCCCTCTGTTATTTAGACGACATCGTGGTGTATTCCAAATCGTTCAACGAACATTTACACCGGCTTGAAATCATACTGCAATGTCTCGACAAAGCCGAGCTACGCCTCAACCCAAAAAAGTGCCTTTTCGGAACCAAACGAATCAGAGTGTTTGGACACCTCGTCGATAGTAAAGCTATTTATCCCGATCCAGAAAAGATTGAAGCTATCGCCAAGTTTCCGACCCAAAATCTATAACAGATGTGAGAAGCTTCATTGGCCTATGTTCCTATTATCGTAGATTTATCGAAAGTTTTGCTGAGAAAGCTGCTCCTTTACACGAAGTCCTCAAAAAAGATAATAAATTCACGTGGAACTCTGACCAACAGGATGCTTTTGATTCCTTGAAAGAAGCATTGATGTCTGAACCTGTTTCTTGCCTATTTCGAAGAACAACTGCCAACCGAGCTTCATACTGACGCCAGCGGTTATGGAATTGGAGCTGTCCTCGTACAGATCAACGATGGGAAAGAGCGGCCAGTTGGTTATGCTTCAAGAACTTTATCTAAGGCGGAGAAGAATTACTCAACAACGGAAAGAGAATGCTTGGCCGCAATATGGGCCATCAACAAATTTCGACCGTACCTTTTTGGTCGTGAGTTTGTCATCGTCACTGACCACCACGCACTTTGCTGGTTATCTAATCTGAAGAACCCGACAGGAAGACTAGCAAGATGGGCTTTAAAACTCCAAGAATACAATGTAACGGTTGTTTATAAAAGTGGACGCAAACACCAAGATGCCGACTGTCTTTCTCGAAATCCTCTCCAACTTGAATCGGAAGAAGCATACAATGATGAGGATGATGATATACCCTCAATAACTGCTCTGACGTGCTTCGAGGCTGAACAAAGAAAAGACCCTAAAATTTGTAAATTGATAGAGGAAACAGAAAGATTTGGTGCTGAATCGAAAGGATATGAAATGTTAAAAGGAACCTTATACAAAAATAATTTCGACCCTCTGGGAAACCAACACCTTTTAGTTATTCCTAAGCACTTACGCTTAGAACTACTGAAAAGTTTACACGACGCTCCCACAGCAGGTCATCTTGGATTTTCGAAGACATATGAGAGAGTTGAAAACAAATATTTCTGGCCAGGACTTCTCCGGGACATACGGAAGTATGTCGCTCATTGTAAAGAGTGCCAAAGAAAGAAACAATCAACTCAAAAGCCACCCGGACTACTTAAGGCCATACCTCCTGCAACCTCCCCTTTTCAGAGAGTTGGAATGGACCTCCTTGGAAGATTTCCCTAGTCTGATACTGGTAATAAATGGATCATATTCTGTACTGACTATCTTACTCGATTTGCCGTTACTAAAGCCTTACCCACAGGGGAAGCAAAAGAAGCAGCCAAGTTCTTAATGGAAGATGTTGTTCTCAAGCACGGAGCCCCTAGAGAAATCATCACGGACCGAGGACGAGTATTTCAATCCAAGTTGATTGCGGAACTGACCAATCAATGCTCGTCGATACATCGGTTCACGACAGCGTATCATCCCCAGACGAATGGACTGACGGAGAGGTTAAACAAAACCTTAGCCAACATGATCTCTATGTATGTAAGTGTTGAACAGAAGGACTGGGACGTAATCCTGCCCTACGTCACGTTCGCCTACAACACGGCAAAACAAAATACGACAGGTTTTACCCCTTCTAAACTGATTCATGGACGCGAAGCCGAAACAACTGTAGACACTCTTTTCCCAAATCCGCATGAAGATCTCCAAGAGGATTACAGTCAGAAGATTGCCTCGCGAGTCGAAGAAACTAGGCAGCTAGCAAGATTAGAAACCTTGAAAGCCCAAGAAAAGGACAAGGCCAAAGCACGAGGCAATGGATAACAACGTCGGTGACCTGGTATGGATTTTCATCCCGATAAGAAAGGTGGGACTCTCAGAAAAACTGATGAAAAGGTACTTCGGGCCATACAGGGTTACTCGGAAACTCTCTGACGTGACCTTCGAAGTTGAACCTGTAGACCAACCAACCAGGAGACGCAAAACAAGAGACCTGGTCCATGTACTGAGAATGAAACCCTACCATGACCCTGAGGACCAAGCTGTTCTGTTCAAGTGATAATTACAGCGGGACGCTGTTCATCTAGGAAGGGGGGCAATGTCACTGAATAATTATTTTAAATATTCTGTGGTATATCATTATTAATATTTGCATAGTCATCACCCCTTACCATTCTTGTATATTATTACTTGTAAATAAATTTTCAGAAATAGTTTTGCATTTTATAAATAAATTATTTTTACTTAAACTTGTGTTATACTCGTTATCACTACCGTGACAATATATATCAAAGAACACAATCAATTACATACTTTTAACAACTTTAAGATAGAAATACTAGACATATGTCAAAACAAAAAACAACGACTATTATTAGAAAACAACTACATTTATAAACACAACACATTATTCCCTTATGGACTTAATGACGAATTAAACTACACATACAAACCACAAACAGAAGAAATTTCAACTTATGAAATCAGCTGCAAATACAAAAAAATGAATTTAAAACTAAACCTAATAAAACTAGAGGTAAAACTACCAATAATTTAGGTTACATTGAATTTGAAGAATTACTGGACCCAAAACAAATGTATACTAACAACTTCGTTGATAAATTTATTAAAACATTATTTAAACTAAATAATAATAAATTTATCAAACTTATTGAATATATTAAAATTCATATTCTGACTAACAGAATAATAGATATCACACACGACATCTATAAATACAGAAAAATTAAACAATCTACTAATAACATTAATACTATCTTTAAATTTAATAACAATTTATTTATTCATATTAAATTTAATGATATTTTTAATAACCAAAACATCAATAATCTTTTCCCTATAAAAAATTTAAATTTTAAAACAATCTGGAGATACAACAAAAATATAGTTAGTTTAGTTTTTGCAATTATAACCAATTTATTAATAATTTGGCAAATTAAAAAAAAATTAAATGTAATTGCAACAACTATATAGATAGATATAAGCTCTCAGGTCATATATTAACTAGCAATTTTTCTTTTTTAAATCCAGAATATCAGGATATTTTAAATAAAGGGTATAAATATATACCTCAAATTAAACACAATTATAATAATACAATTGATTCTATATTAAAAGATATAGACATTTTCATAAATAAAACTAGTATAAAATACAGTATTCCAGAATTTACTTTTCTGGAATGGAAACATAATATTAAAAAGGAAATTATAAATTATTATAATAATACACTTAAATACACAAAACCTAATTCAGATATTCCTTCTTTTAAAGAAAATATAATTAAATTACAGAAGGACTTTATTATCACTCCTATAGATAAATGTTCCAATAATTTATCTATAATTTGTAAAAATCTATAACACGATATGCTAAAAAAGGAAATTGATAATAATAATAAATACACTTTTGCTAGAACTACAGCCACAAAAATAAAAAAAATCATCAAAAACGTGGAAAATTCTCTAAAGATTTATAATTACAACAAAAATCCAAACATACCAAAGTTCTATATAATTCCTAAACTACACAAAAAACCTATTTCTTTCAGAACAATCACATCTGGTATAAATTCAGTTATAAAAAACATTGATATACAATTAGCTTCAACACTACAATTTATTATAAATAAATTAACTAATAAATATAATTATAAATTTATCGACTCAAATAAAAAAATCATTAACTATTTAATGAACAATTGGACAAACATTGATACATTTGACTTTGAGGACCTATATTCTAAAATAAATTTAAGAGATCTAAATAATAAAATAACCAATTTATTTAACGAATTCATTAATGACAAAACTTTCTACATTAAAATTATTCATAACAGATATAAAACAATTAAATTAGATCTTAAAACAGCAAAAACTCTACTGGAAACATTTTAAAATTTTAATTATATAGAATTTAAAAATAAAATATATATTCAATCAGAAGGCGTTCCCATGGGAACTTCATAAAGTCCATTATTAGTCAACCTAATACTATTCTGGTACGGAAGAGAATACTTTCTACAAAATAATGTTAATTGGCAAATGTTCCGTTTTGTAGATGACATCATTATATTTAATAACCCACAATTTAAAAACATAATACCTGAAATATATCCTAAATACTTGAAACTTAAGAACAATGAAAAAATTAACAGAAACAGAAAAGTTAACTTTTTAGACCTAAATATAAACCTTACAGATAATGCTATTAAAATTTATAATAAAAAAAGTAATTGCTGCAAAGGTATATATTTTGGTCAGTTTCTAAGATTTTATAGAATAAATAATATATTAAAAAATTTCATAGAAGATGTTAAAAATTTGAACATGGAATTTATTAAAAACAAATTTAGTATTAAACAAGTAAAATATTTCAACAGTATATCAATTATAAAATACTTTTAAAAAAATAAATGGAAGTATCCATTTATTAAATCAACTTTCTATAATTTCTCTCAATAATAACTAATACAAATTTATAATCTTTAACAGTTAATTAAACTTAAATTATATATCTAATTTGAAAAATTTTCACAAGATTTTAAAAGTAATATTGTATAGAATTCATTTTATTTAATCTCCAATTTCTGGGGAGGAAAATGGAAATTAAATACCATTAATAACCAGAAATAGCTGTTTACAGAGGAAGGCGTCACAGAAGAGGTAGGTTACAGTTAGAATTTCTTAACACTTGTAGTTGTTAAATCTTTATATATAAATGTTTCACTAAAACAACTTAATATTAAAACATAGAATCCGGTTGAAAAGATATCTATGGCATAATAGAGCAGGAGTGAAATGTCAGCTGGATTTCTATTTGAAAATCTCCGGTCCAGCAGATCTCTTTTTCCACTAATTATTTCAATTTAATTTTTTTTGTATATGTCTGGTCTACCATTAGGGTTTCTAAACATAATAACCAAACTTATAACAAAAGTTAATTCATATTATAGATATATTACTAAATACAACTAGATATATTCATATTTTAAAATAAAAAAAATTAAAAAATAATTTAAAAAAAAGGATAAAATATAAAATTATAAAAATATATATATATATACTAACAATCTTATCTACCTTTTTACAATTTTTTTTTCTTATTATTAGTTTGAATAAAAGTGCAATGGTTCTGTCTTTCTCTCTTTTCTCTATATATAACTACTAAAATTTATACTATTAAATATATTCTCACTTCTATTATTCTATATACAAATTAGAGTATGTCTAAATGACGTGTAACAGCCGATTGCAAAAGACGTTACGTTGTTAAATTTTATTGTTATTAATTATAAATAAATATGGATAATGTGTAAGAAGTAAATAATTTTTTTTCTCTCTCTCTATTAATTAATAACAATTTACAAATTTTATAATTTGAATTCAAATAATCAAAGTAATAAAGATAATTTTAATACAAAACTAAACTATAAAACTAAACAACTATTTATATATATATATATATATATATATATATATATATATATATAGATACTCTTTATACAAATACTCAAAGAGAGTTTTTAGTTGTAAATTTTGAAACTATCTCCTCCAAAGATACTGAACTACACATAACGATCTGAACTGTTGGCCACCGTAAATGCAACACCCTGAAAGAAGCATGCAAATAACATGAAATTTAGAACATGCATTAGAGGGGAGGGGAGATATTCAAATGATTATTATTTCAGCTCAGACACACATCACGCGCGCCTGTGGCTCTACTTCAAAACACTATTTATGGCTTGGAGATTTCGAAGATTTCACATTCAGCAATTGTGTTTTATATTTTTTAAAACGATCAATTATGCCCCCCTCGTAGAAAACAACGATTATATTTTGTTCAAATATCCGAGTTCGACAGAGGAGGATAGTGGCCTGTCGAGTTTTTGGATTACCTTTCAGTGAAATCGGTAGTGGTGTTGGACGAAACCAAACAACTATAATGCGGATATGCGATCGTTGGATGCAGGAAGGTACGTCGGACGACGTGTTCGATCGCATCCACCTCAATGTACCACTTCACCTGCTGACAGGCAAATTGTGCGCATGACAGTGACAGATCGCTCAGACACATCACTAACCGTAGCACAGCACAATCAGTCTGTAACGCCTCACCTAGTGTCTGCGCGTAACATTCGACGCCGTTCACATCAGAGTGGTCTGTCCGCAAGACGTTCATTTGCTTCGTATAACCTTGACGCAGAACTACAGACCACTCCGCCGTTTATGGTGCGATGAAAGAATGATGTGGACGGCAAAATGGAATGAAATTGTCTTTAATGACGAGTCACGCTTCTGTCTGCAATACCACGATGGTCGGATTCGAGTCTGGAGACACCGTGGAGAGAAGATGCTGAACAGCTGCGTAATGCACCGCCACACTGGTCCTGCACCTGGTATGGGGCGGTATTGGATATCAATATCGTACTTCTCTAGTTGGCAATGCCTGTACTTTAAACAGCCACGCTACATCTCCGAGGTGTTGGAGCCAGTTGTCCTTCCTCACCTTCATGGCTGGCCCACAGCCATATTTCAACAGGATAAAGCGCGATACACGTGGCTCGCATTGTCTAAAGGTTCTTCGTCAATCGCCAGATTGAATTGCTTCCCTGGCCGGCTCGCTCTCCGGAACTTTCGCCGATAGATAATATGTGGTCCATGGTTGCTCAACGATTGACCCAGATTACATCCGCACATATTCGTGCGAGCAAGCGTTTTCTTTCATGAATATAATTAAAGGTAAAGCAAGAAGTCAACTAACAAAAAAATGAAAATTTAGAGTCGCGTCTGGAATTTAAAACAAGTTATGAGTAAAATTTATCTATACTTTCTAAAACAATGCAAAGCCATCGCTCCCATTGAATTTGCCTTCTCAATTGTTTGTTATTGAAATACAAGTTGTAAGTAAATGTTTTTAAAATGTTTTATTTTTTACTTTATATGCCATATATATATATATATATATATATATATATTATATGCTTAGCTCAACTATATGAGATATCAAGAAATAGAAATATATACAGGGTGATCCAAAAGTCCCGCACAACTTTAAAAATTAATAACTCCGCGAATATTTGCGCTAGAGAAATGCGGTAAACACCATTGTGTTTAGGATGCAATGGGATTTTTTATGTCAAATAATTAAAAATTCGAAATTGATTTTAGTTACAACTTTATTCGCTAGATGGCGCTCTACCAGAATCGGAGATTCAGCGGGCAAATCGTTTGATAAATTGAAAAATATAACTGAACGACACGTATTTTTCCTTTTTGAATACCAGGAAAGAACCCTAATAATATCAAATGATAAATTAATAAAACACCATTTCGCCAAAAGTTAGAAAAATTGGTTGACGATTTTTAAATACAATCTGAGATATGTAAAATAGGTATATGCAAATTGAAACATGTAGCAAAAAATATTTATATTTTAGATGAAGTTTTGTGAAATAGATTGAATGTTTGAAAATAACTACTGATATCAATACACGATTTTTGAAATGTTAATGTAGTACCAAAAATTATGATGGCACTACTAATAGGATTTCGTGCTATAAGGAATATATAGTTTCTTAAATAATTGTCGACATTTGACTATTTAACTGGATATTTGTCATGATCCAAAAATGAAATATAGAGGGGAGTGACAAAATATATTTGTCGTACTTTATTCCAAATAGCCTATGGGTTTGTCAAATGTTATCATTGTTTATTATACTGTACATAATTTTGAAAATGTATCCCCCAAAAAAAAAAATTTTTAAATCGACCTTTTGCGTTGAAAAACGTGGTAGTAAAATCATTTTGTATTATTTTTTGCGCAAAATATCCAAAGTTGGGGGGGATAGAGAGATTATTCCTTATGCTACTTCTTCTAATGAGCGAAAAGCGATAAACTAAACATAAGGGGCAAAATTGTGTATACCAGTGTTATTCGAGAAGTTATAACACTTTGGCCTGCACGACATAATATAAAATGTGGGCAAATGACAAACAAAAATATTACTGTTTACAGAAAAAAAAGAGGCAAGATGTGAGGACAGCATTTATTATTCCCATAACCCAAAACAAAGAGCTGCAAAATATAACACATGAGGTAACTGCCTTCTCTCTTGTATTAGGTCACAATCCTTGCTCAATGTGGCGCCCTTCATTCTCAAACACCGCCTGCAGACGATAGATGACAGAATGGTCACAATTAAATAGTTTAAAATTTATAAAACGTGCCATCTGATAGAAGCCTTCAACATGGCCAATGTGGTAGGCCGGCATCGATAAAAAACGCGACTTAATGTACCCCCATAACCGAAATTGTAAGGCGTCAAGTCTTGTGATATTGGAGGCCACTGATATATAAAGTGGCGACTTATCAACGAATTCCACCGAACGTATCCTTCAGCAATTGTTTGGCACCGCGGGAGATATGAGGAGGTCCTCCATCTTGCATGAATGTTATTTCGCTTAGTGCTTGTCTGTCCTGCAAAATGGGAATAACCTTTTCACTCAAAAGTTGAACATAACGTTCACCAGTTACGAAAACGGTTTTAAGAGTTTTTCCATTGATTTTTTCAAAGAAAAATGGCCCAATAATAAAAGAAGAAGTGAACCCACACAAAACTGTAACTCTGTGCTGATGAAGTGGTATTTCTGTAAAAATCCTAGGGTTTTCTGTTGCCAAAATGAGGCAGTTTTGAATGTTAAATTCTCCCTTTAGATAAAAGTGAGCCTCATCTGTACTTAGAACATTTGACAGCCAGTTTTCATCAATATCAATTTGCCGGAAAACCCATGCATCGAATTCTTGACGCTTCTCAAAATTGCTGACTTTCAACTCGTGAAAACTTTGAATTTTGTTAGAATATTTTTATAGAAAAATTCTAAATGTGTGTTCTCTCCAAACTGTTCCATACGAAATCCCCGTTTGTCGAGAAACTTGTCTAGCACTTACTTCTCCATACGGGGATAACGTTTCAATAGCTTCAGCATTCTGCAAAACCGTAACAGCCACTGACTTGCATGTCGATGGTCTTCCACTCCGAGGTTTTGCTTCCAGATATCCAGTTTCCTCAAAACTTTTAATCAATCGCTTTAGAGAGTAGCAACTCATTGGTCCTTTACCGCTTCGAATATCTTTAAAGGAACGAAACGCTCGTAAAGCTTCAGTGGCAGATTCTGAATCACAATTAAAAAAATTCACCAAGAGTGCTTTATTCTGTAGTGACGGCATTCCAAGTGGAAGGGGAGAAGTTCGACCACAACTCCTTGCGGTCCCCCCTGGACCCTTGGAATATTTGACCAAATTCTGGTTCGTTTCCAAGATGACTAACGTTGCAACGGCACCCATTTTCAAATGAAGAGCAAAACTGATATCTCCAGTAATGCTACCGCGTCCGGGGTAACCGCCGCGTCAGGAGCTGCAGCTCGAGCTCATGATGAGATATCTACTACGAGGACACAATTCAATCTACTACAACTCAATATAAATGGTACCCAGAGGAAAATAAAGAGCTGACTTGTTTTCTCTGTGACAACAATGTACATATTGATTGTCCTCAGGAGACAAAATTGAATCAGAATCTGAGATTCAATATCAAAGATTATCAAATTATAAAACTATTTTAGAGGCGTAATATTCTTTTTAAAATAAAACAATTTCTACTGTCCTTACTGCGATGGAAAAATTAAAGGGAGGGCCTGGCTCATCAGTGGTGAACCCTCCCAGCGCTGGGAGGGTTCACCACTGATGAGCCAGGCCCTCCCTTTAATTTTTCCATCGCAGTAAGGACAGTAGAAATTGTTTTATTTTAAAAAGAATATTACGCCTCTAAAATAGTTTTATAATTTGATAACAGATGGCGCTCTAGTACATCGTAACATCAAAGATTATACAACACTACGAATGGACAGACCGGGAAAATTCGGAGGAGGACTTGCCGTTTTGATTAAAACTCTAGAAATCAAATTTAAGGAAATCGCCTATAATCAGAGTAAGCCTAGAGAAGGCACGACAGAAGCTCAGGCAATAGAAATCTATCTTACAGGTAAAACAATTCCAATCATAAATGTTTATCACCACGATAATATTAGCATCAATACAGGCCTGATAGAGACATTAAGTGAAGCGTCTTCGGATATCGCAATCATACTTGGTGATTTTAACGCCGAAAGACCAACTTGGGGATCACCTGTCCAGGATAACAAAGGTCAGCAGGTTGAGGACATGCTAACCGACCTCGACCTCACGCCGTTAAATAACGAAAAGAACACCTATCTATCCAAGTCCACAGGCACAGAATCCGCAATAGACATCACATCGATAAATTACAACATCGCACCCACAACACAATGGAAAATTCTGAAAAGTGCAATCAGTGACCACAGACCAATTTTAGCAACCCTAAAATTCAAAATTGAGAATTTCCAACAGAATAGAAGAACACTGGGAAAAAATACAGAAAAGCTTGAAGAACTGTGCAACGAAGAATTAAATCACAGAACGATTGTCAAAAAATTGGAAAAATTCTCTTTGAACATATCCAAAGCTGCAAAAGTATCGATACCTAGAGGTAGACGTAAAGACCTGTGAATACTTTACTGGAAGGACCACAATATCGAGGCAATGATTGCAGAAAGAGACAATAAAAATGAACTTCTTAAAACAAATAAAACAGAAGAAATCATAAAGGAAATCATTGAAATTAGTCACAAATAGAACAAGAAATTTGGATATTCAAACAAGAAAAATGGGCAGAATTCTGCGAAAAAAATGGATCCAAAAAAGGAAAGCCATCACTGGAATATAATTAGTGTTATAAAACAATCAAAACCAACACTAATCCTCCAATACTCTAACCGATATGAACAGCGAGAACGAACAAACAGATGGCTGACATAATTGCTGAATATCTTTCAAGCACTTCCAGACTCAGCTATAGGAATGAAGGCAGGACTCTAAAAAATAATATAAACAAGTTAGTTAAGCAAGCAAGAAATTACCATCAACAAAATATTTACTCGAGAGACTTCACACTGAATGAGCTAAATTCATCAATAGGAAAGTTAAATCCAAGATGTCAACTGGAGATGCTCTAATCTTTGGTCAAATGATTAAACACTTTGGAGACGAAGCTAAAAATCAACTCCTAAGAATACTCTACATTTCATGGCGAACTGGTAAACTACTAAAGAATTGGAAGATATCAATTATAGTGCCAATACTGAAACCAAACAAAGATGCTAAGGAATGCAAGAACTATCGGCCAATTGCTCTTACCAGCATACTTTGTAAAATAACAGAATGAATTATCCACTCTAGGCTCATAGTCTGGCTCACTAACAATAATAAAATAAACTTCAACCAAACTGCCTAAAGATCCAGACACTGTACAACTGATAAACTGTTCTACTTCTGTCAATCAATAATAGATTTCTAGGAAAAACCGCCAAAGAAGACAACGGCCGTATTCCTGGATATGACCTCAGCTTTTGATCGAGTGTGAAGGGAGAAATTGCTTGAAAGGCTGCACAACATCGGAGTAAGAGGAAAAACCTTAATCTGGATTGCAGACTTCTTAAGGGGAAGAAGGATAAAGGTTCGGGTCAATGGAACATTTTCCAAGGACCGAAGAACATGGGCTGGTGTACCTCTGGGATCTGTGCTCAGTCCTCTACTCTTCTCGCTATATATTAACCGTTGTTTATGTAAATAGATGAATATTATTTGTATTATTTAAAGCCTCATTATGTAAAAATATATGTATATATAAATTGGACATTTGTTGTTGGCCATGGTCAAGTTTGAGCTCTTGTACGTCTAATTACGACACAACAAAAGCGGCGACGAGGATGCGCGATTTACAGAGCCAGTAAAAAGCTGAGGAAAACGGCGTCTATGCAAGTATAACAACTACAGCTTTTAAACAAATCTGACTCTCGGATTATGGAGAGGAAAAATAGGAAAATGGGTTAAGATTACATCTTTTAAACTATCTGGATCAGGAAAAAAAGGAGTAGAAAAGATCAGCATGACAAGTTCAAAGTTAATAGTACCTTTTAGATGCTATAGCCCAGTGGAGGACACTTCGATCTTTTTGTACAAATATTTGAGGCTTTCTTTTTGGCATCTGAAGGAGGAGATTAAAGTGCTGATTTTTACCTCGCTACCAGATTCTGAAACTTTGAAGCAGAGAAACGACATTTTCTTCCTGGTCTAATGAAAGATAAACCCTATGATACTATCAATTAAAGAATTAAGCTGCATTTGGATCCAAAGAAGAAAGTGATACCACAGCGATGCAGATTTTTAAAAAGAATTCAACAGGAAAGAGAATCAATTTCGGAATATCTTAGAGAATTGAAACATTTGGCAATAAATTGTAATTTCGTCGATATGTTGGGAACCATGATGCGAGACCGTTTTGTGGCTGGAATCAAGTCGGAAATCCTGCAAAAGAAGCTACTACAAGAGGACGACGATGTCACCCTGGATAAAGTTTTTGCAGTGGCGATCTCGTTCGAATTGGCGGAGATGAATAAAAGAGAATTACAAGATAAATTAGTGGCCAAGATATCCCCTGTGAATTGAAAGGGTAAAAAAAGTGAGTACAATAATAGTACGGCGCAGTATAGGCCTTTCAGGCAAAGTGGCAAAGGCAAAATAGTGTGTTATAGATGTGGTGAAAGACATTCACACGTGGCATCTGTTTTACCTCATAGAACAAAGACTTGTTTTAAAATGCAATAAACTGGGTCGTTTAAGTAGGGTCTGCAAAGCTAGTAAAAGAATGTGGGGATGTAAATTTGCACAAGAGGACTCTATATTCTGTACAGGGCGAAACTGATGCCACAATAAATTTAACAGTAGATGATTATTCTTTGTGCTTTACAATAGATACAGGAAGTCCAGTTACGTTAATACCTAAAGATATTTATAAGAATTATTGGCAAGGTAAAATATTATTTCCAACAAATTTAAGATTAAAATCCTTTTGTGGTAAATCAATAGAGTTATAGATCAAAGAAATGTTTTTGTAAAAGAAGTCAACCAATATTTACGATTAATAGTTGTAAATGAAAAAATCCAGGTAATTTTATTAGGAAGAGAATGGCTTACACAGTTGAAACTTAATTATTCTATATTGTTTAGCATTAAAATTTTAAATAATGAATATAATAGAAATATATTTAAATATATAAAAATTTGATGGATAGGTATGCAGATTTGTTTAACAAAGATTTGGGCTGTCTAAAGGACGTTAGAATATATTTTAATTTAAAAAAGGATGTGACTCCTGTGTTTTGTAAGGCCAGAAGTTTACCTTTCTCTCTAAAAAACTAAGTAGAGAATGAAATTGATCGTTTAGCGAATTCTTTCACTTTATAACCTATAGTTCATGCATATTGGACCGCTCCAATAGTACCAGTATTAAAAGAGGATGGTAGTGTGAGGATATGTGGTGACTTTAGATGTACAGCTAATAAGGCAATAGAATTAGATAGGTATCCCCTTCCATCGATCGATGAGATCTTTTTAAAATTATCTAAAAGCACCGTATTTTCGACTCTAGACCTATCACAGGCTTACTTACAAGTAATGTTAGCGGAAGAAGCCAAAGCTGTTGTTGATATAAACACAACAAAGAGGTTGTTTTCTTATAAAAGACTACCATATGACGTAGCGGTAGCACCAAATAAATTTCAGAGGATTATGGAAGGCCTATTTTCTGATTTTCCAGGTGTGGCCTGCTACATAGATGATATTTTGGTTGCGGGAAAAGACTTTGAAGATCATGAACAAAAGTTGGATCTAGTGTTTAGATGATTGCTAGAAAAAGGTTTAAAGTTAAACAGATATAAATGTAAATTTAAAAAGAAATCGGTGGAATATTTAGGGTTTAAAATGGATAAATATGGACTGCATCCCTTAGAAAATAAAATTAAGGCAGTGATAGAGGCGCCTGAACCTAAAGAATGTTTCGCAATTGAGATCTTTCATAGGACTCTTAATTTATTATTATAGATTCATAAAGAATATAGAAAACATTTTAGCGCTATTCTATCAACTTTTGAATAAAAATTGTAGATGGAATTGGACGAAAAAATATCGAATGTTATTCAATAAATGTGAATTATTATTAATAGACTATCGACTAGGCGTAATTCTGAGTCATAGAAATGATAGAAAGGAAGAATGCCCTATAGATTTTGCTTCTAGAACATTAACTGAAGCGGAAAAACGTTTATCTCAACTAGAAAAGAAAGCGTTGAGCATAACTTTTGGCGTTGAGAAATTCAGACAATACTTACTGGGACGAAAATTTGTATTGGTCACAGACAACCGACCCTTAATTCATATATTTTCACCTCATAAACCAATTCCCATATGTGCATCATCCAGAATTAAAAGATGGTCCTTAAAATTAGCTGCATTTAATTATACTGTGGAATTTCGAAAAACTAGTGATAATTCCAATGTTGACGCATTGTCACGTCTTCCTTTAGAATCGAGTGTCAGGGAGTCTTGGTGAAGACCAGGTACTTCTTTTAAGGAAGTCGAATGAGGTACCGTTCTCTTTTTTGGAGGTGGCTAATGAGACGCCCCAAGATAAAATACTGTCTATAGTATTAAGGAATGTTAGAGAAGGCAACTGTGTGGAAATTCACAAGGGTACCGAGAGAAAACCCACTAGCTCCTCATTATGAGATCAATGAGAAATTAAGTTTGGAGTTTGGTTGTCTTCAATGGCGTGAAAGAGTGGTAATTCCCCAAACATTAAGATCTTTAATTTTAAATGACTTGCATGAAATACACATGGGGATTGTTAAAATGAAGATGATTGCCAGACGGTATTTTCTGGTGGCCAGGCATAGACAGTAACATCGAGGAGTTAACTAGAGAATGTAGAGTATGCCAAGAATCGGCAAGCATGCCCCCGGCTACCATCTCGGAATGAACTTGGCCCGAAAAACCGTGGCATCGACTTCATATTGATCTAGCGGGTCCGTTCATGGGAAGAATGTTTTTGGTTCTCGTGGATGCATACTCAAAGTGTATAGAAATTTTTATCATCAAAGATATTACCAGAAAAACGATTATAAGTCATCTTAGAGAAATTCTCGCCAGAATTGGATTGCCCTAATTTTTTGTTACAGATAACGGAAGACAGTTTGTCTCCGGTGAATTCGAGCAATTTACCAAAATGAATGGTATACGGCACACTAAGACCAGTCCGTATAATCCTAGTACAAATGGTTTAGCTGAGAGATATGTAAGAGAGTTTAAAAACCTTTTGAGAAAGAATAATGGGAAGGATGATTTAGAGACGAATCTACAAAGATTCCTATTTGCTCATAGAGCATTCCCCCAAACTGTAATAAAGGAATTCCCCGGCGGAACTGCTAATGAAGAGAAGTTTAAGATCAAGATTCTCGAATTTGATACCAAGATGGGAAATCCGCGAGAGCTATTTTATGAGGCCGTGAGAAGGCAGAAGCAGTTTACTACAGGTTGCGAGGTTTATTTCCGCAACTATGCAACTGGACCTAAACGGTAAAAAGGTACCATTTTGGAATTATCGAGCTACCGGTACTACCTTATAAGTTGCGAGGGTGTCGTGTATAAGAGGCATATCAATCAATTGCGACCTGTGAGAAAGAAACAAGTGGAGACAAGAAATTTGATACCTTCTCGAACATCAGGAGAGAAGCCTGTAGGTGGAAGTCAGAAATAAAGTGAAGAGGAGGTTCCAGAGGTTACATCAGGAAACAAGGAGGAGACTGCTTCTGTGCACGTACCCTCTTGCACTCCTAAACCAGGGCCTGTTGCTGTGCACGTGCCCTCTTGCACTCCTAAACCGGAGGCTGCCGCTGTGCAAGTGCCCGTCCGCAGTTCTAGACCTCAGAGAGCCAGGAAACCCCTAAACCGGCTGGAGTATTATTAAGGGGGGAGATGTGTTGTGTATGTAAATAGATGAAGATTATTTGCATTCTTTAAAGTCTCATTATGTAAGAATATATGTGTATATAAATTGGACATTTTTTGTTGGCTAAACGAAAAGAATCTGAGGCTCTTTATTGGACACGACAAAAACAAAAACGGCATTCCAGAGTAAAATAAATCATCAGAGATAGATAAATATTTTTCAAATGAATTAAAATAAATACAATCGATACTGAGAGAGAGTTGAATTAAAAAAATTAGAAAATTATCATTTTCGAAATATAAATAGCTGAGAAGATTCCAGCAAACCGCATCTAAAATATCAGGTTTTTTTTTGCTACATGTTTTAATTTGCATATACCTTTTTTACATATCTCAGATTGTATTTAAAAATCGTTAACCATTTCTTCTAACTTTTGGCGAAATGGTGTTTTATTAATTTATCATTTGATATTATTAGGGTTCTTTCCTGGTATTCAAAAAGGAAAAATACGTGTCGTTCAGTTATATTTTTCAATTTATCAAACAATTTGGCCGCTGAATCGCTGATTCTGGTAGGGCGCCATCTAGCGAATAAAGTTGTAACTAAAATCAATTTCGAATTTTTCACTATTTGCCATAAAGATTCCCATTGCATCCTGAACACAATGGTGTTTACCGCATTGCTCTAGCGCAAATATTCGCGGAGTTATTAATTTTTAAAGTTGTGCGGGACTTTTGGATCACCCTGTATATTGGGCATGCGGAAAGTTTGGCCAACATACTCAACTCAACAGGATTTTCTTGGTTAATTAACTGCAACGATGCAAGGATTATCCGGCAAGAAATACCTTTAATAACTAAAATTGCAATAGAACAATCTATTCAAAGTGACCAGGCAAAAATAGAGAATTCTAAATTCTACCCTCACTATAAGTATTTACATAGTTCATTCCTAATTGAAAACTATTTACTTAGCAACTTTCCATTCCCAGTAAAACGCTATATCGCACAACAGAGAATACTATATTCGTTTTTCAAGGAAAACCATACAAACATTTTCAAAGATGGTGATAAGATTTGTGATCTCTGCAAAGAAAAATATGGAAACTGAACTATCTCATTATATCTATGAATGCCAAGATATTAGTGAGGAGAGAAGGACATTATTTTCAATGGTAGACACCATCCAACCTAGGTCAATCCAAATGATGTTAACCAGTGCCCAAAAAGCAGACTAGTTGCTCAGGCCCTATATAATTTTTACAAAGCAGTAGGTGTAAAGAGGGAGAAAAGAGAACTTGGAAGCTATTGTTCTTACACCTCAGAATGATGACGAAACATCGAGGGGTCGACCTTTCATATTAAATCTTACTTTTCCTTATTACTAATAATTGTATATAGTTGCGGAACTACTGGTTTCCTGTGCTGCTCTTTTCCTGATATTGCACCTTGTACGGAGAATCTGTATAAGACTAATGTCTTAATAAAGGCTTTGTGTGTGTGTGCCATATATATATATTATCTAATTTGTTGTGAAAAACATTGATTTGTTAGATGATTTGCAATTTGAAATGAATCTTAAGCAGAATTCCATGACTTAAGCTGTTTACATCCTAGATAAGTATTTAAGAAGTGCTTTTTTTGGGCAAAGGTGCCATAAAATGATAGATCAAAATTGTTGACCTTTCTTCAATCAATGCTTCGGGAGATAATTCATCCGAAGAAGGCAAAGGAATGTAAGAATTAACTGATGGGTCTTGTAACCAATCTGGTCCTTGCCACAACAAGTTATTGTCAACTAATTGTACAGAAGTTAATCCTCTTTTAGCCAAGTCTGCAGGGTTATACGTTCCTGGTACATGGAGCCTTGAATGAAGTTGTGTCTTTCTCTGAATAACTGAAAACCTATTGGCGACAAAAGACTTCCATCTTTTGGACTCTGATTTTATCCAATTAAGAAAAATCTGATCAAAATGCAAATTCAATGACTTATTTAATGCAACAAATAAATTTGCTAACAGCAAAGCAGAACACAGTTCTAAGCAGGGTAGAGATAAGGTTTTGATTGGGACAACCTGTTTTAGATGCAATTAAAGATATATTTATTGATCCATTCTGCAAATAAGATTTAACATGAATAACAGCTGCATAAGCCTTTTCTGTAGAATCACAAAATCCATGCAAGTCTAGAGCCTGAATAGAAATTTTGCATGGAATGTACCTCGGGATTGAATAATTGTTCAGCAATTGAATATATTCTTCAATGCCTGTCCATTGTTGTTGAATATGAATAGATAGTTTCTCTTTCTGATTTTGAACGTTATGACCAATGGAACTATTCGGTACACTTTTTGAATGGTACACTATGACAGGTTCGTTTGGTATTGAAAGAATGATTCAATTAATCATCCTTGATATTTTAAATTTTATTCAGGATAAATATAGATATAAATATTATGTTACAAATTAATTTTAGTAATTAAAGAAGTTAAAAAATGTTCGATTGAAAAGGATGGATTGGGAAGGAAGTCAGTCCGTGTTGGCCGTCAGAATTCGAAGGGTCCACTACCGTGCTTCCCACGTGACCGCCGCCGCCGCGCATGCGCGCCGACCGTGACGTCGCCACCGTCCGTTCGGCGGTGGTGTTTGTTGAAAACTGTTCTTCTCTTCGTCGCGCGGGCGTGCCTTTCACTAACATTCCTCCCACCAATTTAATTGATAAATTAAATTCTAATACTATATTTTCTTGGCTATAGTAGAGGCCAATCCAAATTTGTTTTATTTCTAATGGAAAAAGTCGCTGTACTGGACGAAGAAAAACTCCCGATGATGTCTTCACTCTTGCGACTCGAACTTGTCCATCGGCCCCAGGTAGCACCTCCTCCACTTTTCCTAATGGCCATGAAATCCTTCTCCCCCTATTTTTTTTCTTTTTCTGTTGAAGGGTGTGACGACTGCCTTTCTCAGTTCACTATTGACTTCTTCGATTGACTCCTTTTCTGCAGACTGTGTCCAAAATTGTTCTTCTTTCTTAAGCCTAACTGGTCTCTCCCACCATCTAGTAGTAATCAATTGCGAGATTGAAGCTCCACGTGAGGGGATGTCTGCAGGATTTTCTTTACCAGGAACGTGCCTCCAATCAGTTATGCTTGAATTTTGTCGAATCTTCTTTACTCTTCCTGCGACAAACACTGACCAGTTCATATCACGTTTAACCCCTGCTAAAGCAGTAGTAGATTCAAGTTTATTCTCCGAAATTAGCTTGTAATTAGGGAGTGGTGGGTGTTCTCCTATCCAAGGTAAATTGGCAGAATATCGACCATCTTCATTCTGTTTCACTGTTTGGTTGAAATGTTCCAACGCTGCAACTGACAACTCTTCTTTGCTCTTTTCCTTCATGGGTTCCATGATACTGATAACATCTAATCTCCGAAGATCTTGTATTGTTGCATCACGGACTAAGCATGACAGAACTGATGATTGAGATTTAGTTGTTTGAACATTTCCCAAAACCTTTCCACTAACAGTCCAGCCCAGCTTCGTTTCGAGAGCGACGGGACCAGATTCCAATTCTATTTTCTTTCCTGTTAGTAGCTTGGCGTATACGTCTGCTCCTAGTAGTAGTTCAATCTCCGTGTTCGACCTATAGACATCCAAGTCAATTCCCTTTGATCGAAGTTCCGTCATCCATTCGGTAGGTTGAGCGGAAGGCATTGCACTACAAATCGTTGAGCAGTCTTGTACTTCAAAATTGCAGTTGTACTTGGAGTCCACATCAGAAATGTAGATTCGATACTGCTTGTGCTGCTGTGGTCTCGATTTCACTCCACCAAATAGTAAGTGTACAACTTCCTTTTTCCCGAGCATAGTGAGTCCAACTTCGGAAGCAGTTTGTTCCAATACATATGAGTTCTGGGATCCACTATCTAACATTGCTCGAACAACTTTTGATTTATTTTCGCCATTAATCTTTACCATGATTAATTGAAGTAAGACATCTTGGCACCGAATTTGATTCGACATGTCCACGGATGCATTTATGTTCTTACTTCTCTCTTCAATCCCATCAGATTTTTGGCTGCCTTTTGAAACTGGACATAAGATTGCCCTGTGTTTTTTACTACAGATGACACATTTCACAACGTTTCTGCAATACTTGGAAAAGTGTCCGGGCTTCAAGCAAGAATAACAACACTGTTTCTCTTGAATTATTTTCCTTCTTGCTTCAAGAGACATTGACATGGCTTTACAGCATTGTTCACTCAAATGTTTTCCATCACAAAATACACATTTATAAGCGTTATTTGACTTCCCATCAGCAACTACCAGACTTGCAGCGGTGGCGACAGATGTCTTCGGCTTGGGCGGCTTATCTCGATTAAATTGTGATGGATACGAACTCGAAAACGGTTGACGAGCCAAACGCATTCTTTCACTTCCCTCAACTTCGTGTTTTAGGAATTCCATAAGCTTCTCCAGGAGGGCTTCACTTGAATTATGCTTTCCATCTTCATCAGGCTTGTGATGATGACGAGTCCTTTCCCACGCGACGAAGAGATCTTCAGGTAAAGCTGATTCCACCATGGGGTACAGAATAGCAGCGCATTTATCTGTTGTGACTCCTAAAGATCCCAACGCTCGTAGTTGTGATGATAACCGAACGTATACAGTCGAAAAAGGTGTCGTGTTCCTTCCATGAGCATTTTCCAAAGTGATAGCAATCAAATCCCTTACGTACACTTCCACCAACATGTCTTCACGGCCAAAACGTTCCTTAAGAGTGCTGATGGCAAGTGGATAATTTGCCGCTGAGTTTGGAAAGGATGAAACTATTTCCTCCGACACCGATCCCTTTATCATGCAATTTTGTAGGTATTGGAACTTGACACAGGCCGAAATGGAGTCATCATCGTGGACGCTTTGAAAGGCTGACCAGAACTGCAGCCACTCCCGTGCTTCTCCTCCAAATTTCGGTAGTTCCAACTTTGGAAGTCGATGAAGATTTGACTTTCCTTCGTTCCCCCCGGAAACTATTGATTCTCGGTCTACTGTTGGTTTTGCTAGTAATTGTTCCATTTTTTGCAAAACGCCTTCAGACCTTCCAAATAGATTCGCTTGAACGATATCGACATCTTCAATTTCTTCATCTTCTCTATCCGCCTTTATCAGTTGTTCGATGAGACAATCACTGGCAATTAAGAACCTGTCTTTACATCTGAGGAGCTTTGGTCGTAGAGACATCAACATTTCTAGGCTTGGTTCTTGCTTTCCAAGTTCGCCATCTGCTTCTGCAATAACACTTTCCAAAGTCCTCTTTTTCGTCTCACAAGCTTTCTTGAGTTTGTCCATCTTAAATCCTTGGCAGGGCTCGCCACAATGTTCGTACACTTTTTGAATGGTACACTATGACAGGTTCGTTTGGTATTGAAAGAATGATTCAATTAATCATCCTTGATATTTTAAATTTTATTCAGGATAAATATAGATATAAATATTATGTTACAAATTAATTTTAGTAATTAAAGAAGTTAAAAAATGTTCGATTGAAAAGGATGGATTGGGAAGGAAGTCAGTCCGTGTTGGCCGTCAGAATTCGAAGGGTCCACTACCGTGCTTCCCACGTGACCGCCGCCGCCGCGCATGCGCGCCGACCGTGACGTCGCCACCGTCCGTTCGGCGGTGGTGTTGGTTGAAAACTGTTCTTCTCTTCGTCGCGCGGGCGTGCCTTTCACTAACAGGAACTATTCAGCCCAAGGGATCATAGATTCTAGAAATCAATGATAGAAGTGATCGTTTGTAATATACTTGAACATCAGGGGGCTTCACTCTGATGGTAAATGAGTCTAAGTTAGGATCCCATAAGATGCCCAATATTTTAACTGAAGAGTCATCTTTAAAAATCAAAAGATTGATTTGTGCCCTTCAGATCTTCAGGCAGAGAGTCAAGTATGTTTTGCCTGTTAGACATCCATTTCCTAATGGCAAAACCTCCCTTAGTCAGCAAAGCAATGATTTGTCGGATCTAAATTTGTTCTTCTTCAACAGTATCTGCACCTGTAAGAAGGTCATCAACGTAAAGGTCCCTTTTCACAATTTTCGAAGCAACAGGATGATTCATCGCTTCGTCATCCGCTAATTCATGCAACGTTCGAATAGCCAAATATGAAGCACTAATGATCCATAAGTTACTGTTGTTAACCCATATTCTCGAATAGCATCGGATGACGAATTGCGCTAGAATACTATCTGTAAGTCACAATCAACAGGATGAATCAAGATTTGCCTGTACATTTTTTCAATATATGCGGATAATGCAACGGGAAAGGTTCGAAACCTTAATAGAAGGTCAAAGATATCTGTTTGTAATTTAGAACCTATATGTAAGACTTTATTCAAAGAAGGACTATCATTAGAACAAGCTGAGGCATCAAAGACCACTCTGAATTTAGTAGTGATACTCCCCAGCATTAGAAAACTTCATTGGAAGATTTAATGTTTTTTGATTGAATTAATTATCAAAGTCTTTTGAGATCCTGTATCGATTAAAGCCCTTGCTGCGTGACAATTACCGCGTAGATCCTTCAATTTTTTTAATGCTGTTGAAAGCAAGATTTGGTCAGAATAATTAGAATAGTTGAGAGAATGGGATTGAATTACAGAATTAGATTGAGTAAATGAATCTGAATTAGATTTCACAGATGAATCAAATCGACTTACATTGTTTGCTTCTCCTGCATATATAGCAAATTGGGTTGGCCAAATATCTTTGGAACAAGCTAAATCAACGTTTAGTTGATTTTTGTTTCACTAGATGGCGCTCTGCCATCTAAAATGCTCATGTGAGCGGTCAGCAGATGCCATTTTTTTAAATATTAACACCTGATTATTTTTCTTTTTTCCCCTTGTTTTTCAACATGAAAAGCGTCGTTACGCAAATATGGCTTTAAATACCCATTTCTTGTTATCTCAGGAAGCCTCTTGGACCAAACCTTTGGTCGTAGAGGTACAACTGCACCACGCTGAAGAGGGCCAATTGCCCAAAACGCGTACGTGGTTGACTTTCTTGATTTATCAAGAAATTGGGTTGGCCAAATATCTTTAGAAAAAGCTAAATCAACGTGTGTGTTCAGTTGAATTCTGTTCCACTAGATGGCGCTCTGCCATCTAAAATGTGAGCGGTCAGGAAATGCCAATTTTGTTTTTAATATCAACACCTTACCAATTTTCTATATTTTTCTTAAAATATTATTCTGGAGGCTATCTAAAGTAGAGTTATCTCATTATTCCCTGATCTAACCTTGTAGGATGGTTGAAACACGTTCTGGTAAGATGCAAGACCCAGCACAGGAGAGAATTAAGGTTGAAGAGTCTTTCAAGCTGCAACCAGGTGCAACAATCGGTATTGTTACGTAAAAAGAAAAATGGCGCATTCCAGGAGAGAATGCTCTTTAGAACGCTCTAGAAAAATGTAGAAAAATCGGAGAACAACTGATTGGGCAATCAGTAGCGATTACGCAATGCTCAGCGCTGGCGGCTTTCTGATTGGCTAACCAACCATGACCGTTCTGGAAAGATCTACTCCGGGATATATATGGTTGAGGAACTCATGCAAGGGGTGGAAGAACGAAGCTACGTGGTGTGCTACAAGCAGGCTGCTGTCTCAAGAGGTCGGACTACTGCTTACCGCCGACGCCGGTGTACTTCTTGGAAGATTCTAGAAGGTTCGACGAACCTCTGTCTCTTGTTCTGCTCCTGCTTTCCCTCACCCTGCTGCAGTTGGTGAGTTTGTAAATGCTGTTATCTTTATTGTTGTTTCATTTTTGCACTCTTCTGTAATTATTTTATCGATTTGGCTTTAATAAAGTCCTAAAGATCCTTTGTACTCACGGAAGTTATTCTTTGTCAACCAACAACGCAACAATTTGGTGTCAGAAGTGGAGTCTTTGGGTGAAGCCTAAATAATTTATGGTACTTACCAGAAAAATGGAAGAAATATTAAGAGCTATCCAAGCTCAAAACCAGGCTATGCAAGTTCAAAATCAAGAAACTCGCGAGGCTATTCAAGCTCAAAACCAGGCTATGCAAGCTAAAAAGCAGGAAATCGCGAGGCTATCCAAGCTCAAAACTAAGAAATTCGTGAAGCTATTGAAGCTCAAAACCAAGCTCTTCAAGCTCAAAACCAAGAAATTCGTGAAGCTATTGAAGCTCAGAACCAAGCTTTTCAAGTTCAAAACCAAGAAACTCGTGAAGCTCTTCAAGCTCAACATCAAGAGCTAAAAGAATGCTTGGGGCTAAGTTCAAATGTTTAGAAGATGAAATCTCATCTGTAAAAGAAGACGTTTCCTCTGTAAAAGAAGAAATGAAAGATAAAATGTCTGCTTTGGAATAGAGACTTGCTGCTGTGGAAACGGGCCATCCAAGAACTCCGGTTTTCCAGCAAGAAAATAACAATTCGGGTAGGCCGCTTGTCAAGGTTCCTACCTTTGATGGACAATCATCATGGACCTCCTTCAAAACCCAGTTCGATGTGGTTGCCCAAGCGAACGGATGGAACGTTAGAGATAAGGCAAGCTTTTTGGCTGCTGCACTTCATGGACCTGCAGTGGATGTACTCCAGATGTTTCCGGAACAACTTCGCCTAGACTTCAACGCCCTGATTGATACGTTGGAGTCCCGATATGGAGAAAAACATTACCAACAACTTCATGTGGTGAAGTTCAAGAATAGACTACAAGAAAAAAAAGAAGTTTGCAGGATTTGGCCATGAAGCATGAAGCTGCCCAACAAGCCTCAAGGGGAAGTTATCGCGTGGCTAGACAAGTTAAATAGGATAATCCAGAAAGAGAAAAAGGTCGCTGCTGGACCTGTGGAGCTAATGATCACCTGTCTCCAACATGCCCCCGAAAAGTAAAACAGCGCAGTGATACAGGTTGCTGGAAATGTGGAAAGACGGCCATATTAGGAAAAACTGTCCAGATAACTCTTAAACTCCTTCAGCACCTAGGAAGAACCAGGAAAACTAAGAATAGGCAGCTTTTCGGGGCGAAAGCTGGCTGGGTATTTGGGAATGCCCCTGATGGTACCATCCAAGTCTCCAGTCTTCGAAATACAGAAAAAGCATTATTGCTACGGGGCTTCATTAATGGAAGAAGATGCGACATGGTAATTGACACTGGAGCTAATGTCACCCTTGTGCGAACTGATGTCTTCCAGAATCTGTAGCCAAAGCCTGCTGAGGTTCGAATGACACCAATTTCACTGCAAACTGCAACAGGGAAGCGGGCTAAAGTGCACCATTGTGGCTTGCTAAGCATACAAATCGGAAGCAAGATTTTCCAGCATAAAGGCTACGTTGCAGATATCATGGACGAGTGCATCATTGGTCTGGATGTCCTCAGACAATTTGGACTTTCGATAGATATCGGGCTGAACTTGCTGCAACTTCACAATTTTCAAGCCTGCCGAGTGTTAGTTCTAGAAGATACACAAGTGCCCCCACGCAGTGAATGTGTCATTAAAAAACAGTTGGAGACTACAAAGGCCATTCCAAAACTTTCCATCCTGAAAGGAGACTCTGGGGCACCTTCAAGGGGGATTCTCGTAGCAAAGGAACTTATTGACACTGGACGGGACGTAATCCCAGTAAGGGTGGTGAATCTCTATGACTCTGCACGTGCCATCAAGAAAGGCTCATGCCTTGGAAATGCAGAACCTGCTGTTTTGATTAAGAAAAACCCTCCAGTGATGCAGAAGTCTAAAAAGGAAGACAATGTTCCAGATCATCTTCAACAAGTCTAGGAGGAAACAATGAAATAACTTTAACCTGGACAGCAGAAAGAACTGGCAACACTCCTTTGCTACCTACGGCAACATTTTTGCCAAGTCATCAGAAGACTATGGAAGAACAAATTTGGCAAAGCATAGAATCAACACTGGTGAATCAAACCTAATTAAACAAGCACCCCATCGGATACCCCTTACTCGACGTCAAGAAGTGGAAACCTTGGTAAAAGAGATGCTTGATCAAAATATTATTGAACCATCTTCAAGTCCCTGGGTTCCTCCAGTTGTCTTGGTGAAAATGAAAGATGGATCTACAAGATTTTGTGTCGACTATAGGAAGTTGAATGATATCACCAAGAAGGACTCTTATCCTTTTCCTCGCATTGATGCAAATCTAGATACATTGGCTGGAACCCAATGGTTTTCAACACTGGATTTGAAAAGTGGATACTGGCAAGTAGAAATGCATCCTGATGACAAAGAGAAGACTGCATTTACAATTGGATCTGGATTGTGGCAGTTCAATGTAATGCCTTTCGGACTCTGCAACGCGCCAGCAACCTTTGAAGGTCTAATAAAGCTGTTCTGCAAGGACTGGCTACCGAAACATGTATGGTTTATTTGGATGACATCATTGTACTTGGAAAGAATTTTTAAGAGCATCTCTCGAACATTGAAAAGGTGTTTAAACGTTTAGAGGCTGCCAATTTAAAATTGAGTCCAAAGAAGTGCAAACTCTTTAAAAAGAAAATAGCCAACCTGGGGCGTATAATTTCAGCTGAAGGTGTTCAAACTGATCCAGAAAAGACCGAAACTGTAAGGATGTGGCCTTCTCCTAAATATTTGACACAACTGAGAAGCTTTCTGGGATTATGCACCTACTACCGAAGGTTCATCCCGGAGTTCTCCAATATTGCAAGACCTCTACACCGTTTGACTGAAAGTAGAAGGCCGTTTGTTTGGACTCCCGATTGCCAGCGAGTCATGAAAAAACTGAAAGAGATGCTGGAGGCTGCTCCTATTCTGGCCTACCCTAGACCTGGAGACTCTTTCATCCTGGACACAGACGCAAGTAATACAGGAATGGGTGGCGTCCTCTCACAAGTGCAGGAAGGCTCCAAAAGAGTAATTGCTTATTTTAGCAAGACCCTATCTAAGCCTGAACGAAACTACTGTGTTACTAGTAAAGAGTTACTGGCTATCGTTAAGTCTATTGAATATTTCCATCACTACCTATATGGACAGGAATTTATTCTCAGGAGCGATCACGCTTCCTTGAAGTGCTTTTAAATTTCAAGAACCCAGAAGGACAGCTAGCCAGATGGATTCAAAGACTTCAGGAATACCAAGTTAAAATTCAACATCGTCCTGGGAAACGCCATCAGAATGCTGATGCGCTTTCAAGAAGGCCATGTGTTCCACAATGTGGACATTGTGCTCGTGCTGAAGACAAATATGGCGTGAGGCAAGTTACAGTGCAGGAAAGGGATGAAGTAGAAGAGTAACATTGGACTGGACAAGCTTTTAAAAAAGCTCAACGTGAAGACCGAGATCTCTTGCCAATGATAAATTGGAAGGAATCAGATGAAAGACCATCCTGGGAAGATGTGGCACCGTACAGTCCTAAAACCAAAAGTCTCTGGTCCCTCTGGAATTCTTTGACCCTGCGAGATGGAGTCTTATACAGGAAATGGGAGAGCGAGGATGGCAAGCATGAATCCTGGAAGTTGGTGTTACCCAGATCTCATTTACCTTTGGCTCTCCAGGAGATGCATAGCAGTCCCACGGGAGGTCACTTCGGCATCAGAAAAACATTGGCCAAAGTTAGAGAAAGATTATTTTGGCCGGAAAGTCGAGCTGATGTTGAAAAATGGTGCAGAAACTGTACGCAATGTTCAGCGAGAAAGGGACCGACAACAAGATCCAAAGGAAAGTGGAAGATCTACAATGTAGGTGCCCCATTTGAACGGATTGCCATTGATGTTGCGGGGCTCTTTCCAAAAAGCGACCTAGGAAATAAGTACATCCTGGTAATAATGGATTACTTGACTAAATGGCCTGTCGCAGTCCCTATTCCAGACCAAGAGGCTTCAACTGTATTCGAGGCGCAACTGCAGGATACTGCATTTTTGGTGTGCCAAGAATTCTGCATTCCGACCAAGGAAGAAATTTCGAATTAAATATTTTCCAAGAACTGTGTAGACGACTGGGCATTGAGAAAACAAGAACTACACCTTTGCATCCTCAATCTGATGGAATAGTTGAACGCTTTAATAGGACTCTTACACAACACCTGACCATGTTTGTTAACAAGAATCAAAGAGACTGGGATAAACATCTTCTCATGCTCCTGATGGCCTATCGATCAGCAGAGCATGAATCGACTGGCTTTAGTCCTGCTCGAATGCGTTTTGGCCATGAACTCCGAATGCCTTGTGATGTTCTCCTTGGTCGTCCAGAAGAAAGCTTCGAAACACCAATGAGTACATCTCTCACCTGGAAGAAAGAATGCTGTCCATTCATCAGTGGGCACCAGAGAAGCTTCACCTTTCCAGCGAGAAAAGGAAAGACAGGTACAACGTCAAGACTTCCCACAAGACTTTCAAAGAGGGTGAAATGGTTTGGCTCCATAATCCTCAACGGAAGAAAGGACTTTCTCCTAAACTTCAGTATCAGTGGGAAGGACCCTAATGGATCACCAAGTGCCTCAATGATGTCATCTATCGGATTCAGAAGACCCCGACGTCTAAACCCAAAGTGGTGCACTACAACCGATTAGCACCTTTCAGGGGTACTGTTCCAGAACAATGGACTGTTCGGGACGATCAGTGCTAAGGAGAAGGCAGTGTTACGTAAATAAATGGCGCATTCCAGTAGAGGATGTTTTAGAACGTTCTAGAAAAATGTAGAAAAATCGGAGAACAACTGATTGGCCAATCAGTAGCGATTGCGCAATTCTCAGCGCTGGCGGCTTTCTGATTGGCTAACCAACCATGACCTTTCTGGAAAGATCTACTCCGGGATGTATATGGATGAGGAACCAATGCAAGGGGTGGAAGAACGAAGCTACGTGGTGTGCTCCAAGCAAGCTGCTGTCTCAAGAGGTCGGACTGCTGTTTACCGCCGACGCCGGTGTACTTCTTTGAAGATTCTAGAAGGTTCTACGAACTTATATCTCCTGTTCTTCTGCTGCTTTCCCTCACCCTGCTGCAGTTGGTGAGTTTGTAACTGCTGTTTTCTTTATTGTTGCTTCATTTTTGCCCTCTTCTGTAATTATTTTATCGATTTGGCTTAAATAAAGTCCTAAAGATCCTTTGTACACACGGAATTTAATCTTTTTCATCCAACAAAGCAACAGTATATATATATATATGTATGTTGCAACCCTGAGTAAGCCGACGTATGAATAAACTGGCAGTCGTAGTCGTGAGTCGAAAGTGTTAAGCTTCTTCCCGCACGTGGACAGCAAGAATAAGAGGCAGGGCTAGATGTTAGCAGGCATACTTGAAAATTTTATAAAATATAGAATGACGCTATTGAAGAAAAATACTAACCAAACATTTCAAAGTTTCTTCCCCGCTAATATTCCGAACTATTTTCGTGTAAATTTCCACAATTTTCAATTAATTACAAATCACGGAAATTTAAGAAGCTTTTTAAAATTCATCAATGCAGTGCAATATTCAAGATGATTCTGTGGATGTGAGGAAAATACTTCTATTCATCTGATGCTAAATTGCCCCTTATTCCAAGAGTCGAGAATAAAACAATGGACTATATGTATCAAACCCGTTTGATCTAATTTCAACCAAAGACAAATATATATAATTCAACTCATTTTCCAAATTTATTTTGAATATTATAAAAAAAACTACTAAATTCCTTTGGAACGCTTTTATTTATAAATTAACTCTATTTATCATAGTTTTAATTGAATAATTCTCTAATATCTTGCATATTTTCATTCTAAAATATTCCTTAAAACTTTCTTCAATTAATTTTTTTCAGTAATTGTTTTCCTCGTTATACATCTAATACAATTTGATTTCCTTCAACTAAATTTGCATACCAACCCTTTGTACACATTTCAATTGTGTCGATATTTTTTTTCTCTTTTCATCCAACTAATTTTCAAACTAATTCTTGTACATATCTCAAATATCTTTCTTTCGTTTATTTCAATGTCTAGTTTACCTTTTAAGTGCAGGTGCCTTTAAAGGAAAAATAGCGCTCTAAGTAAAAAAAAAAACAAAATTAAAATACCTTCTTTCTTTGCAAAAAAATCACACAGAACATTTTTACTTAAGAGTTATCTTCATAATATAGGGAGGGAATGTATTAAATATTTCTATATTTTATTTCTTTGAACTAACCATAGGAAATTGCAAGATTATTTTTCTTGAGTGTATTACGAAAAACGAATTTTGTGTACACGGCCAAAATTGGAAAGCTATCTTTTTGTTCCATTGGACAAGGTTCCACCACCTTTAATTACACAAATAATAGAAAATCCATTGTTTTTACCTTTATATAGTTTACACGCATGGTTTCCTTTTATTTAATTAGTAAAATACTTCAAAAAGAGTTAAGGGGATTTGGAGGCTTTAAATTTTTAAAAGTGAATTTTAAATATTTCAAAAGAGAGAGAGATATTACAGATTTTGTTCTTTATTCAATTCAATCCAATTGTAACCTTAGTATGTAATTTTGGTAACCCATATGAAAAGAACACTTGTCATACCCCAGACCTTGGCCAAAATAGTTCTTAAGGTATGCGACTACTTATACTGCATTCAATTTGCGAGGTGTGATCGAAGGTCACAATAAAATACAACAAAACAACAGGGAATCACTAGATGATCAGACCAACAAGAATCCGTCATTTTATTGCGCTACAGAGCCGAGACGTGGGTCGAAGCGGCCGATGCGGGGGGTGAGAGGTGTGCGGTTGGGACGATCACTGCGTTTGCGGCCCAGGCGAGGGATGAAGGCCGCTCGTAGCTGCAGACTACCTCTGGGGGAGGCCCATTCGGAAGATGGAGCATCTTCTTCTTCCTCCACAGACCTGCGGCGACGTCCGATGCGAGGAACGAAGCCTGGGTTCTCCCTCTTTATGTAGAGTCCTTCCTGGGATTTGGTATCATCTACCCAGCCATTACGTGAGACTAGGTAAACCCTAGCACCAGGTTCCAGCTCGTAGTCTCCTATAAAGCCACAACCCAGACGTCACAAGTTTAATTTTATAAATTAGAATTAAAAAACATCTGCATGACATTATTGTCTGCAAATTATAATCATTCAAATTATAAATAATTGTTTATCTATACGATGCTTAATTCAGATTGAAATAGTGTGATTTTTCTCTCTATATACGTTAAATTAATTTTATAAGTATATATCTAGTGATGTAAATGATCCTGTCGTCTGTCTGTCATGATGAGTTCATCCTGTAGGTTGACTGTTGTGTGGCATGTTGGTTAGATGCATTCTTGGTGTCCACAATGATCAGAGTGATTACAGGCGTGAATGGGATAGCACAAAAGGATGAGGCATGGTGGATTTTTCCCAGAGATAACAAGACCAAGTGAGTGACCGGCGCCAATGGATGGGCGTCTGATCTATTCTAGTGCCAGAGATGAACTGGTAGTAATCCGACTATGTTTTTCGGACCGACTCTTTAATCTGAGACCTTTCTCCTGTCTGGGAGCCGGTCACTCAATCTAATTTTATTATTTTGTTTTGTGTTACATGGTGGTCAAACTGGCGAGTTGTAATGTGCCTACAGCTTTGGTTGTTACCCTAAAACCATATTACATATGGATATCAAGTTTATATTGAACTATTTTACAACAGTTTATACTCCGGGTGATGAAAATTAGCTTATGGTGATTGTAGATGAAAGCATAAGGTAATTATAATGGGGCAAATAATTTGTGTACAAATTGGTTTTATATGATGGTTATAACTAGTAAAATATGGGGTTGTAGAAAAATAATATTGGATATACTTTGCCAACTTATAATAATGAGTAATAATAAAAAGGAGGGATGTTAACAAATTATAATTGATAAAGATGTTAAGCCCAATGTATAAAAATAAATAAAAAGGATCTTTTTTTTTCAGTAAAAAATTCTCATGTCGTTTTATTGAAAACCATTTACGCAAGAATAGGTTTACAAATACAGACATATATAAATAAAGGTTTAGTTTATTTTTGCTCCACTAGATGGCGCTCTGCCATCTAAAAAGCACATGTGCTCGTGGTCAGGAAATGCCTTCTTTATTTTTAATATAAATACATATATATGCAATATAATTCCCACACTACTTGTTAATAGTCAACACATTTTTTATTTTAATATCCATATATTTTAATATCTATAAACAAAGAGTAAATAGCCAATGCTTGTATATAAGTTTTTGACCAACGACTCGAGGGGTATGAGGGAGAAGAGGAGAACAAAGGAGTTGGAAAATAAACAAAGAGAAAATGGCTGCGTTTCTTTTTGTCGCGTCTATTATTTCTTATATACAAATTTAGAGTTTTAAATTTATAATTATTCAAAGACCTACCTTAATACGACAGTATTTAGCCGACAGAATATAATAACCGGTACGTTTTTTCTTTTTTTAAAACTTTATTGGATTTAGCCTTTAGCCTACACCCATTCGCCACAAAAATGCTGAAAAGGAAGTCAGATACCGACATTCATTTTTCTGACAGAAACGATAATATGGAATTTAAATTAATGAAAGAACAAATTAATTTACTAACACAAATTATACAACACAACAGACGATCTCAAATAAAAATTATATAAGTAAATTATCTGGCCTCAATCAATTTCTTTCGTAACATTGAGGATGAAACGAACGATGAACGAGACAGAAAAATTTAGGTATTCTAAATTTAGAAGAATAAGCTAAAAATATATTTTGTCGATTGGGCTTAGAACAAGAGACTTATTTAAATATCAAACAGAAACTGTCCACAATCTATATATCGAAGAAGAAGACAAAGTTGAAAGAATTGTTCACTCGCTAATTGGAAAAGCCAGAAAAAATTAAATTATTACCATTTTAAGGTTGTGGGTGCATTGGAGAACTCACTTTCAAACAAACAGATTGTTGAAGCACTTACGGCAAGTGTAACGTATGATTTGAAGAAAATGATATACACCAGGAACCCACAGACGCCTGAAGAATGGTTGGACTATGTGAACACCATCCAAAAGTGGCCAGTAACGAGTGCTCGGGGACAACCGACACCACAGCGTGACCTTGACCGTTGGCGACCCGAATCCACTCCCTCGCCTGGCCAAGGACATTACCGGCCACAATATGGGCAAGCAGCGTTTCGCCGACCTGGAGGTGGACGTTTTGCCTTTCGCAACTACGCGGATACCACGATGCCCAAGGAACCCAGGGAACCAGGCACATCTAGCGGACATCAACCCAGATCACAAGGATGTGATCCCTCATCAAGGAAAGAACCAGCATAATGTAAGACTATTCTTTAATTTATCTATTTTCACCTTCAATGCTAAATTTCTTGTGGATAATGGCTCTACCATTAACCTAATATCTTTTGATTATTTGCATAAAATTTTGCCATCAGATATATTTCGAAATATAACTAAATATTCAGTTAATAAGCATTCTAGAATTAATACATTGAGTGGACCAATCCAACCTATATTTTATGTTATTTTACCAGTCAGTTTTTTTAAAAGAAAAGTTAGCTTAAAATTGTATATATTTCAACTACCATATGAAATTGCACTAATAGGATTATATACTCTAAAAAAATAAAAACTAGAATTGACTTCAATAGAAATGTAGTGAGTCAACAAGGCACAAATATTCCTGCTACTCTTTTTTATTTTGAAACAGATTTGGCTTATGTAAATGATGCATACAATGTGATAAATCCAGATAGGAAATATAATATGAACCAACACCTTCATATTGTTAATACACAAATCTTAGATAATCACTGTGCACCTTCAGGAAGTAATCCACTCTATGTTAATCATTTACAACAGACACTTTCCACTCAATCAAGTATTCCAGAGGAAAATAAGTTAACCAGTGATTTAATTGATAAGTATCATAAGAAAAACAACTCACTAGACCTTAAGTTAATTAGGTTATTGAAAGAATTTGCTGAAATATTTCCTACAGACCCATTTAAAGTTCCTACCCTACATATCCAACCTGTACAGATTAAACCAAATACAGATAGAGTAATCAGGTTGCGACCGTATAGAATTCCATTTACATATAGGAAAGAAATAGATATAAAAATCAATGAGATGTTAAAAAATAATATAATAGAACCGGCCATAGGTGAATATGCTTCACCCATTACTCTAGTAAAAAATAAAAATGGAACATTTAGAATGTGTGTGGATTTTCGAAAATTAAATGAACACATTCCAGTTGATCCCCAACCTATACCATTAATAGAATCAGTGATAGAAAAACTGTCGAAAGCTAAGTATTTTTCCAGCCTTGATTTGAGCAACGCTTATTGGACAGTTCCTATCCATCCGGATTCTCGACCTTATTTGGCCTTCACCACCCACGCAGGAGTGTACATGTTTAAAAGATTACCTTTCGGGCTACGAAGCTCACCACAGATCTTCGAGAGAGCTATTGGAAAAATACTTAGAAAATATAACTTACAATTTCTAGAACACTACTATGATGATTTTATAATTTTTTCTGATAGTTTTGAAGAACACTTAGAACATCTTCGTTTATTCTTCCAACTATGTAGGGCAGAAAATATCCGCCTCAACCTTAACAAATGTCAATTATGTAAGACCTCCATTAGCTTCCTAGGATACGAAATCACACAGGGCACTTATAAACCTCACCTAACTAACACTCAGGTAATAGGAACCATCCAACCTCCAACTAATGTTAAAACTTTACAGTCATTTTTAGGTGTCGTAAATGTATATCATAAATTCATTCCCCATTATGCACAGCTTAGATCGCCTTTAAATATACTTCTAAAAAAGAATATTCCTTTTAAGTGGACTCTTGAATGTCAGAAGGCATTTGAAGATTTGAAAAGCAGCCTAACTGCATCACCAGTTTTACATATCTTTAAAGAAGATTTACCCTGCTTCTTATATTGTGACGCGAGTACATTAGGGATATCCGGAATTCTAAAGCAAAAGGTTGAAAATGGAGAAGAACATCCTGTACAATATTTCTCTCGCTCTCTACGCAAGTATGAACAGAACTATTCCATCTCGGAGCTGGAGTGTAAAGCTATCATTGAGTCTATCGAATACTTCAGGGTGTACCTGCTTGGTAGACATTTCACCATTTATTCTGATCACCAAGCTCTGGTCTATTTGAAAAATATTAAAAATCCGTCAGGTAGGTTATTTCGGTGGTCCTTGAGACTCAGCCCATACACTTTTGACATACACTATCTGAGAGGTAGAAATCAACTCGAAGCAGACTTACTATCAAGACAACCATTTTGCGGATTTCTAGAGGCTCAACAATTGGAGGAACACCAGCATCGTGTACCTGAGAAATATCAATCTCTCATCAATACTGATGGACTTGCGATTATTACTAAAAAGGGCGTACCCAGAGTAGTCGTACCTGATACACTAAGAAATAAGTTACTCCAGAAAGCACACGAATGGTATAACCATCCGGGAATCACACAACTCACTAGGTTAATCACTAGTCAGTATTATTGGGATAGTATGACCAAAGATATAGATAACTATGTCCGTAAATTCAAAATTTGCCAAATAGTAAAACCTCCGAAAGGACCCACATATGGAGAAATGGGTACCTTACCACTCGCGAAGGAACCTTATGAACTTATGTCAATGGACACAGTAGCCGGATTTAATAAGTATGGTGGTAACCGAGCTTATTTACATGTAATATGTGATCACATGAGTCGATACTGTTGGACTTTTCCTAGTAAATCTACCTCTACCCTGACCTATATTCAAACCCTAAAAAAGGTATTTCAGGAAGGTATTCCTTAAAACCTACTGACAGACCGAGCTCCTGCATTTACATCCGCTCAATTTATATATAGAAAGTTTTTAATCTCACAAGGTATAAAACCCTTGTATACCACAGCAAATCACCCACAGTCAAATGGTCTGAGCGAGAGATTGAATGCAACCATAACAGGGAAACTAAAGATACTCCATTTAGAACACCCCAAACAGACATGGACCAAACGGATAGAAAGAGTCACCAGAATCTACAATCTAACTCCACATACAGTGACGGGATTTCCTCCCATTTATTTATTAAAAGGGATAGTCCCTAACAATTTAAACAACCATGTTCAGACATTTCCCGAACTCTCAGAAGCAAGAAGAATAGCATTACAAAAGACTCAATCAAGGCATAAGGCCGAAAAACTAATGTACGATCAAAAACATAAAAAGATTGATTTTGTACCAGGGGATCTAGTATTGGTGAAAGTTTATAGACATCCGAATACTCCAAAGTTGGACCCTAACTATACAGGCCCATATGAGATCTTGGAAATACTCTCACCTCAGGTAGTGCGCATTAATAGACCAAATAGACCTTTGCAGTTACAGACAGAAATTATAAATATAGAAAAACTTCGTAGATATGTAGAAAATATTCCCCATATCACACCTCCTACGGACCTTCCCGACTCTCCTCCTAGACAAAACTATTTTCTATTTCCTTATAGGCACTTCACTACAGATATCTTAGGTGATTCGGGTTCCTTCAGACCAAGGAAATGGTTTCAACCGTTTAACCATTTGGACAACAGTATTTTTACGGATGAAAAATTTTATAAGCCTGATTTTCCAATAACATCCAAACCTACTTTTTCATCAATAGTAAAGCTCACTATATCCAGTACATTGGTCTTAGACCCTAAAATCAATCCATTCGATAATATGGTTGAAAGTAATTTGGGTACTACCAAAGTAAAATTACACAGTAAACGTAATCCAAATGCCGATGTCTTTATACCAACAACCTTGGTGACCAAAGAATTTTCACATTATTTAAATAAAGACTCGTTAATAAATAATGTTATCACTCTGTGTACATTTTTGTATAAAACTGTTATATTTAGAATTAAAAAAATTTCCATTGTTTTTAATTACCACAATAATATTTTGGATTCTTTATACTCATTTAGAATCTTGTATATACCTTCTTCCTTTATTGTTTTATATCTTGCCTCTACCCATACAAACAAACCTACATATCTCTTATAAAATGTTCTTGATAAAATGGACCGTTAGAATAGTGGAATATATAAATTTGTATATAAATGTAATGTTGGACTATATGAGGCGATATGATAATTTTAATCAAGCTATAAACTCAAATGATATATGACCTTGAAGACTTGAATATATTACTTCTAAAATGTGAACATAAAAACACTTAATGCATGTGTGGGTTTAAATAGCCTATAAATATCTTTAGCCACCTTACAATATGCAGAAGTTAGCGCTTATCGTTAGTCGGGTATAACAACCCCGCATACCTCCGTTCGTTTCGTCTGGTGTAGGACAGACAAGATGTAAAGGCCTACATATTTAGGACAATAGTAATAAGTTAATTTAGGTATAGCAATACGATAGAACAACTATAGAATTAGTATAAGCGTTTTTATAAGATAAACTATCGAGGGTTAAAAGAAAAAATAAAATTTTGGATTTTTAAACACATCATCCTCTAAGATATGGTATAACCCCATCGGTTAGTTTCGAAAATTGATGTTCGGTAAAACCTATCCTAAGATGAGCACTTCAAAATGTTAGTTCGAATTAGAGATCATCCTTTAAAAAAAAAAAAATTGCCTGTAGTGCTTTGACCTATGTACTTCCATTGAGTGAGTCGTAAACTCAATGTACGAGTATATCATAGGAAAAAGTACACAGACAACGTTATCCAGACTTCCAGGTTGGAACATAGGCCTAGCCAACTTATGGCCAACGATAGGAAGAATAGGGATCGTAGGATGAAGAAAGATATGAACATTTTTATTAGAGAATAAAGATGTAATAAATAACAGTTTAAAATATCAATAGTATATCATAACCTCGTTAGGATATTTTCAATTCAGAGAAAATTAAAAATTTTATCTAGACTGTGCAGCTACGAATTTCATCTTGCGCACACCTCCACGGGTTCACTGCAATATAATTCACACACTACTTGTAAATAGTCAACACATTTTTTTATTTTAATATCCATATATTTTAATATCTATAATCAAAGAGTAAATAGCCAATGCTTGTATATATATTTTTACCAACGACCCGAGGGGTAAGAGGGAGAAGAGGAGAACAAAGGAGTTGGAAAATAAACAAAGAGAAAATGGCTGCGTTTCTTTTTGTCGCGTCAATTATTTCTTATATACAAATTTAGAGTTTTAAATTTATAATTATTCAAAGACCTACCTTAATTCGACATATATATATCGTAATTTAAACAATGTGATAGGTAAGTAATAAAGTATGACGTCTTTTCTAGTGTCACCAGTTTGCCATTGGACACCCGGGGGATCCAGAGAGTGACAAAAAGAGCGTTGGTCCGGATGTTGAGAGTTTGTTAGGTTACAGTGGATATTTTCGGACAGGCCGATCAGTCGAGCTAAGTTGAGGTCTAACGGCGGCCCTCGTGGCCGCCGTTTTGGCTCCTCTCTGCCTCCGCGGCTTCATGCAGGACGCCGAGCTTTCCTCAGTTAATCCTCAACTTTCCCCTGGTCCTGGTGCCACGTGAGACGTACTAGGAGAGCGTCTTTTGATCGCAAACTTTGTCCTTACTATCCCGTGCGGACTTCCCACTCTGCACGCCTTGCCACTCAACCCCGACTGCTTCCAACTCACTTGTTGGCTTACCCGGCTTTACGACATATATATAATCACAAATTGAAATATATAATAATTTTAAGAACTTCGCGGATCAACTTGACGCACAACTGCTGAGAAGGTTTATCATTGATGAATAAAACCTTCTAAATCCTCTTCATATTACGCTTAGTGGTTTCAGAAATGTATATTATTTTGTGACTTTAAAAATATTTTATCTTCAAAACAGCGTTTCGAAAATTGGTCTTTTGGAAAATTCTAAAAGGATAAAATAGAAGGTAAAGATACAAAAATAAACATTTCGGTGATTATACACAGCTTTGCATTTTGCAATTAAGATTAGAAAGTGCACTGACTTATGGTATGAGCTAATTGGGAGGTCTAGATAGGCGAAAATAGAATAGACTGCTTCTGGTAATATAGTTTACACATATATTAGGGAAAGCATTTTCATACAGACTTTCTGAAGATTCCACCTCTTGGCAAAAAAGTATTTGAAAATTGGATGTTACCCTCGGAATCAGTTTCTAGTTGCCCTTCTCCTATCTTTAAGAGTTCGTCTGCAAATTGTGCAGCAGTGGTATCATTATGGAGTTGAACTCTCATGTTGACTGTGAGATGCATTTTCACAATATGGCTCCAAAGATAAGAAGACTTTAAACAGGCATTCAGCTCATCAGCAGGTGTATCTCTAGTGACTACTGAGTCTGTCGGACTGTCGGAAATCACCGGCCAAAAGCACTACTAAACCACCCATGGGTTGTGGAAAATCACGGATATCCTGTAATGTCCGATCAAGGGCTTCCAAGGCATTTTATGGGCCATGGTGCACTCATCCCAAACCAGCAACTTACAGCTACGTAAGAGTGAAGCTTTATCACTATTTTTTTGTATATTGCAAACAGCAGTCTGGCCCTCTGGAAAAGTCAGAGGTAATTTCAGCACTGAATGTGCAGTTCTTCCGCCCGCAGGCAATGTCGTAGCTATCCCTGAGGAAGCAACAGCAATGGCAATATTTTGTTCCTTCCTAACCATTCCTAATAGAAGATTCAAAAGAAATGTTTTACTTGCTCCCCCCGGAGCATCTAAAAATATAATTATGGGTTGTGACAAATTAATTCTTGCTAAAACAGCATCAAAAACTCTTCTTTGTTCTGGCAAGAGTTTGGGAATCATGGATGCAACATTGTCTACAAGTTCTGCCGTATCATACGCAAGTTCTCTCAAAATGTCAGAATTGGAAACCACATTTCTCCTGGGTGCTCCTAAGCCTAATTCCTGCAGTTTCTTCCCACATATAGATACGACACGATCCTCAATGTTACACAATGCTTCATTATATATCAGATCATTATACCTGATGGAGGAATCTAGAAGCTGATAATGATGAAGAATATCACTTGGCATCTCATCTTCTCTATATGTAATCAATAACTGCTGAGGTTTCGAAATTGTGCACGTAGAAATTAATATGGCAAACAATTGCTTTACTCTTGTAGGAGCCTGATAAAGAATGGCCTCATCCATTGTAACAACCCAATGGTTATCATTCTCCAATAATCCAAGAGCTGCGCATGTATCTCTAAATATTTCGTATTGACTGCCATTAACAATCTTCAAATATGCGAAGGAAGGCGGTCCCTTGATCTTATGTAGTAACATACGTGAACAAAAGCATTCAAAGTTACTGAAATGCACAGCGTAAACCCGTCCAATAGTGTCTGATCTCTTCACTCCAGGCCATCCTCCAACCAGCTTGCCTTGAACTCGCCTTCTCCATTCATGGGCAGAAGAATTCCAAGTGTAGTATTGGGGAACATCTGGATAGAGCAGTGACCTAGCAAAGGAATCAGTTTGGCATAATGAAAAAAATGCAGTCAGGGTTGTCCTTGGTGGATTACGCATTTGATTAGCAAGAGTGTTTTGATTGAAATATATCCGTTCTCCATTCTCAAGATGCACAGCTAAATGGATAACAGCTGGATGGTGTTGGTGTAAAGGGAAGCTGAGAAGACGCCAAACAGATTCATTGCTGCTAATGTATCTGGCACGCTGATACATTCGCACCTCATTTTGAGGGTCAGGACCTCTACCTTCTCTGCGTAAATTAATAATAGCTTGATCAACTGCCCTTATTAACATATTTGCAAATATATTTTATTCCCTTAACAGAACTACAGTTCTCAACATTGATATGCGCACAAAACATCTTCGATAGCAATGGAGAATAAGGCACCACCCAACAATTATCAATTGTGACCTCTTCGCTTCCACGTATTTTAACCTTTGCAGTAAAGCCACCTGCTTCAGGTGCGCGTCTCCTATATGAAGGATAACCATTCTCATTAGTCTGGGTTTCCAGCAAAAACTGTTTAGGATATATTTTTAGAACATCTACTATTCTTCATGGAGGGGGACACAGGGTTGTACTCACCGCAAGGCCCATGGATCATATTCTTAACCACAATGTTATATAATAGTGGGTCTTGAATAGGATCTGGAAACTCAGCACATATAACAGTGTCTATCTGAGTGGGACGGAGCTCATTTGCTAGCTAAACTAATATGTGAGCATGAGGAAGTCCCCTTTTCTGCCATTTAACAGAATACATCCACGCAACTGTTGCTCCATACAATTGGCCTTTTGTTAGAGCCCCAATAAATATAAGTAATTCTTGCCGAAAACCCCGAGCTGTGATATCATGCCTATCCAGCTGTTTTCGTCCTGGTAGCAACGCTGCAGATATCTCTTCCCAAGAGGGGTTACTTGTAAAAGTGATAAAAAGATCTGGACGCCCAAATATCCGAACATAACAAAAAGCATCCTGCGTATATTCTACCAAATATCTGGGACTATTGACAAAACTTGATGGTAAAATTATCCTTTGACCCAAGCTATTAGAGTCAATATTTGCATCAGTTGACAGGGCATCGCGCAAATGAATATAACTCTCTGCACGCAAGTTTCTCTGGTGCAGCGTAATATAGCGCAAACGTTCACTTTCTACCTTAGCATACATATCGACCAGGAATTGATGAAAGATCTGGCTAAATTGAACAATGACATTCGGACTATTTCGTCGAACCATAATAAAATAGCCATAAAATTCCCTAGAAGACACTTTACCTGACAAAGGCTGTCTAGTGTTTGGGTCGATCTGAGGAATATGAAAATAATATCCTTCCTGGCCTTTCCAGAAAATTAAAGGATATTGAAGGGCATCATAAAAACGATGTGTGTCGCTAACATGTTGAAGTACATTATCTCGCTGATGTAAAACAATGTCACGTGGAACGCTTCACGATTTTGCGTGTCATCCTTGCGCAGGGGCCAAACAATGTCACGTGAGCCAAACTAATTACCAGCTAAGGCAACTGCAACCTCATTAGCTGTAGGAGCATTATACCGTCTAGGATGTTGACCAGGAGGTGTCCGATCTGCATTTGCAACAACTCTGTATGCGTCACTGGGGAGATTTTCAAGTGCAGTTTTAAACTGTTGAACCATTAGATTGTGCTGGTGCAACATGCGCTGCAAACCCTGTACAATATAATGACGTACTCCCTGTATTTGCTGACATCTTCGATCAGTCTGAATATCATCATCATCATTGCCCATAAAATAGATCTGAAGAAATCTACTTGGCTGGTTCTCAGATGGCATAAGTGAACCGATTCTGTGGTAGACCTGGCCTTGGATAGAAAATGTGGTTGGAAAAGTAACAGAGTGGGTTTGGTTTTCAGCTCCAAATGATGTCATTTGAAGGCAGGAATTATATTTGCGAATATTACGCAAAAAATGGACTGAATCAGAATTCTCTCCAGATAATAGGCTGCGAAGTGGTTCGGGAGGTAGGTCAATTAATGGCAAACGGACTTTCCCGTTTGAACAGCACATTCCAGAAGACTCATCTTTCCATCTTAAGGCCCCACAAAACATGTATGTAGTGTCCATCAACCCCAAGGGAAATTAAAGGGTGCTTAAAGTATTCAACAGCAACAAAATAATTAAAACCAGCATTTTCCATAGAAGACCAAACGCTTCTGAAAAAATTATTTGTTCTAGTATTCCTCCAAGTAGAAGAATATCTCTCTGAATGCGCCTGTAATCGAGGATCGAGGGGGTCAGACTGTCTCTAACGACCGCAGAGTGGCTTGACGCTCTGCCTTTTCACGCAATCTTCGAATATTCTGCGCTCTAGTTACGCGCAGTCTGTAAGCATGCTGAACCCTAGAGCTATTGGAACGCTGAGAAAAATTGCTCCTCCGATGGCTTGACATACCTACAAACATAAAGCATTAGTAAAAATAAAAATAAGGATAATCGAAAAATGTAAAACATCAAGGGTAGAATGAAGAAAAATGAAAAAATAGTGTATTAAAATAAGCTCGACTTATGACTAAGTCCAAAATCAAAAGTGCATAGAAATAATCTGAAATGAGGGGGGTAATGCATAAAATTCAGTGAAGAGGAAAAAAAATTGAAAAATTAAAACAACTGACAAAAAAAAAATCAAATGGAAGAAGACTTAAAAAAGAGTATAATTTGCTGAAAAAATATGCACAATAAATATGAGTAGAACATATTCTGGCTCCCTCATTGGTCAGATTGCTGATTGTACATTTCTTTACTTAAATTTAATTTCATCTAAAAATTCAAAAATATGTTTGTACCATATATATGAGCAGTTATATATATTGAAGCAGATAAATATAAATCCTACCTAAACAAATGACAGCAAAATAAAAATTTGAGCCTACCCTTAAAAAAAAGCAGTTACTAAAAATGCATACCAGCTGCTTACAATATAAATGCTAATAAGTTTAAATCTATTACATGTAACAAACATATAGTAAAATATATAAAGCAAGTTATAAAGAAAAAGCATACTTTTTTTCCAATAAATATAAGAAAGAAAAAATTATAGAATACATTGTTCTAAATCTCAATTTGTCTTAAAATATGAATATTCCTTATGATAATCAAATAGTAAACCTTATCTTTAAAAATGTAGATGTTATATCTGCATTAATTAAAATTAAACGAATCTCAAAAAGATATGAATAAGCTACGAAATAAACAATATTTTCAATCAATTAAATTAGAAAAATATTACTAAACAACTAAATAAAATCTTACCTTCTAAAAAGGAAAAAAAAAGGTTATTCAAAATGCAATTTTAGCCTAAATGCAAACCAAAACCTCAGCTATCTATGCGCTAAATTTCACAATACAGCTTTAATTAAGCCAGGTTCCGGTGGCGTATAAATTTGATAACGATCGATTAATATTATTTCCAAAGAGTTTAAATAAATATATATAATCTTACCTTTTGAAAAATTTAGCGTGTAAACTAACATTCATAGTGTAAACAAAATAAGTGTAAAATTATTAACCAATCAAATTCATTTATCGTCGCGACCAGTGCGGCGCCAAGCGGTAAAAGGCGGGAACTAATCCATTTTAGTTTAACATTTAAAAAAAAAAGCACATTAACCTTTGTAGTTTTTTGAATAGCCTATATGTTAAACGAAATCTTCAGCTACCTACATGCGAAATTTCATAATGATTGAGTGTGTAGATTTTGCGCAACGCGATAACAAACATCGATTTTGCATTTCATTTTTATAGATATGTAGGATGGTTGTTGCGTGATGTTGTGGCTTGTGGAAAGGCTGCTGATAAAATTATAATTAAAATTAATTTATTTAAAGCAAGAAATTATAAAGAGAAAAGAAGCAACGGTTGAAATAACGGCCGTCGCCTTTAGCCTTGTTGTTTACCGCTGAGTGGCCAGATCAAGTGTCGGAAGAAGCCAGCCGCTAGAAAGTTCTGGATGACGCCCGCGCATGCGTAGTGAAGTGTTCTCCCAACACGTGCTCGCCAAGCTTCTGCCCGTATGTGTTTTGAAGCTTTATCCCAGTTCGCTGAAGCAAAGTGCGGTCGCCACACTACTTCCCCTCCAGTAGGATCCTTAAAGATCCTATGTAGTCGTAGAGGGAACTCTTGGTAGGGTGCCTTGTTGGGTTGGGATCTGGTCTTGGAGGCTTGAGGGAGGCATCTGTCCTTTTCAAATGTTGTCCGGATGTAATGGGTGGCGACCATCTTGTTAGCTTGCAGGGACACGATGGGTTGCTCAGCGATGGGTGTAGTCGCCGAGAGTACCTGAGGAGCTATTGGTATTGGGGAAGTAGTGACTCTTGATTCAATAGGAGGTAATGACTGTTGGAGAGTGTTTTGAGGTTGGAGAGGTTGTGGTACCGAAGTTTGGGCGGGCTGCAAGTGGAGAGGAGTCGTTGCAGCAGCGTTATTGGTTTCTTTTAGGAAGAGTGGATGTTTCTGCTCGCAGGAAGGAGGCAAGCGCTCTTCGTGAGACGGCGGCTGCTGGGGCAGGGGCTCTTCATGAGACGGCGGCTGCTGGGGCAAGGGCTCTTTGTGAGACGGCGGCTGCTGGGGCAAGGGCTCTTCATGAGACGGCGGCTGTTGGGGCAAGGGATTGTCACTGTGCACTGGGGTGGAGAAAACAGTTTCAGGGGGACACGAGATGGTGTTTGAAGGAGGGTTGGAGCAGAACGATGAGGAGTCCAGGGATGAAGAGTCACTCAGAGAGCTGGTGGGAGAAAGCAAGGTGGAGCTTGAGTTGGTGTCTTCAACGTTATGGACTGTAGTCACCGGGGCAGTTGTTGTGACATTCATGTCACGGGGTAAATCCGTCTGCTCCAGGTGTTGGAGGCTATTGGAGGTGGGAGTACAGGGATCACCGTGCTGAGATGGAGGTGGCTTAGACAATTCGACCAGGATAATCGAGGGTCTCTGATCAGCAATGGGCTTAGTTTCTGAGACTTGAGCTGTTCTTACCTGGCGTGACCGGCCAAATCGCAGGAGAAGTCGTTCTTTGAGCGCCGCATATTTTCCTGAAACTGGTGGGTTCTCTACAATGTCGAAGACGCAGATGAGAGCCAGTCTATCCAAATTAACGATAATTGTGTTATACTTGAAATCGTCGTCGCTGGCGAGGTTTGCAAAATTAAAGGCAGCTTCCAGTTGAGCCACAATGGAATGTCTTTGGGCAAGAAGGGTGGAGCTCGAAAAATCAATTTTGATATTTGAGATGGGGTGAGTTCCATCGTGAATGTTTGAGCTTCCAGGATTTGCCCTTGACGTTGGCCGTTAATTCTTCATTCGAGTCGTCCGGCTCACCAATTTTGTAGGAAGGTTGTTGCGTGATGTTGTGGCTTGTGGAAAGGCTGCTGATAAAATTATAATTAAAATTAATTTATTTAAAGCAAGAAATTATAAAGAGAAGCCTTGTTGTTTACCGCTGAGTGGCCAGATCAAGTGTCGGAAGAAGCCAGCCGCTAGAAAGTTCTGGATGACGCCCGCGCATGCGTAGTGAAGTGTTCTCCCAACAGATATAAGGATATAGATATAGATAACCAAGAGTATAAATTTATTTATAATATACTTTTTTCGAAAATTTATTGTATCTTTTTGAGAGAGGTATATGTATATGCTATGTTTCAATAAGCTTGTATATTAGAAAAATCATCTGACTTTGTTAACTGAATTAAAGCTTGAAAGCTCTTGAGATAGTTATTATATTTACATAAAGTCGAATTTTATATGTAAAGTACCTTTATTTCATCATTTCTTTATTTAAACACACAAAACGCGATTTCCCGACTAGGGATAATTGTGTTGATTTACATTTTTAAACAGGAGCAGGTATAAACATTATACAAAAAAAATATCAAAGAAAAAATAAGATATGTTAGACACTTGATCCTACCAGGTTAGAGAGATAATCATAAATATATTTACAAAAATAGTTATATCTGTTATAATTATCTCTAGTATTTAAAAATCCATAAAGATTTACAACATTGTTTACTGTCTATTGTCTACGCTAAAGAAGAGTGGGCATTCCAGCAGTAGGTGTCTCGAGTCCTGGATTTCCTTGCCACAGTGACAGCTAGAGTCTTCAACCGCTCCAATTGTTGCTAAAATCCATTAAAATTTCAGTGGTTCGTTGTACACTGGGTATTATAAAAGTTAGAACGGAAAATGATGGGATTCCAAAGGGGAAAACATTTATGATGTTTGATTTGTTTTTACATATAATTCACCCATTTTTACACTTAAAATGATCTAATTATACTTGGGGCATGTGGTCTAAAAGCATTTTGATCTTTATAGAAAGTTGAGCCAAATCATATTTTAGATTCAATATAGCTTGTGAGAAGGGGAATATTCGTTAAACTATGGACACATTGGGAAGAAGTAGTTTTGTATGCTCTAATCACCCAAAGAAGAATTTGATATTGATTAGAATTTAGTTTTTCTTTGCATCGACTATCAATAAATTTATATAAAATTCCTGAACATACGCAAGAACTGGCGTGATGATTGTTTTGTACAGAATTATTATTTTTTTAGTATTTATTCGTCACATTTTTCCACTAAGTGAAAACAGAAGATTTTTCATTCTTACTTTTCTGCACAAACGTCGTTGATATGTGGTGTGAAATTGATCTTCTTTTTATTCGATGATATCGAGAATTTTATGCCTAATATTTTAAATTGATATACTGGGTTTAAAATAATATTCGGTATTCCAATTGGAACTTTAGGTTATTATGTAAGAAAAGTAAATTCGTTTTCTCTAGGCTTATTGAAAATATATTCCTATTACACCATTGAATCACATAGCATATATATATTCGTTTAATTATTTGAGATTCTCGACAGACTTGTGTCAGAAAATGAAAGAAACGCTGCCTGCATAGCAAATTATTTATGCATTTGGATGTTCGTAACTCTTCAGCAAGTCGTTTAACAATATATTCCATAATATTAGGGATAAAGGACCGCCTTGAGAGCATCCTTTTGTCAGTTATTTTTTAAAACATTAATATCTTCATATGATGAATTTGCCTTTCTTTCATTACTTAAATAAGTTTGTATAATTCATTAATTTGATGGGAATATTAGCTAAATCGAGTCCTGATAATTTTTGGCCACCATGCGTTGTCGAATGCGCCTGCTATATCCATTGTAATAAAATAAGTCAGTTCTCTTTGCCTGTGTTTCAGTATGGTTTCCATTATATCTTCCATTGCACTGTCGTTTATTTATGTTTGGTAAATCCGTGTTGCCTTGCACTCATTAAATTATTCTCCTCATAATATTTATTGATTTTGTTTTTAACTATGTTTTCAAAAATTTTTGAAATGTTTGACGTCAATGAGATTGGTTTATAGCTTTTGCTTGTTTTATAATTTATTTTATTAGATATTGGTATGATCTTTACAATAGAGGTTTTCCATATATCCGGATAATAACCACTTGTTGAATATTTGAAGTAATATTCGGATTAAAGGTGTATCTGCATATTTGATCATATTGTCAAGTATCTCCATCCAGATGGGACAACTGTCAATCATCCCTGGACCCCGGGGGGGCTTCTGGGAAGCTGATCTGTAAATAAGGAAAACGGGACGGTGGCTAACGCCGTTCATTAGGATGATCTTTTAACTTGGGGTAAGTTGTACTCTACCTCCCTATAAATACCCCTTATAATAAATTATTTATTCCCAAATTTGCCCTTGCTTTATTTATCTCCGCGACATATTTTGGTGGAGACGCTGGGTAACGTGACGGAACTTCGAAGAAGTCGACGTCTACAGGGACGTGAACCAATTATTCAACTTTTGCCACAACGAATAAAAATGGAAGACGACCACAGACCTACTGTTAGTGGATCCTACCTTCCTTATCAGCGCCAACGAGATCCATCTACCTTTTCTGGAGATGGAAATATAAACCCTGGACAGTGGTTGAAAGAGTACGAGAGAGTGTCGAAGTACAACAGATGGGACGAGACCATGAAGCTTACCAACGTCGTATTTTACTTGAACGGAACTGCTAGAAGGTGGTTTGATAATAACGAAGAATCACTCAACTCGTGGAGAAGTTTGAAGACGCATTCCGCGGTGTGTTCGGACTGCAGGAGGATTCTGCTCGACGCACCTAGGAATTTCTGAATTCAAGAGCACAGAAGGCCAAGGAAACCAGCGAGTCATACATCCAGGAGATTCTTAGTCTCTGCCACCAGGTGAATCCTCGCATGGAAGAAGGTGAGATAGTTGCTCACATTATAAAGGGAATTTCGGAGGACACATACCAGGTATTGGTGGCGAAAGAGATACAGACGGTAGATGAGATCCTGAAGTTCTGCCGTCATCTGACAACCGTCAAGCAGCGCAGGATCGGCCGTACGAAATTCGCCAGGTTGTCAAACGTAATGCCTATTTCATGTGTTGACGACTCAGACGACTTGGCCGGCTTAATTCGCCGCATCGTTAGATAAGGGATACAAAAGGTCCTCTCACCACCTGAAGTGATCAATCCTCTCCGAGAAGTGAACGCCCTGGAACAGACTGTGAGGGAAGAAGTTAGCCGTGTTCTCCAACCTACCAGAGCACAAATCAACGTGGTACAACAACAACCACGAACGCCCTATTATAATATCGACCGACCAACCCAACCCAGGAAGACGGAACATTGGAGAACCTACGACGACAAACCAATCTGCTTCCACTGCGGTCGACCCGGACATGTCGTCCGTTATTGTAGGGAACGACGGCAGGTCTTCGCTGAAGCCAGGTCAAGGAATGGCGGAGAAGGAAAAATATTGGATTTTCGAGTCGACCCCCAGGATATGACGCCGACGACGACTATGTAACGCCCCAAACCTCGACGTACTTCTACCGGAGCTCTTCCCCACATCCAAGCCGTGCAAGGTTGCCAGCCCGAAGACAATCCCAGTCGCCAGCCCGTCGTTTCAGCCGTTCTCCCAATCCTCAGAATTTGAAAAACTAGGTGGAGCGGCTTCTACCGGGGGTGAGGTCGCCATTGAGGAAAATCCTCCAGGGTATATCGCCGCTAAATTAAAAAATAATTTTGTTATGGTCGAAATAAATGGACGCAAAATTAAAGCATTGGTGGATTCAGGAGCAGACTTTTCTGTTATTTCAGAAAAATTTCGACGCGAACTAAAGACACCTCTCTTCAAAGAACCAGGTCCCATTCTTAAAGCCGCAAATAAAAATTTAATAGAGACCCTAAGAAAATGTGTCCTGAACATAGAAGTTAATGGTCTGAAGATATCCTTTGAATTCGTTGTTATGGTGGAATGCAGCCATGACATCATATTCGGATGGGACTTCTTCAAGGCCACCGAAGCCGTCATTGATTGTGGCAGAAATGAACTCCATCTCGGGTAAACCTCCGTCCTGGAATCTCGAGAGGAGGAAAACCAGAGATTGTGTGCTTCCGACGACTTTGTCATCCCGCCTAAATCAATAAAGAAGATCAGTGTGATAAAAGAAGAAGTATGCGGTGTTAGAGATGTTTTAGTCTCAACTTCTAAGGACTTATTATTAAGAAAACTCATTGGTTACATTTCGACACGGCCGAGGTAGCATTTGGGTTTCGAATGGGGCGTCTTGGCCGCAACTGATTCCATCAGGAATGAATATGTGCACCATGGAGAGTTATGAGAATGGAAATATCTGCAGTCTTATCGAATCCAGCGATAAGTTACAAGAAACGCAGCTAAAGTCACGTGAATGGTCACAGAAGCTAAACCTTACTCTAGATCCAGGGCTGTCTGAAATTCAAAGGTTACAGCTTGTTTCATGCCTTGACGAGTTTATTGACATATTTGACTTTTGGGGAACTCCTATTAAGCCCACCAGTACTGTGAAGCACAAGATAAACACAGGAGACCACTCTCCTATCAAACAGCGGCCCTATGGAGTAGCACCAAGTGATCGACGACTAATTCAAGATGAAGTGAACAAGATGATTGAAAATCACATCGGGAAGCCCTCTGAAAGTCTTTGGTCATCTCCTGTTATTCTAGTTCGAAAGAAAGATGGGACCTGGAAATTCTGCGTAGATTATCGTCGATTAAATAAGATAACAAAAGAAGATGTTTACCCGCTGCCACGGATTGACGATGCCTTGGACAGTTTAGCTGGCTCTAGTTACTTCTCCACGATGGATCTTCGGTCCGGGTATTGGCAGATTGAAGTGGACGAAAAAGACAGGGAGAAAACTGCCTTCATCACTCCAGATGGGCTGTATGAATTCCGAGTAATGCCTTTCGGTCTATGCAACGCTCCAGCAACGTTTGAAAGGATGATAGATAGTGTTCTGGGCAGTTTTAAATGGAACATGTGCCTTTGCTACCTGGACGACATCGTAGATTACGCACCTACCTTTGAGGTACATCTACGTCGTCTACAACTTGTATTAAGGTGCATCCAGAAAGCTGGACTAAGCTTGAACCACATAAAGTGTCTTTTTGGATCAAGGAGGATAAAGATTTTAGGACACCTTGTTGACGCCAATGGAATTCACCCAGATCCAGATAAAGTTGAAGCCGTCTCTAAATTTCCGAGGCCAAATAATATCTCTGAACTGAGGAGCTTTCTTGGATTATGTTCCTATTACTGAAGATTTATTGAAAACTTTGCCGACAAAGCTAGATCTTTGCATGACCTACCGAAGACTGAAAACAATTCTATTGGGATGCAGCTCAAAAGAAAGCGTTTGAAGTCCTTCAAACAGCCATAATTTCAGAGCCTGTCTTGGTACACTTTGATGAATCCGCTGATACCCATCTACACACGGATGCAAGCGGACATGGTATTGGAGCTGTTCTTCTACAAATACAATGTGGAAAGGAGCGGCCTATAGCTTATGCATCTAGAAACTTGACAAAGGCTGAACATAACTATTCTACAACAGAAAAAGAATGCCTTGCTGTAGTCTGGTCTATTAGCAAATTCCGTCCATATTTGTTTGGTCGACCATTCACGGTTGTCACTGACCATCATTCTCTATGTTGGTTGGTAGGACAGAAAGATCCTTCTGGCCGTTCGGCAAGATGGGCGCTGAAGTTGCAAGAATTTGACGTGACCGTTATCTACAAGAGCGGACGCAAACATAAGGATGCCGATTGTCTGTCAAGGAGCCCGCTTGAGAACGATCAACCAAGTGCTGTGATGTCACTAACCAACGTCGATATAGAGCAGACTAAAGACCCGGATTTAGCTAAAATAATCAATCAGCATTATCGACGGCATCTTATACAAGAAAAACTATAGCACAACTGGAAGACCCTGGCTTATGATGATTCCTAAACACTTATGATCGGAAGTTATGGCAGATTTACATGACGCTCCTACAGCTGGGCATTTGGGTTTAGCCCGAAAGTATAACAAAGTGAAGAAACGATTCTATTGGCCTAGCCTTTATAGAACTGTTCGCCAATATGTAAGCCATTGTCGGGAGTGTCAACGAAGGAAGAAATTACCTCGACGTCCGGCTAGACAACTTGTATCCATACCACCTGTAGAAAAGCCATTCCATAAGGTCGGGGTCGATCTCCTTGGAAGATTTCCAGTTTCTAAAGATGGAAACCGTTGGATCATTGTGTGCACCGATTATATGACAAGGTATGCCATAACGAAAGCGATCCCAGACGGAGGAGCAATCGAAACAGCTAAGTTCCTGGTTGAAGATGTTATCTTGAAGCATGGAGCTCCTAGAGAAATGATAACAGATCGCGGAAGAAATTTCATTTCTCAAGTAATAAAAGAGATCAATGCTCTGTGTAGAATTATGCACGGATTTACAACGGCCTACCATCCCCAGACCAACGGCCTGACTGAAAGGTTCAACAAAACTCTGGGAGACATGTTTTCCATGTACACAGGTGTCGAGCAGAAGGACTGGGACCAAGTTTTACCCTACGTAACTTTTGCTTACAACACTGCTAAACAGGAGGCAATCGGCTACACTCCGTTCTTTCTTGTCCACGCCCGCGAGGCCGAGACCTACATCGATGCCGTACTACCCTACCTACCAGATGAGATCTCTGACGACTACGTTGGAGAACTTGTGACCAGAGCTGAGGAAGCGCGTCAACTCTCCCGATCACGCCTTCTACAATCACAGGCGAAAGACCGTAGACTTTACGACCAGAAACATACTCCAGTCTATTACCAGAAGGATGATCTTGTGTGGGTTTTTACTCCCATCCGAAAGGTAGGGCTCTCAGAAAAGCTACTGAAGAGATACTTCGGTCCCTACAAGGTGACCAAGAAGCTTTCAGAAGTTACGTATGAAGTAGAGCCCTTGGACCCGTCTCCCCGATCACGGAAATCCAAGGCTATCGTTCATGTCATTCGGATGAAGCCATACCTGGACCCTGAAGAACAACATTCCATTCTGCTAGGGAACACAAGCCGTGATAGATTTCCTTCCAGAACAAGGGCTGAGACAATCTAATCAGCGGGTCGCTGTTTTTTCTAAAGAGGGGGTAATGTCAAGTAGCTCCATCCAGATGGGACAACTGTAAATCATTCCTGGACCCCGGGGGGGGCTTCTGGGAAGCTGATCTGTAAATAAGGAAAACGGGACGGTGGCTAACGCCGTTCATTAGGATGATCTTTTAACTTGGGGTAAGTTGTACTCTATCTCCCTATAAATACCCCTTATAATAAATTATTTATTCCCAAATTTGCCCTTGCTTTATTTATCTCCGCGACAATATTATTACTGATGCAATCTGGACCGGGTGCTTTCTTGATATTTATTTTTGAGATAAAATTTTCAACATCTTTTATTTCTATAAAAATGTCATATTGGTTTTTATATTCAGGTTTATAGTTTTTAATAATAATATGTTCCCCCTCTTCTTTTCTGTGAATGTACATCATCACCTGAAAATAAATCATTCGATAGACTCTTCATTTTTTCTTTCTTTAAAGTATCCGGTATATTATCGATCATTGGAAGCCCTTAATGGTTGTCGGATGATCTCAGAGATTTAAAAATTTTATAGACGTTTCCAAATAGGTTATTTGATTCATTTCCTTCAATAAATATCCTCTAACTTTTCCTCGTAGCTCTTCGGTAGCGTTAATATACTTGTTACTTTCAAATTTAAAGGTTATTTTATCGACAACTATATGCCGATAGTATAAGTTTCTAATATATTTTAAATCACATTTTCCATTTTTAGAGATTCCAATTTCATTACTTTATATTAGATATATGCTTGAAATAGTTTGATTTGATTTCGAGAGACGAATAAGCTGCTTCACTAATTATATCCATAAGTTTCGTCACAACCCTGTTAACATCCGTAAAAATAGAGACCTGATTTATTTCATTCGACAAGTTATGTACATCTTAAATTTATATCTTTCCAGTAAATATTTCCCAGTTGGCATCTTTTTCATTGTATTTCCATGTTGACTTTTGCCCAATTCTCTGCACATTAAAAATTATATCGAATGTCGAAGATTATTGCTACATGATCGGAAATACTTGTAAAGGTTGATGTGTTCCAATTATGTATCAGCTTTATATAATTATTTTGATATTGTGAAACCTATTATAATTACATTTCGACATATAGGCGTTCAAAGGTTATTGATAAATAAGTTGTATTCATCCATAATGGAGTGGAATTTGTAAGCATTAAAGTTAATTATTCAGTCGTACAGAATGTCGAAAGTTAAAATCACCACAGATAATAATTGGCTGTAGCCCGAAGGTTTTTAAAATTCTTTAATGAATTTTTGGTAAGTATATCCAAAATTGTTAGGGGTGAATGTAGAAGTTTGAAATAATAATAATTGAATTCTCTGAATATATATAAATAGTTGCACAAAAAGAATTGGAGAATCTATCAATTGTCGTATATTTAATGCTACTGTTAAGAATAATCGTTGCTGTGTAGACCATTTTATCTGTTTTAGAGTAAACAATTTGTTAATAATTATTGAATATTACATCATTCCCTAGCAGATAAGGCTCTTGAATAAATAATATATTTGGAGACTTGGACTGGACAGAGGCTCGAAGTTCATCTAATGCCATGACATTTTTCCTTATATTTTGTTGAATATATTTTATTCCTTGTTTAGTTACATTCATTGGTTTTTCTCTCTCCTTCAACCCGTTTCCTCCTTTTTCTGTTGTTATGGAGTGTCTATTCATTTGTAGGAAATTTACAGTACAGTATAGTGGAATATTTACAGTACAAGTGGCCACAGTTCTCTTCCCAAATGAGTATCAAAGCTTGGCACTATATGTATAGATATGTTATGACATTTCAGTACCAGTAGTTACAACCCTCTACCTACCACGATTATCATGGTTTGTTATCACATGTGTAGACATGTTATATATTTACAGTATTAGTGATGCCAACACCTCATTCACCATGGTTTACACAATTTAGAAATCCTGTTATTGTCCACCAATGCACTTAAGAAGTGCAGGAAATGCCTTACTATAAATTTCCATTTCCTAGAAAGGAAAAATTCTTGCCTGGTACCTCTACTTGGTGGAAGGTGGACAATTCCCTAGAGAGAGGCTAGGCCAGGAGGGGGTTTATCAGAGTCTCGAAATAAGTTTGCAACTCAATCTTTACATCGAGGAGGGCACTCAATTGTTCTTGAAATTGTAAACGCGGAACAATCGATTATTTTATCCTTTAAAATTTTTATTGGAATGACAAACTGTAGCAGCACAACTTCTCACCATCAGATTAAAGCTATAAATCAATTGACATGGTGGCGATCCATTCTTATAAATGATCAATCTGAAATATTACATTTTTATACCTTTAATGAATTCACAGTACAAGCATTCACCTTTCTCTAATCACTATGATTATAATGGCTTGGTGCTATATCTATAAACATAATATAAACCTGGTCAAAAACCTTTATTATGTATAAATATGATGTATTTAAGGCCTGTATAAGAAAATAACTGCCAAATTTTAATTAGTATAGACACAATATCTTAGAAGATTTTGACAAAATTATATATTTTATTAATAATACAAGCCTTAACATAAATTGTGGTGCAGAGCTTTTTTTTTTTTTTAGATTTGATACTTTGTATACTCCCGGTAGAGATTCTTATGGATGTCCTTCATATAAGCTTTTACATAGTCCTTCTTATCTTTCCTGGCAGCTGCGTTGAAATTATTGTCGAAATCCATAGTTAAGGAAATACATAGTCTCTTTCTTATTTTTTATCCATCACCCGGCAACATAATTCATTTCCCATAACCATGTTGGGTTTTTCAATCATCAATAATGGAGGAGTATCCTTTACCTTTCTTAATCCTAACCCTTTCTATTTCCCACAATCAAGAGTCTACTGCTCGCCAGCCAAACTTTTATTTTTTTTAAATTTTAAATAATTCAGCTGGCTCAACCTTCCTCGCTGTACATTTCCCAACAGTGAGCTTAGGTGACCAGTTTGAGTTCATATACTTTTTTTTTCCTCAACGCTCAGCTAATCATTACGACCATTATTTTCACCATTTTATATATTTTTCCTTCTCATCCGGGCCTAATATCATTGACAACAGAGCAACTTTTGATTCTACCCCTTCCATTTCTCCACTCTCAGCTTACCTACTCCCCTCTCTCCCGTCTGATCTAATGCTATACTTGTGAAGCGTCTTGAAAGTTAGATCAATGAAAACAATACCTCACTTACACAAGCATGTATTGCATTGCCGAACTCTTGACATGCTCCATTGCAGAAACCAACTTAGACTCCCCAACCCCCCCCCCCCCCCTTTTCACCACTGCGTAACTCTATAGCCTCATATATCCATTATTAATTTACCTGTTCCATTTATTTACTTTTGTTAATTTCGTTTTCACTTTTCTTCTCTCACCCCTGTGATGGGTCTCTGAAACTGTATTTATGTAAATAACCATAAAAAATGGAATTTTAACTTCTTATCCTGTATATAGTTATTCAAATCCATACATTTAAAAATGTGTGCTTTTATTTCCAAAATTTTATATTTATACCTGTGTGCCCTCCTTTAATTTTTTTTAATATCTCTTTCCGTTAATACTTTATTTACTTTATACATCGATATATTGTACTGTTTCCCTCTTATCCTGATAACATTAACTAATTTGTGCCCAAATTATATTTCTCCTTTTTATATAGTAGGTTTGTTATGTCATTACTCATTTCATTCCATTACCCCAACTGTTCTACCGCGTTAGGGTAAAGGTTCGAGCTGCAGTGAGAACTATAAATTAATAATTTGTTGAGCTGAGTTGGGTGGGGTGGTGTACGGTGGAGGCACGAAAGGTCGTAAGAATCTGCGATTACGGCGAAGAAGGCGTCCGGCGTCGGTCCGGATGAGGTAGCTGCGACCGCGTGGAAGTTGTTCGAGAACCTCAGCAAGGAGGGTCCAATGTTTTGTGCGGTGATCCTGGACAAGGACTATTGCTCCCACTTCCAAATGTGAGAGTGGCTTGGCGTTGCGATTGTATCGCTTGAGGGCTTTCTGCCTTAAATTCTGGGCTCGTTGATCGCATTCTGAAATCCTTGTTCTCCATTCCTTGGCAAACTGACTACGGTGAAGCGGTAGCTTGGTACGTGTCGGGGCACCAAACACAATCTGCGCTGGACTTCGTCCCTCTGCTTTGGGCGTGTTTCGGAACTCCATCAAACTTTCTAAAAATGTGTCGGACTTGAGATTCCCATTGGTGGTGGTCTTGCTGATTAGGTACTTTATCGCTTTTACGGCCGCTTCGGCAAGTCCATTTGATTGAGGAAAGTGTGGAGATGAGGTGGAGTGCTCGATGTTCCAACGCTTTGTCCAACTCCGAAACTCTTGAGAGGAGAATTGGGGACCATTGTCGGATGTGAGTATCTCTGGGATGCCGTAATCTGCCATCCACTTTTGAAGGTGACGGATGACCGTGGTGGACGTGGGGGCTCTGCCACATTGCGTCACGTTGATCCAACCTGAAAAGCGGTCGACCATAACGAGATATTGGTATCCAGCGTGCTAAAAAAGGTCGCAGGAAACATGTTGAAATGGGTAGCTAGGCGGCGGGTCGGAATAGAGTGGTTCTTTCTGTTGCGAGGGTAGATAGGCTGAACACTCGGCACACGTTTTTACTACGTTCCGGATGTCATTAGTGATGCTCGGCCAAAAGACAGATTGGCCAGCGCGTCGAAGAGTCCGGTCTTGGCCTTGATGCGAAGCATGGAGTATTTTTAGCACTTCTGAGCGTAATGGTGTTGGGATGAGTAGGCGAGAGCCTAAGAAAACGAGTTCTTCGCTTACATACAATTATAAGAGGCAGATGGAGTACAGTTTTTACTCCACCAGCGCCTAGAGTATTATATAATGGAAGGAACCGCCGTAGGTTGTAGAGACGCGCGGTAAACAACCTGCGACATCAGGCGGTGTTCGAAAAGTGCGCGCGCAGCCTGCGCGCGCAGGCCGGCTGGCCAGCCGCCGTCCCAGGCCAGTGTCGCCCGCTGGCATCCTCTTATCTCATGCCCCCCCTGGAGATTGGGACTTGGGACCGATCCAACGTAGTTGCTATAACGCGGGTTCGGTTCTCGGGTTCGAGGGGATAAGGTCTGCTGATGTTGAGCTGAGTTGGGTGGGGTGGTGTACGGTGGAGGCACGAAAGGTCGTAAGAATCTGCGATTACGGCGAAGAAGGCGTCCGGCGTCGGTCCGGATGAGGTAGCTGCGACCGCGTGGAAGTTGTTCGAGAACCTCAGCAAGGAGGGTCCAATGTTTTGTGCGGTGATCCTGTCGACTGCGCCATGTTCTACCGCGTTAGGGTAAAGGTTCGAGCTGCAGTGAGAACTATAAATTAATAATTTATATTTTAATAAGTGTCCAAAAATTACATACAATTATAAGAGGCGGATGGAGTACAGTTTTTACTCCACCAGCGCCTAGAGTATTATATAATGGAAGGAACCGCCGTAGGTTGTAGAGACGCGCGGTAAACAACCCGCGACATCAGGCGGTGTTCGAAAAGTGCGCGCGCAGCCTGCGCGCGCAGGCCGGCTGGCCAGCCGCCGTCCCAGGCCAGTGTCGCCCGCTGGCATCCTCTTATCTCACCAACCAAACCTTATTCACCGGGGGCACATTCTAGCGTAATTTAAGCATAGCTATATAAGTTAATAATCCTTATTTAAACGTTTACCATATTAATTACCGTTACCTCCGTTCCTATCACCACATACTTCATGTAAAATTGATTATTACTTTATTTATACAACTTAAATCTCTATTATTTTTTTACCACATAGGATTGGCATACCACGTAGGTCGGCAAACTGCGGCTTGCGAGCCACATGCGGATTTTATAAATATTATTTATGTAGGTACTATTTATTAATGGCAATAAAACATGTTTCGGCTCTTTAAAACTTTGTGGGGGTCGGTGGAAGGCTGGTTAAACCGTTTGGTTTTCGACCACTACGACCTGGTTTCGATTCCCGCATTGGACACTTTTTTCTGATGAAAAAAAAATGCTCCAATGGCCCCCGATTCTTGCAAAAGCCCAACCCCACCAGCGAGTGCAAGTAACCAAACGGGACTCTGGCACATTTGTAAGTGCAAAGTCGAACTGCTTTTCACATGTGTAGACATGTGGTGCGCTTACAGTAAAAGCAGTCGCTAACTACCCACCATGATGATCATGGCCTGTACCACGTGTACTAGGGATAATTAAAAAAAAAAAAACTTTGTAAATCTGTAAATTGTAATTTTTGACTCTTCCGACTCAAAAGTTTGCCGACCCCTGGGATAGGCCATAGTTGAATTGGTATAAGCCCATAAAAAGTATAACATTATTAATTATATTTTACCACTTTATTACTATAAAATATCACAATCTGGAATATGTACTTAATAAAGTATGACGTCATCCCATTAATCGTCTCAGGATGGCACTATTTTGCAACCGGAGCCGCAGGGGGGGGGGGGGGGGGGGAGGTTGATTTCCATAAGTCACCCGCCAATCAAAAGCAACACCCGGAGAACCCGGATAAAAAGGGTTGGTTTGCCGGACAGAGAACAGTTCTAATTTCTGACAGCAATGCTCAGTAATAGGTTAATTGCATCGAGCAATGCTCTTCCGCAAGAAATAAATACAAAGCCAGTTAGGCATATTTAATTACAAGGCGATAACGTGCCACCTATACATAAGAAATGGAAACATCATAAAGCACGAATGTTTATTTTATTTTTTACCTCCCAAAAAAAAAAAAAACTTCTACTATCCTTACTGCAATGAAAAAATATATTAGAAAGGGCTTGGCTCATCAGTGGTGAACTCTCCCAGCGGTTTCGCCCATTTAATCTACCAGACCGCTTCTTAGATCTCTAATAATGTATTGGACAATTCTGCTTATATTTGCTCTGATGAAGGATGAAATCTTAGAATAGTATTCAAGAAAACTATGGACATGAGCTTTCAGGACAGCAGGATTACATATATTACGTTATCGCCCTGTAATTAAATATGCCAAACTGGCCTTGTACTTATTGTTTGCGGAAGAGCATTGCTCGATGCGAATATTTATATGTAATTATGCTGTCCTAAAAGCTTATCTCCATATTTTGCTCGAATACTATTCTAAGATTTCATCCTTCATTGCAACGTATATACCCAGAATCGTCCAATTGAGTATTAGAGCTCTAAGAAACGGTCTTGTAGATTAAATTGACGAAACGGCTGGGAGAGTTCCACACTGATGAGCCAAACCCTCCCTCATATATTTTTCCTCACAGTAAGAACAGTATATATTATTTTTGTGTTAAAAAAAGCATTCGTGCTAAAGCAATATACAGAGTGATGCAAAAGTCTTGCACAACTTTAAAAATTAATAAATCCGCGAATATTTGCGCTAGAGCAATGCGGTAAACACCATTGTATTCAGGATGAGAATTTTAGGGCAAATAATGAAAAATTCGAAATTAATTTTACTTACAATTTTATTCGCTATATGGCGCTCTACCAAAATCAGAGATTCAGCGGCCAAATTATTTGATAAATTGAAATATATAACTGATCGACACGTATTTTTTCTTTTTGAATACCAGGAAAGAACCCTAATAATATCAAATGATAATTTAATAAAACACCATTTCGCCAAAGGTAGAAGAATTGGATGACGATTTTTGAATGCAATCCGAGATATGTAAAATAGGTAAATGCAAATTGGAACCTTTAAAAAAAATAATAATATTTTGAATGTGGTTTGCTGGAATCCTCTCAGCGATTTAAATTTCGAAGATGATAAAATTCTAATTTTCTAATTAAACTCTCTCTCAGTATCGATTATATTTGTCTATCCTTCAGTGTAGCATATAAAAGCAGAATGATCCAATACAATATTAGAGCTCTGAGAGGCGGTCTGGTGGATTAAATTGGCGAAACCGCTGGGAGGGTTGACAACTGATGAGCCAAGCCCTCCCAATATATTTTTTCATCGCAGAAAGGACAGTAGAAGTTTGTATTATTATACAATAAACATTCGCGCTTTTAAATCCTTTTATTTTATATGTATAGATGGCGCGTTATTGCTTTGTATTAATTTATGCCTAACTGGCCTTGTCTTTATAGTTTGCGGAAGAGCATTGCTCGATGCAAATATTTAAATGTAATTCTACTGTCCTATAAGCTTATGTCCATAGTTTACTTGAAAACCATTTCTAAGATTCCATCCTTCAGTGTAGCATATAAAAGCAGAATGATCCAATACAATATTAGAGCTCTGAGAGGCGGTCTGGTGGATTAAATTGGCGAAACCGCTGGGAGGGTTCACCACTGATGAGCCAAGCCCTCCCAATATATTTTTTTCATCGCAGTAAGGACAGTAGAAGTTTGTATTATTATACAAGAAACATTCGCGCTTTTAAATCCTTTTATTTTATAACTATAGTTCAATACCAAAACGAAATAATAAAATTAGCTTGAGTGACAGCCGGCGTCAGACAAGAGGAAGGTCTCAGATTACACCGCCGGTCCGTTAAAAACTTAGTCGGATTCTTAGCTAATATAGGGAAGACGCTCCTAGACAAACGGCGGCTGCTAGGACGCTCTAGTTCCCCTTTTCTGAGGTGACATCCAACATGTCTCGTTCTTTGGTGCAATTCATTCACGCCTGAAACCATTCTGGACATTGAGGCCACAACTACTGCATCTAACCAACATGCTATACTACAGTTATCTTACAGGATGAACCACCAACCACATATATATTTTTTTTCGCATTCATTGACTAAACTACATTTTTATACTATATTTTCAGTTGTATATATGTATAGTTAAGTTAGCTATTTTTAAAACTCACTACGATTAATTTTGTAAATCTATATCTATTATATAATAAATAAAGCTTCCAGGGTCTTGAGAAACTTTTTATTTTCAAGCTTTCAGGCTTGTCAGTCCTTCAACAGGAGTAAATAATGTGTTAATATTATATAACATTTTATAAAGCAGGGAACAAATTTTAAATCTACATATATATAAATATATATATATAATAATAAATAGTTGTTTAGTTTTATGGTTTAGTTTTGTATTAAAATTATCTTCATTATTTTGATTATTTAAATTCAAATTATAAAATTTGTAAATTGTTATTATTTAGTAGAGAGAGAGAGAGAGAAAAAAAAATCCTTTACTTCTAACACATCATTCAGTTAATTATATATTTATAATTAATAACAATAAAATTTAACAACGTAACGTCTTTTGCATCGGCTTTTACACGTCATTTAGACATACTCTAACCTATATATAGAATAATAGAAGTGAGAATATATATAATATTATAAATTTTAGTAGTTAGTGAAAAGAGAGAAAGACAGAACCATGCACTTTTAGTCAAACTAATAATAAGAAAAAGAAAGGTTTTGTAAAGAAGGTAGATAAGATTGTTAGTATATATATATATTTATAAATTTATATTTTATCCTTTTTTTTTTTTAATTATTTTTTAAATTTTTTTATTTTAAAATATGAATATAAATAGTTGTATTTAGTAATATATCTATAATATGAATTAACTTTTGTTATAAGTTTGGTTATTATGTTTTGAAACTCTAATGTGGAATCACTGTTATATTTTTGTCATATAGTTTTTACACTATAAATATATATATATATATAAATTGATGTGTGTCTGTCTTTACTCGATAGATTCAAAAACCGTACATGCAATCGCCGTAAAAATTTGAAAAATTATTAGGTATATCCCCCGAAAAGGTTTAAATTAGAGTTGGGGTTCTAGGCGCTCCCGAAAAAAAAATTTGCACCATCTATCATCGAATATAATTCATTTCATGATGATATTTAATAATTATATAATTATCGTTCAATTTAAATTCGTTTACACTATTGTTCAATATCACAAGTGAAGTAGCATGTTTATTTTATCATCAACAATGTATATCTATTTTAGTACATATGTTATATTCAAATGAGATATATGTAGGGATAATTTTATTGTTAATTTATAATTTGGATGTATATTTTATACATTTGATCATTAATGAATTATGTTTGTGGTATCAAAAAAGTATTTTTGTTCAAACACAACAACGTGTGAACGGGTACAACTTGGTGGAGCAGAGTATCAAACATAAAGTTATCTTGACAAGTATAGATTCAGTAGGGATTGGATGTTTGCTAGAATCGTTTTAACAAATATTCTTTAAGCAAACTTTCACTTATTTTACTTCGCTATTTCTATATAAGTATGAAAATATTTAATGTGTAATTTTCTTCAAGTAATTGAAAATAAGCAAACTACTTTATATTGAATAATTATTTTTCTACTTTTCTATTATCATGACTGTAAATTAAAATCTTTATCTTTACAACAAAATTTTTATCATAGCATATATATGGTAATTTATACTGTTTAACACTCATAGTTTAAATCATTTGGAATAAATTTTAATTACTCATCTGTGCTAAAGAGGTTTTATCCGTTTAACCCCAGATAAACCCTTTCACTCCCGGGGCTCATCTATGGTAATTTGAACCAACAACCCCATATTGGTGTATAATATAACAATATTTTATGATTTAAAACGTGTTGTATAATAGAAAACCTCTGTAACTATAATTATACGCAGGTTATACATGTGTCATTGCATCACAATATGCAATGTACTCTGTACAAATTGAAGATAATAAAAAAAACTGTATAATAGAATAAGAGTTTGGTTAAATAATAGAGAGTGAGATATAGAAGTCAAACACCGTTTACGAACAAAGATTAAAGATGTCAGAAGTTTCCAGAAAGTCGATAAGAGAGTACAAAGACCTCTCTTACGTGATTCACGCCATTATTGCATCAGATGAAGGTCCAGTACTTCCGCATTGAAATCTATAAAAAACCTCCGATAAGCCGGAAATGCATCGCCACTTCCAAGTGCGCGGAAGCCTTCGTCAGTTGTCTCCAAGGCTCAAACATGCCGCCATAGAACAGTAAAGAATCTCTACTTAACCCTCTCCATCTTTTGCTTCCAGCTCAACTCTTTCTGTTCACGGAACCTTCCTAGTGCAGCTGTTTCCTTTTGTTTTGTTATGTGGAAATCCCAAGTCTTCCATTCTGCCTCGACCACGACTGCCTGTACTCGGTGAGAGCTGTGAAAGGTCCTCCAAAATGCAGAGAGATATTGGAAAACTCTCCATACCCTGATTGTCCTTCTCGGTTACCACAGGAGTGAGCGATAGTCGACAGGGGATTGAGTTCTCTCGGTTACCACAGAATTGAGAGAGTCGATCGGATGGCACATTGAAGAAGGTAAGAAGCCTGACCAGAGAGAAGCGAGAAGGAGTGATGGAGGAGCAAGCTGACAACCCCAACGATAAGGCCGAAGAAAATCCGTAAGACAGCCCAGTGAGAAATTCCCCAACTTTGGTATGACAAGGCAACAACGTTCAAGGCGATATGCCACAGAAGCTACAAGCTTTTACAAGCTCTACATCGAGCATATCCACGTCAGCAGGACGACAACCAAAGATCAAGGCACCTGACTGACTGTTAAGAAAGGAGTAAGGAAAAAAAAGCTCGTGGAGGAAAAGAAAATTCGGAACGCTCCACAAGCCCCCTTTTTAACAACAACAGCAAAAAACTTTTGCCTAAAATTTGATATTGTTTTGGGCTGCCCTGGGTGTTCAAGCAAGGTAAAAAGGAAGACAACAAAGGCTACACATATAGAACTTTTGTTTATTTTTTATAGCTATAAAATAAAGGATAAAAAAATATATGAAAACTTATCATTGTTGTATATCCCTAAATTTGCATGCAACTTGATGTTTTAACAATGACAATATGAAAAATGAGGATATTGGCAAAATAGAAAATTTAGTAAAAATAGAAAGAAAAAATAAAATGCAAGAATAATACAAAAATATATCAATTTAGGAAATAAAAAGAAAGCCCGGAAAAGTCCCCAGATGGACTTGAGCAGGCTATGCAAGTGTAACGCGTCCACATTATTGGCGGATGTTGTTGTTTCGCCTTTTACAGCCAGCTAGCTGGGATATGTAAACTAGTTAATTTTGTTACATTAATTTTCGTTTTCCAAAAAGGAAAATAATAAAATAGATAAAAATCCTTTTACTTTTAGTTTCAGGTAAATCTTTAAAAAAAATTGGAAACAAATTGGCGCTCTACGTAGTGAAAAAGAAAAGAATTTGAACTTAAAGTATTCTACGTGAGCTAATGTGTGGATGTTCGACTGGTGGTGTCAAGAATTTCTACCCAGGAAAAGACAGATAAGTAAATTTTCTTTAAATTTCATAATCAATCCTGATTTTTATTCATATCTCTTTTAGGGATATTTGATACTAAGGTCTAATTTTTATATTATTTCTTCGTGAGTATGCAAAACTAACGGGTTGAAAGAAAAAGCAAAGGAATATTAATAGTTTTGTTGGTGCTATCAGAATTTAAAAATGACTTATTTAGGTAAAGGAATGAAGATATATCTCCTGTTGTTGGCACAGGAATTAGGAGAAAGCCCAGATAGTGATATGCCTATTGTGGATCTGAATATCTTATCCTCAAGTCGTCTGGTAATGATGAAGAATTTGTGAAAAACATGTTAACTAATATAATCGAAGAACGAAAGGTTGAAGAACAATTTTTACTTAAGAAACAGGAATCTGAGGAGCTAGATGAAGAGCAGAGGTTTGAGAGAGCTTGAGAAATTGAGAATGCAAACTACGCATAATACATTTCTAAACACTACGGAATCTTTTGCATCCGGAACAGATGTACCAAAAATTGAGTTTAAGCAGTAATCCCTAACTTCAATCCAAAAGAAATTAATATAGCCACATTTCTCAATTTATTTGAGCGGCAGCTCAAGTTTTTAAAAATATCAAATGCCCAGTGGGTAGCGTATTTATTGGGTGTTTTACCTGGTGATGTAGCCAAATTCATTACTAGAGAACCTGAGGAGCAATCTCATGATTATGATCACATAAAGAAAATGCTACTTTCACGTTTTAAGCTCAGCGGCGATAGTTTCAGACAAGTGTTCTATAGACATCAAAATAGTTCAGAAAACACCTGGAAGGATTTTTATTTTGAGTCACAGAACTTTTTAGAAAGTTGGTTACAGGATCTGAAGTTTGAAAATTTTGATAAACTGAAGGATCTTATCATTACCAAACAAATAAAGAAAAGAACCAGTCCCGAAATGAGAGACCATTTCTGGGAGGATTGGTTTGCTTTGGTTACTCCTAACCAACTTGCTGTTAACTTGGACGCCTACGATAATTTGAATAAAATTAAGGATATGTCATTTAACAACAATAGGAACGCTGATGAGAAAACAAAAGAAATATCTAGAAGTTTCTTTGGCCCTAGAGAGTCATTTTCTAAAATAACAGAGAAACCTAGGGGTGAAACAAGGAAGAGAGATCGCTCCCCAATTTATTATTATGGATGTGGAGCTCAAGGCTTCATAAAGGCAAGATGTCCAACTTGAAATCTTACTGAGACTGTACCGAAAACCAACGTGAATAGCATGAGTTTTTATAGCTCACTTACAAAAAAAAGTCAACCAGTGAGGCTCATTGAAGTTTTTATATGTCACCATCAGGCGGCAGTTTGTGTAGATACGGGTGCTACACAGTCCATAGCTGGAGAAAATCTTTATCGCCTGTTAAAAGACGAGATGGAGTGAAGTTTTTATCAAAAACCACTGCTATAAAAATAGCTGATGGTGAAGAGAGAATAGTCAATATTCTGACCGCAACTGTTGGCATCCATGTTAAAGAAAAAAAAGGTTCCTACTTCATTGATGGTTCTGTCCAATTCTGGAGGGAATAGAACCCTCTTGGGTACGGACTTTTTAAAGGCTGCTGGAATTGTTATAGATATCCATATGAATAATGGTATTTTCCTGAAAGCCCACAAAGAAAACATTTCATTGTGAATCCACCTAACACTGATGCATTATTGACAGCTTCTGAAAATGTGTCTCCGTGTCATCTTCGTAAGGATGAAGGAACTCATCTCACTGTACACCAGAAAGTTCAATTGAACTCCCTTTTGGAGATGTTTGAGACGGGTTTCCTCAAGGGGAGAGGCCACACCTTTCTGCGAGCACCATATCCATACAGGGAACACTCCGCCAGTCTCTGTTCCTCCCTTACAGGATGAATCCTGCAAAAAAGGAAATCTTAAGGACTGAGATTGATAGGCTGTTAGCCAAAGGAATAATAGAGGAACAGACCCGAGAAATCGAGTTCCGGTCAGAAAATCACATACTGGAGGAGAATAAGAAACTGAAGGATGTGATGGCTAGTCAGGAAAAGATAAAGTTTGAAGAAGCAGAACAATACTCTTCCAGGATATACGGACTTCAACAGGAGAATATCCAGCTGAAGGAAGAAGTTCTACAACTGCGCAGCTCCATTGACAGGAAAAAACTGGAAGGGGCCAGCTGCAGGACAAGCTGAACGACGCCGTGGCAGAGCTATCAAATCTGAGGGACACTCGACAAGTCTGCCCCATAAGAAGACGCGTTCGTCCCAAGTCCTCTTATAATACCTCCGGATGGTCACCGCGGGCTATCCCTAGTGCTTCTGGAGGCCCACTAGGATCATCTAGAGTTATTTGCTCCTCGTCGGGACGAGTTTGTAGCCAGAGAGGGAGATTGTAATAAATGGTTCGCTTCTTCCACGGAAGATGGCGCCAGCTTTTGGGGATCAGCGCATCGTGCCGTCTCGTCACGTGAGAGCTGCGCATATATAAGTTATTTTTTCGCCTTTCTACAGCCAGCTAGCTGGGATATGTAAACTTGTTAATTTTGTTACATTAAATTTTGTTTTACAATGAGGAAAGTAATAAAATAGGTGAAAATCCTTTTACTTTTGTTTCATGTAAATCTTTTAAATTAAATTGGATACAGTTTAATTTTTTGAGATCCTCGACAGAGTTGTTCCAGCAAATGATAGAAACGCCGACTGCATAGCAAATTATTTTTGCATTTGGATGTTCAAAATTCCTCAGCAAGGCGTTTAACAATATATTCCATAATATTGGGGATAAAGGACCGCTTTGAGGGCATCCTTTTGTCAGATATTTTGAAACATTAATATCTTCATGTGAGAAATTTGTCTTTCTTTCATTGCTTAAATAAGATTGTATAATTCATTAATTTAATGGGAATGTTAGCTAAATATCGAGTCCTGATATTTTCTAGCCACCATGCGTTGTCGAATGCGCCTGCTATATCTATTGTAATAGAAAGAAGTCAGTTCCCCTTGCCTGTGTTTCAGTATGGTTTCCATTATATCTTCCATTGCACTGTTCGTTTATTTATTTTTAGTAAATCCGTGTTGCCCTGCACTCATTAAATTATTCTCCTCATAATACAAGGTGCGTTCATTAATTTCCAGGACTGGTTAAAAAATAAAATAAATAAAAAAGCTAGAGAAAATATTTTTTACAGAGTTGAATATTGGACATTCGACCACACCTGACTGAAAGCACGAGTCTCGTGGCGCACGCGCCGATCTAAAAATAGAACAAAACAACTTCCTTGTAAGGTTCGCATTTCTAATTTTAAAATGGCCATTTTCGAAGAGCAGAGAATCTGCATTAAGTTTTGTTTTAAATTGAAAAAAAAAGTGATACTGAGACGTATGAATTGATTAAAGAAGCTTTTGGCGATGCAGCTTTATCCCGTTCAAGAACTTTTGAATGATTTTCACGCTTCCAAAAAGGTCGGGAAAAGGTAAACGATGATCAGCATACTGGGCGTCCAAGATCATTTCGTTGCGAGGAAAACAAGCTCAAAATAAAGGAGTTAATTAAATCTAACAGAAGAATTACCTTCAGTGACTGGACTATCTGTTTATTTGGGGATAATGAGGTGCTTAAGGGAGGCAGTGCGCCTTAAAAGACCTGAAAGATGGCAAAACAATGACTGGATACTTCACGTCGGTAATGCGCGGCCGCACACAGCCCATGTTGTTTTGCAGTTTTTGGCCAAGCATTCAACCATACAGATCCCTCATCCACCCTATTCCCCCGACTTAGCCCCCAATGACTTTTTCCTCTATCCTAAATTGAAAATTAACTTGAAAGGACGGAAATTTGACAACGTTGATATGATACAAGCTGAATCGAAGGCAACCTTGAGGAACCTCTCAAAAAGTGATTTTATCTCCTGCTTCGACAATTGGAAAAAAAGATGGAACGGGTGTATTGAGGCAGGAGGGGCATATTTTGAAAAATATTGAATTAGTTTTTTTATTTGTTTTATTTTTTCAAAGATACAGAGCAGTCCTGGAAATTAATGAACGCACCTTGTATTTATTGATTTTGTTTTTAACTATGTTTTCAAAAAATTTAGAAACGTTTGACGTCAGGGAGATTGGTTTATAGCTTTTTCTTGTTTCATAATTTATTTTTTTAGATTTTGGAATGATCTTTACAATAGAGGTTTTCCATATATCCGGATAATAACCACTTGTTGAATATTTGTCGTAATATCGGGATTAAAAGTGTACCTCTATATTTGATCATATTACTACTGATGCAATCTGGACCTGGTGCTTTCTTGATATTTATTTTTGAGATAATATTTTCAACATCTTATATTTCTATAAAAATGTTATATTGGTTTTTATATTCAGGTTTTTAGTTTTTAATAATAATATGTTCCTCTCTTCTTTTCTGTGAATGTATATCATCACCTGAAAATAAATCATTTGATATACTCTTCATATTTTCTTTCTATAAAGTATCCGGTATATTATCGATCATTGGGAGCCTTATATTGTTGTTGGATGATCTCAGAGATTTAAAAATTTTATTGACGTTTCCAAATGGGTTGTTTTAACCACATTTCCTTCAATAAATATTCTCCAAATTTTCCTCTTAGCTCTTTCGATAGCATTAATATACTTGTTTCTTGCAAATTTAAAGGTTCTTTTATCGATAACTCTATGCCGATAGTATAAGTTTCTAATATAATGAAAATCATTTTTAATTTTTTCAAGAATCCCATTCCACAACTTTATAGTAGATATATGCTTTATAGAATTTGATTTGATTTCGAGAGACGAATAAGCTGCTTCGCTAATTATGTCCGTAAGTTTCGTCACAACGCTGTCAACATTCGTAGAATTAGATAACTGATTTATTTCATTCGACAAGTTATGTACATCTTAAATTGATATCTTTTCAGTAAATATTTTCCAGTTGCCCATTTTTCTGCACATTAAAAATTATATCGAATGTCGAAGATTACTTGTAAAAGTTTTTTGCTCCAATTCTGTATCAGCCTTATAAATTTCTGTTTGATATTGTTGATTCGATTATACTTGCATTTTTCGACAACTAGGCGTTTTAAGTTTATGGATAAACAAGTTGTATTCATACGCAATAGAGTGGAATTTGTAACCATTAGAGATAAGGTTCTTGAATAAATAAAAGATCTGGAGAGTTTGACACAACAGAGGCTCGAAGTTCATCTAATGCTATGACACTTTTCCTTACATTTTGTTGAATACATTTTATCTTGTTTTTATTTCTCCCTCTTACACCCCTTTTCCTCCTGTTTCTATTGATTTGTAGAAAAAAACGCCGTTCTTTCTACTCTTCTTTCAAATAGAATTTTGTATAGAGGACAATTAATAGAATTGACTTTATGGTTTATGTGGCGAGTTTTTGTATTTTGGATGGTTTGAGCAGTTGTGGCATTTTTCTACTCCGGAGCACTCGTGATCGCCTTGCGTTCCCCATAATTTGCATATTTTGATAATTGGACACTAGGCGAATTTATGAATTTGGTTGAACTACAAAGATTTCTGGCATTAATTAACCAAATTTTATCTTCTAAGGAGCATCTTTTATAATCTGTAGAATTATTATTACCCATTTTTTAAAGTATCTGGTATGCTCTTGGAGAACTTTTAAAACTATATTATGTTGCGGTGAATTAGATTTCATGCAAAATAGAACCTTAATCTCATTTTCCATATCATTTAATTCGGGATTCATTTTGCATATTGTTTGAAAAAAGGCTGTAATCTCGCTAATTTTGCTAACGTTTATGATTAGTACAGTGGGATCTCTTTGCCTGGGAATATAGATTCACATGTATTATTGATAACATCCGATTTTTAATCAATTATTCCTTCAATGAGTTCATGCCTAATTCACGGGGGTCCTTATTATTATTGAATTACTGGCATTTTTCACTTTATTTATTCTAATTCGCCTTCCTTCCTCTCTTAATTATTTCATTCTGTTTGATATCGATTGATAAACTTTAGCTTTAGAGTCATTATTCAATGGCGAAGCGACCATTGTGTGTTTTTTGTTTAGATTTTGTTTCTTCTCTATAACCTCTTTAGTGCTTATGCTACGAAAAGCTTGAGCGTATGAAGACCTATTAGACTGCAGATCGCTGTGGATTCTTTCAAATTTTTGGTCTATGATATTGGTAATAGAAGCTAACATCTGTTTTTTTTTTACGGGATATGATTATGAATCAAGGGATATTAGTTTGCTTTACCATTGTTGATAAAAAAAAATATCCTTTTTAGTTAAATTATTTTGACCTCGTTGAAATTTCTTATCAAAATATTCATATATTTCGTCGAGTTTTACATTTGATGTTTGAATAATTACATCCAGGATTAGCTTAAATCAAGGATATTTCTATTTTTATTAAATAAATAGAATAAAATTAGGCTTACTATTTTCAATCGCGGAGTTAAAGAGTTAAATCCTTATATATATAAAAATGGAATCAAAAATCGATGTTTGTTATCGCGTTGCGCAAAATCTACAGAATAAATCATTATGAAATTTCGCATTTAGGTAGCTGAAGATTTCGTTTAAAATGTTGAAGTTGAAAAAAATAATAAAAAAATGGGGGAAGGTCAATCTTACCCAGATTGAAAATAGAGATTCACCCAGTTGTGTTTGTACAAGTTGTGAAAATACAAATTAACAAAAAGGGCATGCATATATTTTATTTTGCCTATCAAAAATTACTGGTTATCAGAATAAAAATTGATGAAAAGGGTGGTAATCAAATTGGCCAAAAAATTAGATATATTCAAAATTAGAGAAAACAAGTGGTACAAAATTAATATTCAGATAAACAAATAATGTAGAGAGCAAAAATAATTAGGGTTGGAAAGGCAAATCTTTTTCAAAGTTCACGAATACTTATCTAAATTTCTCTTGAGTTTATAAAAATAAACTCTTGTTTCAATTCTTTCGATCAATCAGATTGTGAGTTCTTATAGAATTCTTCACTTGAAATTATATCTTTAGTTCCATAACAGGAAACCAATATCGCTACCCACTTAATTGGCGCGCAATTCTATAATGACTCTCTTATCTTTATCTTCTTTGTTTATTGATAACGTGGCTACTCATTCCTTCTGAGGCAGGGAGCTCATATTTCCCCGAGCCTATACACCAGTGCTGCCGGTTGTTTCTTTTTATTTTTCCTCTCCGTCACCGCGCATGGGATGGGATGGGGGGGGGGGGGGGCGATGTCTTGTGTCGTCAGACTCAGCCTTGGGACAGATGTGTTTTGTTTGCTTAAAAGTTTGCTCTTTCCATTCTTTATTCCTTTCCACCCATTAAGAGAAGGAGGTAACAAAAATAATATATAAAAAAATATATAATAATAATGATAGGGGAAAATCTATAAAACATACAATTATAAATTATATATTTTTAACATACTCCCACCTTTTTGTATGGGAATACAAAAACAGAAAAAAGTAATAAATCTTAATCAGGAAAGATTATCGGTGTACACCCCCAATCTCGTAGGTTTTTTCACCTCTCTTCCAGACCTAGTAAAAATTGACTGCTCTTCACCTGTTGGAATCTCCGGGGTTTTGATCCCTTCTGTCTTGGGTAATCTCACCTCCCTGGAAATATCAGAACCAAGTTCCAAAGAGAAAAGTTTCTTCAACGGTCTTACAAATTCACCCATAGCAGTCCTAACTCTAGCTACACGTTCTCTGCCATCCTTCCCGGGGTATAGTTGCAAGATTCTGCCTAATGGCCAGAATATTCTTTTTTGATCATCTCGACCAATCAGCACAACTTCGCCTGGAAGAAACCTTCTACCCTCCGTTTCATTTCCCAATTGAACGAGCATGGCGAGATATTCCTTGTGGAATCTTTCCTTTACTTATTTCTTAATCTGCTGTAACTTTCGAAAGTGTGTGTGTGTTGTGTTGTCTGGTATTATCAGGACTTAGTTCATGACTTTCATCAAATGAGCCAAAATTATTTTGGATGAACATTTGTGGAGTGATAGGTATCAAATCATCTTCTGCTTCAGAAATGTAGGTGAGAGGTCTTGTATTTATAATCACCTCCATGTGACAAATTAAAGTCTCTAACTGGACATAATTTACTCTGCTAGTGCCTAATGTTTTTCTCAAAAGATCTTTCACCAGTCGTACCAACCGTTCCCACCATAAAAATCGCAAATAATCTCTCTCCTTTATCTATACCTATTGTTTGAAAAGCTTTACGGATGTCAGCGATGGCTCCTATTCTCTTATCTTTAAATCTTATCAGGATTTCAGGTAAAAGTTCAATCAGATTAGGTCCAGTCTCTAAAAATTCATATAGAGACAAACTTCTCTTACTCGCTTTACATGATGCATCGTAAACGGGTCTAATAGGAGTAGTCTCACTCTAAACCTTATATATCGGGCGATGTGGTAGATAATGTCCAATAGGTTTGATGTCTTCCCCGTCAACTTCTTCTATAAGGGTTTCCCTGAACCAGGATCTGAAGACTTTATCATAAGGCTCAAACTGACCCTTTTGCATCAACCTTTGAGTCATAGCCTCAAAGCGCCTTTAGGCTATTTCCAAGTTGTTAGGTATCGTACCAATTCCTTCCTTCCATGGAAGAGATACAAGATAACGTCCGTCATGGCCTCGACAGATTTTCTCACAAAACTTTTCTTGCATGAGAAAATGTTTCTCTTTCTCAGAGATGACCTCTGTAGGATCTCGTATCCTTATTGTTTCTAATTCCCATTAGGACGCTACTCTCTGTTGGGTTGTAAGTAAGGTGATAACCATTTGAGCACTTGTCTCTAGTCTCTCTGATGAGATATTACCTATTAAAGTCCATCCAAGAACTGTTTGAATTGCGGTCAATCCTCCTGCCAGCTGTTTAATTTTTCCTGTGAGAAGCTGGCCATAATAGTCTCAACCGATTATGATGTCTATTTCGGTTTTATTATTGTCTACCTTTGTCAAAGTTATTCCTTTCTTATCCAATTCCCATTGCCTGGGTCCTGTTTCAACGGGTGAAATATCGCCACAAATTATTGTTTCCTCTAACGCTTCCATCTTGAAAGCCTTTCCCTCATCAACATTGTCCAACTGGAAATAAAATATTGAATGAGCCTTTTCTCCAGTTGTTTGCCCTCCAAACAAAAATTTATTCAATTTGACTTCTCCCACCTTGAGTAAACCTAACTCCTTAGCTAGAGACCTTCTGATGTAAGACTTTTGGCTACCAGAGTGTAAAAGCACTCTTGCCATTTTGGAATGTTTCGGTTCTTTAATTTTTACAATTAGATCCAATAACGAGATATTATTTGTGCATACTTGATTCGCCATTGCTGTTACAGGCTCATTTTCCCCCTCGTTCTGCTCTGCTGAACAATTGTGAGATCTGTTATCTGACCTCCAATTTAAATTTTCCCGACTATTTGAGGTTCCTCTGCACATTATCTCAAAATGAGGTCTTGGCAACGCTTGCATCTTACAAAAGATCGACAATCCTTCTTCATATGATTCCTTCTCAAGCATTCAAAGCAAACTTTCGCAACCTGTACCCTCTTTAATCTGTCTGATTCCAACATCTTAGCTGCCTTAAAACAGTTTTGGCTAAGATGGTTATATTTGTCACAAAATAAACACGGTAAGTTGGTTTTTTCCAACAAATAATGCAGACGCTGTGTGTATCTTACGGGGATTATTTTTTCTCTTTCCCTGCTTTAGAGGAAGGGAAGGTTCAAATCCTTAAGCAACAAAGGAAATGCGTTCTGCATTTTTAACTTCCTGCTTTTGAAATTCTATCAGACCCTCTAATTTATTAAAAGTTTTAGCCCCACTAAGTTCAATTTCCGCTTCAATCTCAGAGAAATATTCTTTGAAAGGTGTACGGGAACGCTGCCATATTTTGATTAGTTCAAGTGGCAGACTTGACTCTACTAACGGGTACAAAAAACGCACCACCCCCAGACTTACCATCAACTTCCAGCGATCCCAAAGAATGGAGATGTGCAACCAAATCATCATAAAGTTGAGCTAAGTTTCTTTTTTTCAGACCTGATATTGGCAATGACTAACTTTAAAAGTTTGCGCACATACAATTCAGTCAGCATATCTTTGTCTCCAAACCTATCTTTTAAATCTTCAATGACATCGTTGTAATTTTTTTCTGTAAGATGGAAGCTAGTCACAAGTCGGTGAGCCCAACAACCATGGATTGTATTAAGTATTCAAATTTATCAACACATCAGACAGTGACTCATCTAAATGTATTTTTTCAAAATTACTCCACCATGATAGCCATTCCTCTAACTCACCTGTATACTTTTAGTTCAAATTTAGGAAGTTTAATTTGTCTTTTAACATCTGAAGTGCTAGATTGTGACATTTTATCATCACGGGGTGCTGCCAATTTAGACTCATATTCTTTCACCTTCTGTGCGACAATTCCTACTTGTAGGCTATAAGTCTCACATTGTTCGATCTCATCATTGATTTGAGCTTCTGTAGACCTCGGATCATCCAATAAGATCTATTTTATTTTATCATCAATCAACATCAGTCTATCATTAAGAATGGTTAACCTTTCAAATTTGGCCCTTATTAAAATTATATCCACTTCCTCTATACTTAGACTTGAATTTATTCATTTGTGGTACGAGTGATAGTATTCCTTAAGGGAGTTCTTTCTCTTTTAAGCTTATCCATCTCTACAAATTGTACAAACACCACAAGGCGAGATCACGCCCGCTTACCAAATAAATAATTAATTTTAAAAAAAAGTTGGGAACCTTTTAATGCTACCTTGTATATATATATATATATATATATATATATACTAGCCGACTGGACCCGGCTTCGCCCGGGTATTGTTCGAGTGGGGTTTACTCATGAATAATAGAGCCCTCAACTGTTTTAAAACTTATAGTAATGCATTTTTTTTCTTTCAGCACAATGGAGATAAACTGCAAATAGCAAAATTGAAAATTCTGGTAAAAAGAATCTGAAAGATAAGATCAATTTCACAAACACATCTAATGAATAGAGTGCTGTTTTGGAGAAGTGGTCTAAACTGTTGATTCTTAAAAACCACGACCCGGGTTCATCGAATCCAGCTTTGGGCACTTTGTTCTGAAAAAAAAATCCCCAATGGCCCCTGATTCTGAAAAGTCCAACCCCTCCAGTGAGTGCAAGAAACCAAACTGGGCTTTGGTATCTAAAAAATGAAAAAAAAAAAACTAATGATTAGTGTGAATTGAGGAAAATGGTCCTCTCAACCTGAAAATTTCACTTTCTCTACTTCACTCTCGGCTGTTCAAGAAGAAACAGCCAGATTAAACATTTTTAAGGGCACCTAATCCGGCACTTACATCTCTAAATAGTTTTATTAGGTTATTGTTGGGAGTTTTGGAAAAGTGTGGTAAATTGGATATTTTAACAAAAGAATGCACTTTTTAAAATGATAAATAAAAAAATAGGAAATTTGCATTATTTTCTAAAAGGCAAGGACAATTTTAAAAATACCAAAAATGCAAGACCAAATAAAAATAAACGAATTATGTGTGATGTTTCAGTAACAGCATTGTTACCTTATTAAGACAAAATTACTGAATGTATTCAGTACTTTCGTATGAAGATGGTAACAATGCTGTTACCGAAACCACACATAATTTATTTATTTTGTCTTGCTTCCTTGTGATTCTTATCTATATTTCAAAATATACCTCAATTTTTTTACCTAAAAATATTGTAGCGGCACGAGAATACTAAGATAAGTCCGCCACCTTCTTTTAACTATTAAGTGTCCTGCTCAAGTGCTGGAATAATCAGATATAAGTTTCGTAAAATAAATTTATTAGGCTCAACTACTTGATCGCCTTAATATATTAAAGAAGTGAAACCAAAACAGTTAATAACAGTCAAAGTTGAAGGATCCAAACAAGGACAGCGGCACTTCCAGCTGTCGTCTTAAAACGCGTAGAGCTCCGACTTCTTGTGGACACACACGATCTTGATGCAATCCTAGTTTTTATATCTGTGGAAGATTTACATAGATATTTTTCGTAAAGCCTAGTTTGCATAGTCTTTTAATTTTACTCTTGTAAAATTTACCTAGGCTTTCCAACATACTCCCCACAAAATTATTGACAATAATTTTTCCAAATCAGCATCCAACACTATCCTGGAATCGATTTGAAAATTCTTTCGAAAAATCCAACTCCATTGGGCAAAGACGTTGTACAGGTCTTATTATAATCCCGTCTCCTGTCTTTAATTTGGCAACTCGAACAATGCCATCCTTTCCTGGATACAGTTCTATAATTCTTCCCAATGGCCATTCAGTTCGTTTTCGCAAATCTGACCCAATGACAACAATGTCTCCAATTCGTAAGTTGTGACTATTCTTCCCCTTGTTCTTATTTATCAGATGAGACAAATATTCGGATCGAAAGCGATTTTGCAGTTCTCGTTCTAAGCTTTTTCTCCAGGCATAACTAAACTGTAGTCGGTCTTTTTCAGTTAAATCTCCTTCCGGGAATTTGATATTGCCCTTGTGACGTAAAAACATAGCAGGTGTCAAAGGTTGAGGGTCCTCCATTTCCTCTGAGATATATGTAAGAGGTCTTCCATTCATAATAGACTGAACTTCCTCAAGCATCTTTGCTAGTTGCTCCTTTCTGAGAGTAGCCTTTCCCAAGGTTCTTTTCAGCAAATTCTTCATAGAGCGAATTAAACGCTCCCACCAACCTCCCCACCAAGCCGCAAAGGGAGGATTAAATCTCCATTTTATAGGTCTAACGCAGTCGCTCTCTTGAAGCGTCTTCCAATCAATCTGTTGAAAAAAGTTATCAGTTCCAACAAAATTTCTTCCATTATCACTAAAAATCATTGTTGGACGTCCATATATTCTAATGAAACGCTCCAATGATTGAATAAAAGTTTTGGTGCTGAGAGAATTCACCAAATCCAAATGTACCGCTCGGTAAACACTGCAGGTATAAATGACTATCCAGACTTTGGCTTGACCCTTTAGATACAATGGGCCTGTAAGATCGACTCCAATAATTTCAAAAACATTAGTAGTCATAATTCTTTCTTTAGGTAGAGGTACCTCTTCCGTTATAACAGACTTCGCTGTAAGCCTTCGACAAGTCACACATTGCCGTACTACCCTCTTTACTGCAATTCTACTCTGTAAAATCCAGTATTTTTCTCTGAGTTCATTCATCAAAAATAAAACTCCAGCATGACAAAATTTCAAATGATATTCTTCAATAAGCTTTTTCACAAGAGGATGTTTTCTCGGAAGTAGAATAGGCGACTTGTAATCTTCCAGATCTTCTCGAAAGGTAAGTCTAGTTTTGACTCGCAAAATTCCATCTTCGGAACGTTTAATCTGATATCCCCTCAAGCTATCTGGATCTGAAAAAGTCTCAACTTGAACGCCACGAATCAATTGTAATTCCGCCATCTTTAATTCTTCTGGAAGAAGTCTACCAAAGTGTTTTTCATTATTCCTCAGATTATAAATAAAACGTAAGATCCAACCCATAATTCGCACATTTTGAGAGTACGTATAATCATATCTAACCTCTTGGATTACGTTGAAATTTATTAACACTGAATCCTGAATCATCTCTACGCTTGACTTTTTCCTTTCTTTATCGACTTGAATCTCGTCTATCATTTCTGTGGAAATCGGCCACTTGTTTTCCCTTTCATAAAGCCAATTCGGTCCCTCCCACCATTTAGATTGTAGAAGTTGAGACGGCGAACATCCTCTGGATGGCAGATCGGCAGGATTCTTCGTACCCTGAATATGTCTCCAATTGTTTGGAAGGGTAAGTTCTCTAATTTCCCTTATTCGATTTCCCACAAAAGTATTCCATATTTCTTCTCTTTTAATCCAAGCCAAAACCGCTGTGGAATCAGTCCAATAAAATTATTTTATATCAGTGATGTTTAGAGACCTTTTCACTGTCGAGAGTAACCGGCTACCAATCAAGCAAGCAAGAAGTTCCAGTCTAGGAATACTGATCTCTTTGACAATCATTTCGCTTTTGCCAGTTTTCTTATTCCTTTTGAGTATTTCTCTTTTCATTGGAGTCACTCGTGTTTTAGCGGACATAAAACTGACTTGTATTTCTTCATTTTCTACCCGGAGAAATACCACTGCGGAGTAAGCTGTCCGACTCGCATCAGTAAACAAGTGCAAAGACCAACTCCTCTTATCGATCTCGTCCTTTATCATAGCACGTGGGAACTTGAGCTGAGCAAGCAAGGGTACATTTTTGCACCAATCTTCAAAGGATCTTTTTTCAGCGCCAATAATAGGTGTATCCCATTTAATTTTTTGAATCCAAGTCCGTTGTAGAAGAGATTTCATAGGTATCAACGCTGGTCCTAATATACCGAAAGGATCAAAAATACGTTGTACCGTAGACAAAATTGTCCGTTTAGTCACTTCCGACGGCAAATTAATTTTGCTTGTATCAATAGACAATAAATCTCTTCTTCGATCCCATCGAACTCCTAGAATCATGGTAATGGCCTCCGTATCGTGTTGAAATTCTTCCGCATTTGATTGCCACATTCTCAAATCCATCTTAGCATCCCTTAATAATTGGATCGATTTTTCTTTAAAAGCCAAATATGATTCCAAACTATCCTCGGATCCAACGCTGTTATCTATGTAAAAAGAGTTCAACAATTTTTCAGCGATCCTCGAATCCTCTATGTTCACATGAGTCAGATGATACTCCAGTACAGTTCCCAAAATAAATGGACTACATGTAGCGCCAAACATAACTCTTGTATGACGATGTACCTGTACTTGATTTTTGCATTGATTCTGCCACCACAGGAATCGCATTGCATCTCTATCCTCTTCTCGAACCTCAATAGTCTGAAAAGCTCTTCTGATATCAGCCGTAAAACCAATTCTTTTCTCTCGAAAGCGCATCAAAAGCTCCATAATTTTCTTAACACAGTTGCTTCCAGTCCATAAGCAATCGTTGAGTGATGGATGTCTATCAACTTTGCACGACGCATCAAATACTGGGCGAACTGGCGTAGAAACACTCTCTTTGTAAACAGGTCGATGTGGAAGATAATGAACAATTTCAGTAGGCTTAGCATTGTTTACATTTTCAATCAAGCCTTCCCTTTCCCATTCCCTGAAAAGACAATCATATTCGCCATATTTACTGCTAGTTTTAAGCTTCCTGGTGGTACTGACCAATCTTTTATGCGCAGCAATTTCGTTTGTAGGCAGTGGAGGATGACCCTCTATCCAAGGCAATGGAACCACGTATCGTCCATACTTGTTTCTGGAGATGTTCTTTAAAAATTCATTTTTAAAGGCAGTTTCTTGTTCAACTGAAGATTTCACTTCCACCGGATCTCTCACTCCAATAGCATCCAAATCCCACAGTTGCGAGATGGAAAAATCCTGTCTTGAATCTCCAAACATAGTATTCATGGACATAACTAGCATTGAATTCTCTTCATCAGACCATTCCTTCAAGCTGCCTAGTAACGTCCAACCAAAATAGGTAAGCATAGCTGTTAAACCGCAATCCAGTTGCAGCGTTTTTCCAGTCATTAATTTTCCATAAATATCTGCACCGATGAGGAGCTCTATAGGTGGGTTGTCATCTCCAAGATCTGTAACTTTAATTTTTCTTTGTTCCAACTCTCTAGAAATTAAACTTGTTTTGGGAATTCTTGGAAGGGCTTGACAGATCTTTGACTGATCACGAACAGTGACTTTGCAAACAAAATTTTCATCGTCTGCCTTTAACTGAACATCATACAAATTATGTGTAACAGCCGTAGTTTGTATTCCGCCAAATAAAGCATGATGAACAGTCTCTTTCGTCACAGGTTTCAGTCCTAATTCTTCCGCTGTTGTCTTCAAAATATAAGTATGTTGAGAACCCGAATCAAAAAAGGCGCGCACTAATTTTCTCCCCTTTGGTGCAATAACATTCAACATCAAAGTCTGAAGAGCAACATTCCGCTGACAAACTTGGTTGGAACAATCATTATGCCTTTTCAGATCTTCGTTTGGTTTCACCGTAACATCAAAAGATTCAGAATTTTCGCGATGTGAAACCCGTTGTTTAACCCTTTCTGAATTTTGACTAGTCAACTCTGGTTCAATTCCCAATTGAGCAGCCTCTTTGTTATTTCTATCTGCTCGAGTGCACATAATTAAAAAATGAGACGAGCCACAGTTGTAGCACCTAACCCTAGTTCTGCAATATCTAGCAAGATGGCGTCCCTTTAAGCATTTGAAGCAAGCCTTCTTTTCACGGATGACTTTTCTTTTTTCTTCTAAAGACATCCTTTTAGCGGCAAAACAATTTTGACTCGCATGCTTCCTTTCACAGAATATACATCCGCCTAATTCCGTTTGTTGTAATCCGGTCACCGTTGGAATATCATTTTTCTTCTTATAAAATCCTTTCCTTCTCTCTTGGCCGGAAGTTTCAGCACTTTGGAAACCGCCCTTAGCTAACTGGATGTTCTGCTGAATCAAAATCTCCCTTTCCAAAAAGTCCATCAATTGATCCAGTCTCGTCTGATGTTCAACATCAAGCTTGACGAACTGAGATCTTCTCTGCCACGCTAGCAATAGTTCGTCAGATAGACACGATTCCACCAAGGGATACAGCCATGTGTCCGGGCTTGCACTTTCCAAATTCAGACTCTTTAAAGAACCAAGATAAGATTGAATTCTATAATATAGTTCATGAAAGGATAATTTTTTCTTTCCGCTAGCACTATCGATGACCAACTTGAGCAATTCTCTCACATATATTTGTAACAACAAATCAGGATTAGCATAACGTCTTCTTAAAGCATCAATCGCCTTAGAATAATTTTCCTCAGTAAGCGGATAAATGGATACGATTTTATAGGCCTCAGTGTCTACACTCAGACTTTGAAGCAAATAGTAGAACTTGTCGCTATCCTTTAGTCTGATATCAAGATGAATTTTCTCAAATTGAGCCCAAAAAGTTAACCAATCTATCAAATTACCACTAAACTTCGGTAATTCAATGGTGGGAAGCCTTATTTTCTCTGTAGTATCTGGCAAAGAATCTTGAACTACAACTTCTCTTGCAACTTTTTTTTGAGCATCCTCATAAGCCACAATTGCTTCAATTATGATCTCTTGATAATGCGCACAATCATCCATTTCCTTTTCCAGATCCGCTTCATCATCTTCTGCCAAAATATCGATTATCTCTTTATCAGACGACAGCAGTACTTTCTGTACATCCAGAATTCTTCTCACTCCGACTGTTGCCTTGAAATAATCCTTGGATTCAATTCTCAAATTAGAAATAATTTCCTTGTGAATCTTTGTAACTTGACTTCTCACGGGGGCTCGCTTCCTGATACATAAACTTAGAGCCATTTTCCTTTCAACTTCTTGAATTCTACTTCACTTTAAATATATATCTCCGATAAACAATAATCCACTTGAGCAGAATCACGTCCGGCTCACCAAAAAATGTAGCGGCACGAGAATACTAAGATAAGTCCGCCACCTTCTTTTGACTATTAAGTGTCCTGCTCAAGTGCTGGAATAATCAGATATAAGTTTCGTAAAATAAATTTATTAGGCTCAACTACTTGATCGCCTTAATATATTAAAGAAGTGAAACCAAAACAGTTAATAACAGTCAAAGTTGAAGGATCCAAACAAGGACAGCGGCACTTCCAGCTGTCGTCTTAAAACGCGTAGAGCTCCGACTTCTTGTGGACACACACGATCTTGATGCAATCCTAGTTTTTATATCTGTGGAAGATTTACATAGATATTTTTCGTAAAGCCTAGTTTGCATAGTCTTTTAATTTTACTCTTGTAAAATTTACCTAGGCTTTCCAACAAATATATATTTCCAAGACCTTAAATAAAATTAAAATGTCAAATGAGTTATTAATTAACCCTATATGTAGCAGCTCTATGGGTCAGTAACATGTGAAAATAAGGCCAACAATTGAAATATCTTTTTAAAAAAATAAATTTTGAACGCTAGCTTCACACAGGGCACAAATTTTGCTACCAGCTACATGCGTTCTTTTTTTACTATGGTGTGATTTCCACATGATGGATCTGTAGATACATTATAATCTCTCCAGAGCTTAAGGTAGCAAACAGTACCTCCATAATACATAAATATCAATGCCAAAAGCCAGAGTTACGAAAGCATGTTGCAGTGTAATGTTTACCTGCAGGATGGGAAAAAAGCAATATTATTTCCAGACTTTAATTTGAAAAGTATTATGAAACGTTAAAAATATAATCTTAACTTTCAAAAGCATGAAAAAAAGCTATCTTGATTTGAATAAATTTAGTCTAAAAACAAACATCATGTAAAAGTATGCACCAATCGAAATCATTTATTAGCTCTAGCAGTGCTGCCTCCAGAGGTAAAAGACTGGAGCTAACGCTTCACGGGTTGGTAATTTTTTTAAATAGTACATTAACTTAACAACATTCCATATCTTGCTAACACATTTTTTTTAAATAATATGCCTAAAAATAATGCAATTCTAAAAATCATACATGAAGCGTTTATTAAATTAAATGGGAGCGAAATGGTGTTCCAAATCTTTTTTTTTTTAGCTGACTAAAAAATCCAATGGAAGAAGATTTTTTAAAAAAGTATAATTTGCTGAAAAAACCTGCACAATAAATATGAGTAGAACATATTCTGGCTCCCTCATTAGTCAGATTGCTGATTGTATATTTCTTTATATAAATATGAGTATTTTTTCATCTATATATCTAAATACATATATTCAAAAATATGGTTGTACCATATAGATATATATGAGCAGTTATATATTGTGAAGCATATAAATATAAACCTTACCTAAACAAATGATAGCAAAAAAAAAAATTGAGCCTACCCTTAAAAAAAAAAGCAGTTACTGAAAATGCATAGCTGCTGCTTACAATATAAACGCTATTAGAGCATACAATATTACATGGAACAAACATATAGTAAAATATACGTAGAAATTTATATAGAAAAACATACTTTTTTTTTCAATAAATATACTTTTTACAACTTCAATAAAATTTATACTTACTCTAAATATAAGAAAGAAAAAAAAATAGAATACTGTTCTAAATCTCAATTTGTCTTAAAATAGGAATATTTCTTATGAGAATCAAATAGTAAACCTTATCTTAAAAAATGTAGATCGTTATATTTACACTAATTAAAATTAAACAAAGCAATTTTAATTAGGGAGTTGGTGAAGTATTTGGATACCGTGTTTAGCCAAATAAGTCAGTACAGATGTAGCGGTGTGTGGTGCTGCATTATCATGATGGATAATCCAATTTTTGGAACTCCACATTTCACTTCTTTTCAGACGAATTGATTCACGTACACGTCTCATAATGTTTAAATACGATTCCTTATTAATTGTTTGACCTTCCTCTAGATATTCATAATGCACAATTCCCTTTATGTCAAAGAACGTGACCAATAAGACTTTGTTTTATGACTTGCAAAGTCAGAATTTCTTCGTTCTTGGTTCATCTTTTCCTTTCCACTCCATGGATTGGCGTTTTCTTTCCGGGTCATACCCGTAAACCCATGTCTCGTCTCCAGTTATTACTTTTTCCTTCCAATTAGGGTTTTCTTCCACCATTTTAAGCATTTTTTGGCAACTTCAACGCGATTCTCCTTTTGTTGGATTGTGAGCATTTTAGGGACAAATTTTGAAGGTGTCTTCTTTAACTGCTAGTCTTCTTTAATTATCGATCCAACTAATGATTTTGATATCCCTGTTTCTTCCTCAATGTCACGTAACCCTATTCGTGGATTTTCTTTTATCAAATTTGAAATTTGGCTCACCTTTTCAGGGTTCCTGTGCAGAATTGGGCGTCCAACACGCTTCTCATCTTTCACCGATTCCATTCCTTTTTAAATCGTGAAAACCATCTAAATGTGGTGGGCTTATCTACATTTTCATTTCCAAATGCCAATTTCAACAAATCTAAAGTTTCTGAAGCCGATTTCCCAATTTTGTAGCAAAATATAATACAAATTCGTTGTTCGAATTTTCTATCCATTACAAATTAGAAGTTGTTATGCAAGGGATTCTTTTTACAAGCTTACAATTTATCGACTGCGCGCGCAATCACGTGATGTGATATACCGCAGTGTAGCTGAAGCTTTCTATTTTTTAATAGACTTTAAAATTATATATCATTTCATTTTTTCTTTGTTCTTGACCGGTATCATTATTTATTGGACACACCTTGTATGATGGCGGATTATTGTTGGAATCTGATGCGTGATGACAAAGAAGCAAAATATAATAGACTTTACAGAAAAAATCTTTAAATCCATTAATATAATTTTTTTCCATTACTTCATAAATATTACTGCATATTTATAAATAATGTTTATTAAACCGAATAAAATGTTTTACGCATGCACAGCTTTTTGTTAAGACCTTCCATCTTATATATAAAAACAATTCTGATAATTTTGAAAAAGAAAGTGAAAGAAATTAGATTTTCAAATGAGAAAATTTATATGGATAGAGTAAGTAGTTTGATAAATATATATATATATATATATATATATATATATATATATATATATATATATATATATATATATATATATATATATGTGATATTATTCGATTTGATTGTATTGGATTGTTTGGATTGGGACCCTTTTTTGTTCGTTGATTGTTATGTAAGACCCTGTTGACTTACTTTAGGGTTGGTGCCTTGTGGTGGTTGATGGCGCAGTCGTTTGGTCGAAATGGTAGGTTTTTCACAGGGGAAATAACGAGAGGGACACCGAATGGGGTTGAAAGTAGGACCTCGCGATTAAGGGAGAGAAGGTTTTTTGACTAATGGGGCACTTGACTATGACATTCTGAACATAGAAGTTACCTGGGTGAGAAGGGCTTAAGCACGTCTTGCTCCTTGTGGTGGCGAGCTCCCAACTGTAGGCGCCATCCCGACCTTCACCGACACCTGAAAGGCGCTCTCCTATTGGCTCGCTACGATCACGCCACCACTACGCGAGACACTTTTGTTTTTGACTTTGCCCACCCACCCCCCCCCCCCCCCCCCCACTCGCTCTTTGTTTTTGTAACTGTTGTGTTCGAGCGGGTCGCTCCTAAAATAAATGCATATATTAATTAATAATTAAATGGAATCCTCTCTTTCTTTTTTCCCAGTAAGGACGCCTACGGAAGCCAACAGAATTTCAGAAGTGGGATAACCCTGAAGAAAGAAGAATTTCTGGAGTGATTGAGTAGCAACAAAGATGCGCGACGCCATGTTGGATTAACCTAAAGAAGAAGCTGCAGCACGAATGGTATGTACGTAACCTTATTACCATTTATTTGAAAGTATTTTGAAGTATTATCATTTATTTGAAAGTAGTTTAGAGTATTACCATTTATTTGAAAGTATTTTAAAGTATTACCATTTATTTGAAATTATTTTAAAGTAAATTTGAGTTTTCATTTGAAAAAAAAGTAGCGGTAAATATGCTGATAACCTAACTTGACGAAACAAATAGAAGTATTATCGCAAAGTATCGCGGTAAAAGTATTATTACAAGTCATTTCGATAGAAGTATTATCGCAAAGTATCGCGGTATAAGTATTGTCCCAAAATTACTAAAGAAAAGTTGATTCTGTTTAGAGAAATAATCAAAACAGTACGTATCCGGTTTATAGTTAGTTTTATTTAATTATTTTGTTTTGTTATACTCTATCTTTTTTGAAAAATATGACTTATTTAGCCAGAGTAAAGAAATTCGATTTGAGAAAGTTGGCGTATGAACTCGGCGAGGTAGTACCGCCAGAGAGCAGGATCGTCGACTTAAAACGCCTTATCATGAATAGTCAATCTTACGAAGAAGAATTCGCAAAGCAACTGTTGGAGACTCTGATCGAGGAACGGGAACAAACAGAACGAGCAGAACGGGAGCGAATGGAACAAACAGCACAAACAGAGCAAGCAGAACGGAAAGAACGGGAACGAAAAGACCAAATGGTAATGGAATTCGAGCTTGAGAAGCTGCGCATCCAGACTATGCATGGAAACAACGATCCGTCTCGTGGTACCAGTAATAACGCACATTGCGAGATACGTAAACTGATGCCCAAGTACGAATCGAAGGACAGTGATTTGAGTTTCTATCTAATTCTTTTCGAACGACAGGCAAAGCGACTAGGGTTGGATGAAGACCAATGGGCATTCAGTCTTCTTGGATTACTACCTTACGAAATGACGCAATTAATCGCTCGACGACAGAAGAGCAAAGCGGCGATTATAGATTCGTGAAAAGGTTGCTCCTAAAACGGTACAAGTTGAGCCCCGAACAGTTCAGACAAAAATTTGAGAAGCACGATAAATCTCAAAAGGGTTCCTGGAGAGACTTCGCTTTCGAATTCCGAGGGTTTTTCAACGAATGGATCGAAGGAATGAACGTGGAAGATTTCGACGCTCTAAAGGATTTGTCCGTCACTAACCAGCTAAAGAAAAAGGTTCCAAATGTGCTGCGTAATCATCTCATTGACGATTGGACCAAGATAAACAACCCAGATGTATTGGCGGATAAACTGGACGAGTACGAAAATGTTCGCGCCGAGATGGGACCTCCGCATTGGAATTCGAAACACACCATACCACCGTCGTTTCAGCAGAAATCTGCGAGATTTCCCAACCGAAGCGAAGTTAAAGAGACTGAACAAGGGACGAATGTTTCGAGTAGAGAGGCTGCAAGGAACGAAATCAGTGAAAAGTATCCTAACACCTCGAGGAGAATGGTCAACCGTGCAATCAGAAACGACAAGAGAGAACCGAAGTGCTTCAACTGCAATCAGTTTGACACATTGCCAGAGACTGCCCAGTTCCCAAGGCTACGTTGACATGCCGAGGATGCAGTCAAACGGGGCACAAGGAAAGAAATTGCAGAAGACCCAAAGAAGGACTAAAAGTAGCCAACCTGGAAGTCGAAGGACTGAAGCCTGTCCCGCCAGATGCATATTTGAAGGACGCCAAGATCGACAACAAGGAGACCGTGAAAGAAATGATAGACACCGGGAGCAGCAGTTGCCTATTAAGAGAATCGGTCGCAAGGAGGATCAACGTCGACATCGAACCAGACTCGACTAGTCTGTACGGAATCGGTAACCAGACCGCACCAGCTACCAGGACCGTTGGGAAGACGACAGTTGACCTGGAGATTGATGGCGTCGTCGGAAAAGAAATCGCTGTATTCATTGTTAACGATGATGCCCAACCTTATGACCTACTAATTGGAAGAACATGAACATATCTGCCCTACGTATCCTTCGCCAGAATCGGTAAGGAACTGCATATTGGCTATTCAACCGAATTTCTGTTTGCTAATCTGCAAGAAGAAATCAAGTCGCGTCGCGTTGAACTGAGAGCAACCGAGACTGTTCAGTTGGGGAGCGACTGCATTAACTTTGCAAGTGCAATCACAGATGAGGTAAGGGATGGATATATATTGTTCACAGGAGTAGATGACGCCTGTGTCGATTCCCTATTGGAGGTGGTCGATGGAAAAACGACCGTACCCATCATCTCAATTGGCAAGGGTAATTTGAGAGTAAAGAAAAACCAATGCATAGGTCGAGTTGAAATGCTGAGCCCTGATGACATTGTTGTTAACCACTAAAAGTGAAGAGAAGAGGGAAAGACAGGACCAAGTGAAACGAAAGCGCCCCATACTGCCTGAGGACGTCAACATCAATCATTCTCTGACTCCGAAAGAGAGACAAGAAATCCTCGACGTAATGAATGAATATAGAGACTGTTTCGCTCTTGGTATGGATGAATTAGGGTGCACCGATGTCACCAAGATGGACATTAAGGAGGTTGATGGAAGCAAGCCAGTCTGTTTGAGACCGTACAAGACGACTGCAAGTGAACCTGAAGCAATCAGGGAGATTGTCAGAGAGTGGAAGGACAATGGAATAGTCACGGAAACTAGATCACCCTACGCTAGCCCCGTCCTACTCGTGAGAAAGAAAACTGGAGATTATCGTTTGGTGGTGGATTATAGGAGATTCAACATTCAAACAGTTAAGGAAAAGTTCCCTTTACCGAGGATAGACGACCTTCTGGAAGGCCTACGGAATGCGAAATTCTTCACCACTCTGGATCTGGCGCATGGATATCTGCAGATACCACTGACTGATAAGGCAAAACTAAAGACAGCATTCATCACCCCAGATGATACAGATCAATTCGAAAGGATGATTTTTGGACTCGCCAACGCACCAGCAGAATTCCAAAGACTGATGCACACTGTTCTAGGTCCGCTGCTGAACAAGAAGGCATTCTGCTATCTCGACGACGTGATTATCCCGGCAAAGGATTGGCGGGAGATAATCGAAAGGTTGAGGGAAGTACTTGAAAGAATAAGATCAGCGAAGTTGACGCTGAAACCCTCTAAATGTGAGTTCGGAAGGAGGGAAGTTGAGTTCCTAGGGTATGTCATCAGTACAGGCGGACTTAAGCCAGGCCCAAGAAAGATCAAGGCGATAGAAGAATTTCCAGAACCCAAGAATGTCCACGACATACGACGCTTTCTGGACCTGACGAACTTCTTCATTCGATTTGTAAAGGACTTCGCGAGGAAAGCAGAACCGCTAAGCAGACTTACAAAGAAAGGTACATAATTTGAATGGAAGGAATAACAGCGAAGGTCATTTGGAGGACTTCGAAATGATCTGGTCGAATATCCGGTACTAGCTCATTACAACCCTGAACTTAAGACAGAAGTACATTGCGATGCGAGTGCTGAGGGACTAGCAAAAATGTTGATACAGGAGGACGAAGACTGCAAATGGCGCTTGGTCTACTGTGTGAGCAAGAAGACAACAGAGGCTGAGAAGATGTACCATTCGAGCAAATTGGAGCTGATGGCGATAGTGTGGACCTTGGATCGACTACGTCAGTTCCTCGTCGGTATCAAGTTTACAGTGGTTACAGATTGCCAAGCACTGGTCTACCGAACGCGAAGAAGACTTCAAATCCTCAAATAGCGCGATGGTACAATCTGATTCAAGAATACGATTTCGACATTCGGCATAAACCAGGAGAGAAGATGGCCCACGTAGACGGAATGAGCAGAGCTCCAGTCGACGACCCTAGAGACACGATGGAGGAAATCGTGGAGAAAAACCTCGAAGTATGCTTCACAATCACACTGGAATAACAAATCATGATGATTCAGCATTCCGACCCTGAATTGAGAGATCTGATCCAGATCTTTCGAAAGGACCCGTGTGATAGAACAGTAGGAGAACAAAATAGAATTAACGACTACAGCTACAAAGGAGGCAGACTTTTCCGCATGGTGAAAAATGGAGAAGAGGAACGAGCCCTGTTTGTTATACCCAAAAGTATGAGGAAAAGTTTAGTTGTTAAATTACATGATCTAATGGGACATTTTGTGGTTGACTGTGTGGTAGGACTGTCAACAAAATTAAGGAATTGTACTGGTTTCCTTCAATGAAGAGGTACGTTCGACGCCATGTTGCTAGGTGTGTCGAGTGTTTATTTAACAAAGTTCCCGGTGGAAAACAACAAGGCTTCTTACACCCCATTAAGCCCCATTTTCCATCGTACATATGGACCACTTTCGTGAGAAGTACAAGAGGTAACCAGGAACTATTAGTGATTGTCGATAATCTGAAAAGATTTGTCCGATTAAGCCCTGTAAGGAATACATCGACGCAGAACGTCCTGAAGGTAATGAAAATTTTTGTGAATGAGTTCGGACTTCCTGACAAGATCATCAGCGACAGAGGGTCATGTTTTACCTCAATGGCAATTTGAAGAATTCTGTCGAGGAAATGGAATACATCTAACACTGAATTCTACGAAACCTCCGCAAGGGAACGGGATGGTCGAAAGAGTGAACCGAACAGTATTGTCCACTATAGAAACCGGTATCGAGGAACCGCGACGGAAGGATTGGGACCTGAAGATCAAGGAGGTAGAGCGAGACCTGAATAATGCGGTGAACAAGACGACGAATAAAACACCGTTCGAAACACTCCACGGCTATTCCCCTCGATTCCACGACGGGATACTTAGAAGATTAGCCGACGAAGATATGGACCCGTGGACCGAGCCGGAGAGAATTCAAGAGAGTGTGAGAACCCAAATTGAGAATAAACAAGAAATCATGAAGACGTACTACGATAAGAAGAAATGCCGTACACTCCAATTCGAAGTAGGAGAAATTGTAGTGATGAGGCATGTACCCAAAATGACTGGTGAACCAACCAAGGCGCAACCCATGTATCGAGGACCTTTGATAATCACCGGGGTTCTGCCAAGCGACACGTACAGAGTGACTCAGTTAAGCGAAATAACCGGTGGACGATTCTGAACGACAACGGCTCATATCAGTCAACCGAAGGCACAGTGAAGAAGATGATTCAACTACAGAAGAAAGTCCGGACGAAGAGTTAGAAGAAGAAGACACCCTCCGACGCAACCCACGACGTTCCTGCAACGCAAAGTTCAATCGAGGATGATTGGAATCCAGGAATGGCCGAATGTAGGCGCCATTCCGACCTTCACCGACACCTGAATGGCACTCTCCTATTGGCTCGCTACGTTCACGCCACCACTACGCGAGACACTTTTGTTTTGACTTTGCCCCCCACTCGCTCTTTGTTTTTGTAACTGTTGTGTTGGAGCGGGTCGCTCCTGAAATAAATGCATATATTAATTAATAATTAAATGGAATCCTCTCTTTCTTTTTCCCAGTAAGGACGCCTACGGAAGCCAACACAACTGACTAACTTTGAGTCCGAGATTTTCCTCGTTAACTCTCTATTGCTCTCATTGGTTGAAATCGTCTACGTGGCGACTTTTGGTTGGATGTTAGCTATTCATGCTGAACTCTGATTGGATATTGGTACCTCCATTGTCTTTTTCATGATTACCATCCTCCGGGAGGAAGAATGTCTTTGAACTCAGTTTTATAGTTCCTGGGTAATAACCTTTACTTCCTGGATAATGAAATCCTGGTAATGGTTGTTCTCTCTAGTTCGCGAGGCCTTACTTTTATTAAAACTTTTTGGATCATACATTGCATATATTGTGGTGGGGTTACATCTTGGTATATACAAATTATGACAGATGCGCCCCCTACATGTGAAGAATTCAAAATGGGGTAGCCTGAAGTGAATTCTGTAAGGGAAAAGTAATTTTGTGGGGGAAAAATTAATTAGGGTACTGGGAGGCTATATACAAGTATTGTATGTGACATAAAAGATAAAAGAGAATGGTGTTGGTGAAATAATTGTTGAGTATAAGGAAGAGGATTCAAAATAAAATTTAATTATAAGAAATCAAAGTGAGAATGTGTTTTGGTGCATTGTTGAGTGAGAAAAAGAAAGAAAAAGATGCCTACACAATTCAGCTCGAGATGGGGAAAACAAAATCGAGGGAAATTTTCTGTTAGGGCTTTTGATAAATCAAAAATAAAATTTAATTATAAGAAATCAAAGTGAATGCGCTTTGGTGCATTGTTGAGTGGGAAAATAAAAAGAAAAAGATGCCTACACAATTCAGCTCGAGATGGGGAAAAAAAAATTGAGGGAATTTTTCTGTTAGGGCTTTTGAGAAATCAAAAATAAAAATAAAATATATAAAAAATTGTAAGAAAACCAGTGAGTTTTCGTTTAAAAAAATATTAGAAAACAAGGTGAGTTTTCGTTTAAAAAAAAAAGTTTGTTGAGTGCGAAAAAAAAAGTTGTTATATAAATGGTATATATTTGATTAAGCATTTTGATTTCAAAAATTGAAAAAAAATAAAAATTGATGGGGTAAGAAAAGAAATGTATGTAGAGATATTCGCAAAGTTTCTTAGTGATAAAAGTTACATGCCAATGTATCTAGGTCACGCGGCGCATCCTGACCTTTTTAATTTGCCTCGTAGATTTTTTGTCCCTGTGCGACTTGTGGGTGAAAACATGATCCTTCCCAAAAGTGCGTTTACATTGTGTGTACAGGAGACACGGGAATCTCGTTAACCGTAAGTTTGTATTTGTATTTGTTGCAATGTGTTTGGGGTTGTATTGTCTTTCAAGATCTCAAGGCCGAGTGTATTATGTTAATTTGTCCCGAGCCTCAATGCGTTCTAGGAATTTTTATGCGGTTCCCTAGGGCACTTAAGATATGCTCGCCCGATATCCACTTCGTTATCGGGAGGTCGTGACCGGAATCGGATCTTTGAATACAGGGTTCGAGGAGAGTCCTCGACCCTTTTAAAGTGGTTGTTTCTTCCTTTCGGAAGAAACGTAAGCTCGAAAGTTTTGCTACCTATTTTTTTCTTATCCTATCCTTTAAGTGGTAATGTGCGTGTTTTGTTCGTATTTGACCTTGAGTTCTGAATTTTGCGTATTGGTCGTGAGGGTTGTATGCTTGTTTTATGTGGGTGACATGTAATATTGTTTCGAAATGTTGGTAAAATAATCGAATTAGGTTGTAATTCATTTGGAAGGTGTTTTGAGAATTAAATTTGTTTATTAATATAATATTAATATGATGATATTAATTTAATTAAATGTGTTTTTTTAAGAATCGGGATGTAAGCTCGTTGTGAATGCGTTTCAAAAATTAAATTTGTTTATTAATATAATGATATTAATATAATTAAATGTGTTTATGTAAGAATCGGTATGTGAACTCGTTTTGAAACGGCTCCCACGTGGAGCGGATGGCATTTGGTGACAGTTAAAAATGGCGGATGTCTCTTATTGCCGGAAATGAGAGGCCAGGCGGGGGGATGGAAATTTCTAATTCGGTCCTCCCTCCCCTTCTGTAATTGATCTGGAGGTCTCAACGCCCGCTGGACACTTCTTAATTGGGTTCCGGTTGGGGCGTCCTAGAAGTTCGTTGGAAGTTTTCTTCTATGGTTTCCAATATAAGAGTCAGAAATGCAAAAATTGCACTGCCTATATGGAATATGGCTTTTAGGATATCCAATATAAGTGCGACAAATGTATAGACGGCACTTCCTATATGGAAGATTGCTTCCTGTAATTGGTACAGTCTTTGGGGCTGTAGTATATAGTTGGTATATAGTCCAAGGTAGATTATTATTATAAATGGGGCAAGAGAAGATGGCATAGTTAGAAGACAGAGAAAAAGTATTAAATGAAATATGGGAAACCTGCACATTTTTTTCCCATGTCTTCTCCATGAGTTGATGGCTTTGTATATCGTGTTGTAATTCGATTGGTTGTGGCGGACTTGTGTTTGGATCTACCTGTGGATGGGCGATGTCGCGTTCTTTGTTATTATGGGTGAGTGGTGTAAATGGGGTTCGGTGACAATGGTGGGATCTAAATGAATTAAAGGTTCGCTGTTCGTCGGTTTGATTGTCAATGGTTCTGTTGAAAAATGTCGGGTGTAGGGGTTTTAAGTGGAAACGTGTAATCATTCCTATGTCGTAGGTGGTGTATATTTGTTATGGGTGGTGTTTTGTATTGGGTATTTTTTGTGTACGGGTTTAGTTTGTTTATGTGGACTGTATCGATATCTCTATGGAGAGGTTGGTTGGATCTATCGATACGTTTTGTCAATTGGCAAGTTGGACAGGTTTTGACCTTTTGTGCAATGTCTTGTGACATGTTCTGCCGATAATATTGAGCGGAGATGAGTCTCGTCATCTTTGAGATGTTTAAATGGTTGTATTGTGTGTACTGATTGAAGTAGTTTGTTGGTGAGTGTTTCGGGAATTATGATTTTGGTTACACCTTTGTGGGAAATAGTATGAAGTCCGTTGTGATCAATGGTCAGTTTAGGATGTCCAGATGGGGAAGTCTGATGGTTCTTAATGAGAGGGGCGTCTAAGAAGCCACAGAACGGGTTACGAGTTATGATGTCCGTTTCATATTGTTGTACTCCTTTTATGTAACGAACCTCATATTCGTATCTCGATAACCGTAATCTCCATCGAAATAATCTACCTGACGGGTTTTTGATCGTTATCAGCCAATGCAATGCGTGATGGTCAGAAAATATGCTAAATTTTCTGTCCATCAAACAGACGCGGAATTTATCCCTACTCTCAACGATTGCTAGGCATTCTAATTCAGAGCTGGAGTAGTTCCGTTCGTGTGAACGCAGGGAGCGGCTGAAATATTGGACTGGGTAGGTCTTCCCATCAGGGTGGACCTGTTTGAGGACGCCTGCGATGCCGAGTGTTGAGGCAGTACACCTGGCATGGCAGACCTTCCTGGTAAAGGTGTAAAATGGGGTGTGTAGTGAGGCTTTCTTTCAGGCTAGTGAACGCTTTCTGGCATTTGTCATCCCAGACTCACGTGACATCCTTTTTGAGAAGGTTGTTAAGTGGCGTCCGCAAGCAGGCGTAGTCCGGAATGAACTTTTTATAAGGGTTCACAGCGCTTAAGAAAGATCGCAATGTTTTGCGATTGTATGGTTGTTGGATGGCGTGAATGGTTTCTATGTTCCGTGTAAGTGGTGTGGTCGTACTGGCAGTGGTTGTGCATGTGTTTGAGTGGTGTTTCTGTCGCCTTTTGGTGCGAGTGTCGCGCTTGTTGCGATGTTTGCGCGTGTGACTGTTGTGTGACGACGTGTGGTCACGTGTGTACTTTGTGTGAGAGTTGTCCTGTTGGATGGACATGTTTTGTGCATTTTTGTGATGGGTTTGGGCCGTTGTGGCCTTGTGCATTGAGGACATATAATAAAGGCAATTGGCCTTAGTGAAAATATTGTGTTGTGCGTGCGCGTGACTATATTGGCATGTTGGCAATTGGTTTTTGACCAATGGATGCGCGCATTGGGTGCCATGTGCGGAAGGCTTGTGTTCGTTGTGAGCCCTTTGTGACTCCGCTTGGCATTTCCAATAGGCGCATTCATTGGGTAAGTGAGCAAAGTGGTAGGTGGTTGGGAGCAAAGGGGCGGCAAGTTGGAACATAGTGCCTTGGTTAAAGTCTATTGTTAATTTAAATTTACGGAGGGTATTAATTCCGAGAATTCCAAATGGTAGAGGTGCTTCCACCACATGGAAATTCTCATTTTTGGTTAATTTACCTATTGTCAGGGGAAGGGTTATTTGCCCTAAGGTCGGCACCAAACCGTTTATGGCCTGCAGGTCTATGGACTGTTTTTTAAGTTTTAGTTGAGGGAGGTTACATTTTAATTTTTTATATAGGTTATAGGGCACTATGTTCAAACTTGCGCCTGTGTCAATTAGAAAAGGGGGTGAAAGTTCATGCGTGATGGGTAGTTTGATCGTCAGCTGGCTGACGAAAAGTGGGTGGTACCTTCCTACCTGGTTGGCGAAAGGCTGGGGCGTCTCGGGCGTCTTGTCCTGGTGTGGGGTGTTGGGCGTGTTGTGGATGTGGGGCTGTTTGCACTTCCCGCGCGCTCGCGTGTTGATCTGGTTTGCATGGTGCAGTCCACACACTTGTTTTTCTTTGGGTGCTGGTGTATGGGCCCGGCATGGTGGGTTAGGCTCCTCGTGGTGGCGCGTCAGGTAGCTAGGCACCCTGAGTAACTTAGCGGGGCTGGTTCCGAGGGCTCCGTCCATCTTCCGGTCGTAGGCCTGGAAGAATTGGCGGGCGGCGTATGTCCCATCGGAGGGGGGCAGATCCGTCTCCGCGCGCTGGGTCGACCCTATTTGCGTGAGGGCGGCGGTCAACTGCAGTATTTTTTCCGCTAGGGTTAGGCGTGCGATTTCCTTTTTCTTCCTTGTCACGTTGCCACTCTGTTTCGCTCCTTGGTCTTGCTCGTTTTCCATTATATATCCTGTCGACTCTCTATAATATTGTATTGATTTGGTTTGATTGTTGGATTGGGACCCTTTTTTGTTTGTTGATTGTTATGTAAGACCCTGTTGACTTACTGTATGGTTGGTGACTTGTGGTGGTTGATGGCGCAGTCGTTTGGTCGAAATGGTAGGTTTTTCACATGGGAAATAACGAGAGGGACACAGAATGGGGTTGAAATTAGGACCTCGCGCTTAAGGGAGAGAAGGTTTTTTGACTAATGGGGCACTTGACTATGACATTCTGAACATAGAAGTTACCTGGGTGAGAAGGGCTTAAGCAAGTCTTGCTCCTTGTGGTGGCCAGTTCCCAACTGACTAACTTTGAGTCCGAGATTTTCCTCGTTAACTCTCTATTGCTCTCATTGGTTGAAATCGTCTACGTGGCGACTTTTGGTTGGATGTTAGCTATTCATGCTGAACTCTGATTGAATATTGGTACCTCCATTGTCTTTTTCATGATTACCATCCTCCAGGAAGAAGAAGGTCTTTGAACTCAGTTTTATAGTTCCTGGGTAATAACCTTTACTTCCTGGATAATGAAATCCTGGTAATGGTTGTTCTCTCTAGTTCGCAAGGCCTAACTTTCATTAAAACCTTTTGGATCATACATTGCATATATTGTGGTGGGGTTACATCTTGGTATATACAAATTATGACATATATATCTAAAGGCAGTTATTAAATTATAATATATAAACATGCATATATGTATGTGGTGAGGTCTGGCAGCCTCTCGTAGAATCCTGTCGACTAAAACTGTGGTGAAGTATCCAGTCGACTTAATCTATGGTGTGAGTCCCTGTAACTCTCGCTCTACTGTGTTAACCGAGAGGAACAGTCAGGATGGAGAGTTTTCCAGTGCCTCTCTGCACCTTGTAAGACCTTTAAAAGTCCTCACAGAGTACAGACAGTCGTGGTCGAGGCAGAGTGGAAAGCTTGGGAATGTCCATACACAAAAACGAAGATACAGTTGCACTAAGAAAGTTCTGTGAACAGATAAAAGTTGAGCTAGGAGCGAAAGATGGAGATAGAAGAGTTCTTACTGACTACATGGTGGATGAGTTGAACCTGGGGTACAACCGACGAGGGCTCACGCAGATGGTGAAGTCTGTCAAGTGATTGTATTTTTAGGTTAAAACGGGGGATTTATATACCTTTTCTGAGAAAGGGAGTTTTGCATTTCACCAGGTGTGAATAGTGTGGATCGTCTGGTGACATTCTAAACTGGCGCCGTCCTGACAGCTTCGAATCAATCTTTAGATGTTGTTTGTGACTTCCATCTATCTCGAATTTAGACGTTTTTGACTTCTATCTCTTTAGCTCAACTCTTAATCTATTACATAGTTTTATTTATTCATCCTCAGTTTGTACAAAGTACATTACATATGATGATGTAATGACACATGTCAATCATGCGTATAATCATTTACAGATGTGTTTCTATTATTCAACATGAAAAATTCTGGTTATAAGTTATATACAATATGAGGTTGTTGGTTTAAATTACCATGTGTATAATATTGTTTCTTCATTTTCATTATCTTTGGCGAATTTTTTATATAGTAATGAGTTTAATGTCATAACCTTTCCTTCAATACAAGGTAGAATCAAAAAGTTCCCGAACTTTTTTTTATTAATTATTTATTCATATTATAGTAACTTGAACATATTTTTCAAAATAGGAGTCTTGGTTATCTATACATTTTTTCCAGCGGAAAAAGCTGTTGAAATGCTAGTTCAAAGTCATTTTTTCTAAGCTTGTTTAGCTCCACCGTCGCCTTTTCAATTACTTCTGATGACGATGAAAGGCGCCTCCCTGGTAACGCCTATTCAAGTTTTGGAAAGAAGAAGCGATCACATGGGCGATTTCAGGAGAGTAAGGAGTAGCGGCAAGACAAATACAGAGTGTTTGGCTAAATAGTCTTGAACAATAATGGCTCTATGAGCATGGGCATTATCATATAGCAATTTCCACTGTTTTGATTTAAAGAGTTGGTTTCTTTTTCTTCTTATCGCATCACGAAGGCGCACAAGTATTTCTTTGTATGCCTGTTTATTAATAGTAATCCCTTCTTTAATAAATTTATAAAAGACAAGTCTTTGATAATCGAAAACAATACAAGCATTACATTTCCTTTGGACTTGTCAAGACGAACTTTCTCCTTCCTAGGAGAACTTGTTGTGTGCCATTCGAGTGATTGTTTTTTTTTTTTTGGTTTGTGGATCAAAAATAAAGCACCATGTTTCATCACCAGTTATTATTGTTTTTTTTTTTCAATCCGAATCATTATTTGCAGTTCCAATTAAATCTCTGCAAATTGATAATCTGGTTTCTCTTTGTTGATCTGTTAAATTTCGTGGGACAAAATAATCACAAAGTTTTTTTTTGTTTAAATGTCCACCAATACTATTTTGGCAACTACCATACGTAATTTAAAATATTTCTGATATATTATCAATTGTAATTTTTCTATCAGCAACAATTAAATTACGTACCTGTCCAATATTGCGATCCGTTGTTGACGTCAATGGCCGACCTGACCTTGAATCATCAGCGATGCTCTTACGGCCATCTTTAAAACGTTTATACCAGAAATAAAATTGCGTTCGTGACAATTTTTTCTCTTCATAAGCTTCATTCATTAATGCTGATGTCTCTGTGAAAGACCTTTTTAATTTTATACAAAATTTAATATTTTCCCTTTGCTCAAATGATGACATTGCAGAAACCGAAGCGAGGTAAATACTTATACAAAAATATGCCTAAAACGAAAACTACGCATGCGCATTTACTGGCGTTGCTAAATCAAATTAGAGTTTAGGCTTTGTAATTTACAGTAAAATTGATTTTCAAATTTTCAAAAGTTGTTTCATATTTTATTTTTCAAAAGTTCTGGAACCTTTTCATCCTACCGTGTAGATGAATATCATGGGTAAAAGTCATTATATTTATGTCGTATTTTATTTTTGAATACTCTGTGTGAAAGCTAGATTTGGAATAGGAACTAACCTAGAAGTTTTGTTTTGGCATTCCGTGTTTTTTTTTTGTTTTCTTCTTGTCTTGCTAAATGCAATAAATAATTATTTTTTTGCTTTAAAGAGAGTTGTAATTATTTAAAATACTACAATTCATGGTAGCAGACCGTGGTTCAATTTAAAACTTGAGAAAAAGCGAAAATATTTTATCAGAAGTTTGATACGTTTATTCTAATCGGTAAACAAAGATCTCTTCTGCATCAAGGTATGTAAATTTTGAAATATGTTTCAATAGAATTTGAATTATATTGATAAAAGAAAGTTTTAAATAGAAGGATTGAAAAAAAAAACATTTTTGAATTATAAACTACCTTTAAACTATATTGTTTAATTTTTAAAAGTTGAAAAACAAGGCTAAAATGGATTGCAATTTTTCGCCAACGACAAAAATTGAACCTTTAACAGGAACAAATTATCCGATTTGGGCTTTAAAAGTCGGAGCAATTTTACGTGGAAAGAAATTATTTAAATGCGTAATTTCGGATCCCGAGCCTGATATAAAAGATGAAGTCGCTTGGCAAATATGGAATGAAAAGAATGACGAAGCCTTTGGAATAGTATTTACAACTCTATCAGATGAACAATCAGGAATGTTTCTAGATGAAACTAAAGCAAAGAAAGTATGGGATGAATTAAAGAAAATGTAGACGGGCAACCTAGAAGATAAGATCAATGATATTGGACTTGAACTTAAGAATATCAAGATGAAAAATAATAAATCCATAAACTAATATATGTTTGTATGAAATAAAGTAAGAAGAGGAGCTTATTTATAAAGAAGCTCCTCTTCTTACTTTATTTCATACTAATTTGTTCAGGATAAGAGTTATTCTATAAAAAACGAATATATGGCTAGAGCCAAAAATATTGCCTCTCAAAGTTCTTCACTCGGATACCAAATATCCCAAAGAGAACTAGCGTTTCATATTGTGCGAGTTATCCATCCAAGATTGGAAAAGATCGCTGTTGTACTGAAACTAGAAGAGAATTAACTCTTGATGAAATTCGGCAGTCACTTAGAGAGGAAGAGAATCGAATGAATTCTAAGATGAATGGGAGTCATTCTGATGAAAATGAACAGGCTTACAGAGGTAAAGACAGAAGAAATCACTATCAACAGAATTGACAAAAGGAGTGTTTTGTTTGCCATGAAAAAGGACATTTAGCTAAAGATTGCTGGTTCAAAAATAAGCGAAGTCAAGAACAACATGGGAGAAGAAATGCAAATTCAAATACGAACTATAACAAACAAAATTTCAGAAATAATGCGAATACCGTCTCAAGCAAGCCTGCGAAACAAACTTTCAATACCAGCACAGATCGAGTTTTTGAAAACTCCTCAAATAATTATAGTCAGATACAAACCTGGTGTCTTGACACAGGGTGTACTACGCACTTATCTCCACACTTGGACTGGATGGAAAATGTAATGCCTCAAGAAAGTGAGATAAATTTGGCAGAAGAAGGTAAAGTAACACATGCTACAGCTAAAGGTGATATCAAGGTTTCTACTTGTACCGAAAACGGAATTGAGAATGTTCAAATTAAAGGAGTTCTGCATGTACCTAACTTAAGGTCTAATCTTTTATCAATATACGAATTAACTAACAAAGGGAATAATGTAATTTTCAATAGAGATGAAGCAAAGATTTACAATGAACAGGATGATTTAATTGCAGAGGCTCAAATCCAGGATAGGATGTATGTAATGGAAACAAGGTCCAGAGATGAATACTCGGAAAAGACGGAGAATGTCATGACCACAAAAGATGATTTCTCAAATGACAATATCAGCTTGTGGCATAGAAGACTGAATCATTTGAACGAAGCGTACATGAAAGAGATAATTCAACGGAATGTGGTATTGGGGTTTAATGTTAAATTTAAGAACTTGCCAGAATGTGAAGCTTGTATAATGGGGAAATTGACTCGACAACCTTACCATCCCGTTACTACCAACTGTACAACCAAACCCCTTGAATTGGTGCATATGGATTTATGTGGTCCAATGCCATACCAATCTCTAAGTGGATCAAAATACTTTTTTGTTCTGGTTGATGACGTCAGCCGAAAAACCTTTATCTACTTTCTGAAAAACAAAGATGAAACTTTGGGGAAGTTTGAAGAATTTAAGGCAAGAGTGGAAAATGAGCTAAACCTGAAAATAAAGGATGTGCGAACTGATAATGGCACAGAGTTCACTAATCACAGATTCAAGAATTTCTTAATTAAAAATGGAATACACCACCAACTCTCCACCACCTACTCGCCACAAAGTAACGGAGTTGCGGAAAGAGTAAACCGAACCCTAATTGAAACAGCAAGGACATTATTGTTTGATTCAGGATTACCCATGGCTTTCTGGGCGGAGGCAGTCGCTACTGCATCACATGTCAAAAATTGTACTCCACATAGGTCAATCAAGCTTGATACACCAATGGAGAAATGGAAAGGAAGAAAACCCTCCATTCGACATTTAAGAATATTCGGTTGTTTGGCGTTTTGGCCCATTACACAACAACATAGAAGTAAATTTATGCCTAAAAGTCGAAAAGGTATTTTTGTAGGCTATTCTCTGAAAAGAAAGGCTTATCGAGTGTATGACATAATCACTAAGAAAATAGAAGAAGTAAGATCAGTAAAATTTATCGAAAACGAGAGAGGAATTGATTATGCAAAAAATCTTCAAGAAGACACAAATTACGACCATTTTTCATATAAAAAGGAAGAGGAAGATGATATTGAAATCGACCATCGGACGCGTCCAGAAACCTCAGAACTGAATGAAGAAACGATTCCCACGCTAGACGAACCTAACGAGGAAAGAATTGTAAGGTCAGGTCGCAAAAAGGAAGATACACAAAAAGTTTTAGAGCAAAACTGAGAGAAGAAGAAATGAAATTTCTTGAACAAGGCCTTCGACGTTCGCAAAGAATAAAAGAAAGAAATAACGTGAATTTTATATTAGAACCAGAAGAACGTATTCCCGAAAATTATGAGGAGGCGATTAACTGCGAGAATAAATATGAATGGCTCGAAGCAATGAAAGAAGAACTTTACTCTATTGACAAGCATAAGGTATGGACTCTCGTTCAAAGAGAAAAGAATATGAAGATCATAAACTGCAAATGGATCTTTAGCATAAAGAGTACGCCTAGTGAAGGTGTTTATAGAAGAAAAGCTAGATTAGTTGCTATTGGTTGTGATAAAAAATATGGCGTAGAATATGAGGAATATTTTTCACCAGTGATCAGAAAAGAAAGTATTCGTGCAATTGTAGCCCTAGCAGCTCAGTTGAATTTGGTTATAACATCATATGATGTGAATACCGCCTACCTTTACGGAGAATTGAAAGAAACTATTTTTATGAAACAGCCGGAAGGATTTGTTGAAAAAGGTGAAGAAGACAAAGTTTGCAAATTGTTAAAAAGTATAAATGGATTTCCACAATCGGGAAATTGTTGGAATAAAAAGATCAACGAGATACTGATACAACTGGGAAGGGAAAGATCGCAATATGATCCATGTGTGTACACTTTTAGAAAAGGAAAGGAATATGGAATATTGGGTTTATACGTGGATGATCTAATAATAGCCGGATAGGATAAAACCTTTAATGAAAAACTAGCATCAGAGATAGGAAGATTTGTTGCTTTAAAAGAAAAAGGGGAGAATGAACCTTTCATTGGTATAAGGATAAAGAAAACAGAATACGGTTTTGATCTATCACAAGCCCATTATATCGATAAAATCTTCAAGAAATTTGCACTCGACGAATGTAACATTGTACAAACTCCGGGAGATCGAGACCAAAGTTTTGATGAATGTCAAGACTCCAAACCAGTAGACAGAACATTGTATCAAGAGATGATCGGATCCCTGATGTATTTGGCAACCGGAACTCGTCCAGATATTTCTTTTAATGTGAGCAATTTATCCCGATTTTGCAATGATGCAAGAGAAGTACATTTAACAGGAGTTAAGAGAATATATAAATACCTGAAGGGCACCAGATATAAAATGTTAAGATACAAGCCATCAGAAAATAGCATTCTTGTCAGCACAGATGCAAGCTGGTGTTCAACAAGTGACGCAAAGTCCTATTCCGGATACACAGTTAAACTGGGAAACAACCTGATCAGTTGGAGAAGCAAGAAACAAAGTTTGGTGGCTCTGTCTACATGCGAAGCCGAACTGATTTCGATATGCGAAGGGATCTTCGAAGTAAAATGGATTAAAGGACTTTTAGAAGAACTATGTAAGGATGCGAACTTTCCTACAACGCTTAAAACAGATAGTCAATCTGCTATCAAGTGGATTAAATCTGAAAAAATAACTTCCCGGACGAAACATATAAACCGAAAATTGTATTTTATAAAAGATGCTGTGGAAGAAGGAACACTCAACCTTGAATTTGTTAGGAGTGACGAAATGGAAGCGGACCTATTAACAAAGAATCTTCCCAAGGAGAAACTTAAAAACTGTATAAACTCTCTCGGACTTGTTTGATAGAAGCTTCCACACAGGGGAGGGATTGTCGTATTTTATTTTTGAATACTCTGTGTGAAAGCTAGATTTAAATAGGAACTAACCTAGAAGTTTTGTTTTGGCATTCCGTGTTTGTTTTTGTTTTCTTCTTGTCTTGCTAAATGCAATAAATAATTATTTTGTTGCTTTAAAGAGAGTTGTAATTATTTAAAATACTACAATTTATAACTTGAGAAATTAAGCTTTTCATAAAAAAATATATACCACGTTAATCAGCACAAAAAGTTAACCCAGAAAATGTTTTGTTTATTTGATGAGGAGATTTTTTTTTCATTTTGTTTACTAGTGTATTTAGTGAAAGTTATAGAAAATGTTGATGTCGAATTGAAAGTATAATGTCAGTATAGCAAGCTATTACTGAACAATAAAGTAGAATTAATCATAGTTTATATGAAAAATAGTTGTATTTGAGGAGTAATGATAATTAAAAACAAATTAGAAAAATATTACTTTTAAGGTATCAAAGATGTTTTTATTTTAAATAACAACATAGGGTTTTAACAAGTTCACGCCGATGCTATTTCTATTGTTTTTTCACATGTTAAGCGTATTTACGCAAGTTTGGCCTTAAATACCCATTTTTGGTTCCTCAAGATGCCTCTGGGACCAAAAATATTTTTGATCGCAGTGGTACAGCCTACTCCACGCTGACGAGCGCCAACAGAGTGAAGCGCGTTCGTGGATAGCTTTTCTCGATTTACCAATAAATTAGGTTGGTAAAATATCATAGAACAGGCTAAATCAATGTTTATTTGTTATCTGTTCTGCCAAAAGTTACTTTTACGGGTTATCACATAAAAATCAATATACTAGGGCCTACAGTAAGAGTAACTTGAACACAGAAAAAGTACACTAAAGAGTACAACACCAACAACACAAAGGGGGTAAATAAAAAAAAACACGATTTGTTAAAATAAACTAAAAACAGTACTTATCTTTTATTTGCAACATTGATAAGGAGCGGACCGGGGTTATATAGGTATGCGAAGAGATCACCAGACAAGCACACAGAGAACGCTTTAAGCGTCTCCACTCGATCACCACTCCACGACTCCTCGCATCCTGTTTCAACCCTCTTTTATGTACAAACATGGCCACATTCGTCCAATGAGAAGGCGTGGGAGGTCAGTTCACTTAATAAATAAACAACATTCTTCCCGCATAACTGAGAAGATTAAAACTGCTTATGTTTGTCGAATAATTTGACAGTTCTAAAGTGCTGAAAAGCACATGTGCTCCTGGTCAGGATATGCCTTTTTTATTTTTAATATCAACACCTGACCTTTTTATTTTTTTTTGTATTGTTTTTCAATGTGTGTGTGTAAAAAACGTCAGGTGTTGAGAGAGATATTAAGATATATATATATATAATTTATTAACGTTACCTCATATATCACCTAGCTCTAACCTTCAAAATGTGTCTTTACCTTATAAAAATCCCTTCTATACACCTCCAATGTATTGTAACCTTGGTGAATCATGAAGGGTGAAAAGCTTAAATTAAATGCTTTCCCCCATCCAAACGTGTCAGCCATTTTACTATGATGTATTACCATCCGATTAGTCCCCCAAATCAGGTGAACCTAAGGTCCAGGCCACATGTTACAGGGGCAGCAGGCATTAGTCGGGTTTTGACAGGGGAACAAACAGGAGTTAGAGTTTTCACGGCCAACAGTGAGCGGAAGCAGGAGATGAGCAGGCAACACAATCCAGTCCTACCTTCATGCTAGTGAAGACTTTTCACCAACTTCCCGTCAAAGATTGTTCACACCTCAAATCACCCATGATTTAGGAACCGCCTTATTTCCATTGTTTTTGTTTGGGAGTTTCTTGTTTTGAAATCCATCGTGTATTGTCTTCTTTATCAAAGGAGAAGCCGATTATCCATCGACTGCAAAAACCAGGTGGTAGAGTTTCCTATTCGCCGTCTAGAAGGGAGGGATATATTTCTCCCTTATTAGAGGACTTTCGATAATTACGACAGCTTACGTTAGAGAGTCGATAGGATACGTTTAACCCTCTAGCGAAGACCTTTGTGTTCAATAAACAAAACTTTGAACTCAAAAAGAACAAAGAAACCCAGACAAATGCATGAATCAGAAACAGAAGCGACAAGTGGAGATAATAACGAAGACATTGACCACCCACCCCGCCCGGTCATAACAGAAATCTCCCCAACAGCTGAGGCGGAAAAGGACGGGGGTCTTTCTCCAGCTGATTACCATTTTGATATAGCCTTCGTAGTGCCCCGGTGCTGTGGACAAGCCAGAAATTCGTTGATATGCCTTTAGAGGTATATACTCCGCCCGCTTTTTTTTTTTCAAACAATAAGTTAGGCTATGTGACCAATCTCTCCTTAAAAAATGCGAAAAACTAACCAACCTGCCTCTCTTCCTACCGGCGAAGCCTTAGCCGTGTTTAGAAATCTAGAGCTCGACGAGAAACTACCCCAACGTTCGATGTACCTTCATAGACCTGTTCCCGGTAACCAACGAGGCGTTTTTCACCAAATATTTTGGTATCAAAAAGCAAGGCAATAATGACCTCGAAAAATACTATCGAAAAAGTACGATTGGCTTTCAACTTGAAATTCCACAAGAAGCAATTCTGGAAACGTTAACCGAAGGTCCCCTGAGTGTCGAGCAGCGCCTTAATCCGAGTATCCGCCCCGAAATCGTTATGCGAGTGGTACGTCGTTGTGTCGCGAGTGCGTAAAACGAGTGTCTATACCCCAAGGTATCAAAATGACGTTCCACAGCACGCCCCAAAGACACGGGGTTTCTTCACTGCCGCCTAGTATCTGCCGTCACTGCAATGACTTTCACTGGCATTCCGAATGCCGCTACAAGAGAGTGCATCACCCTGGTGCACATGCGATGCAGACACATCCACGCCAGAAGCCTGGCAGAGAATAAACAATGCCGGATACCTCTAGCCCAGCCAAGCAAGTTACGATCACTCAACCTAGCCAGGACATATCAAAGGAGAACCAGGTAGGCACCTCTAATGTCTTTCGACTCGCAACTGACTGTTCCTTTTTCGTTCAACAGCTAATTGCTAAACTCTTCTTCTCCTCATATATGTCCTCAACATTTCTTGTTGACACGGGTGCGAGCCTAAACATAGGGCCAAAAAGGTATCTCGATATATTATATATATATATTTATATAATGGAAAATATAAATTTACTCAAATAGAAATTCATTTTATTCCTTAACAGGTCCCACCTTGGCTTCAGGTAGATTTTCTGCCCCCATAACCCTTTGACAAGTAAAGTTCCATATATTGGATGCTCTTCTGCCGTTTTAAATACTCTCCATAAAAAGTTTTAAAAATTCAAATTGATTTCGAAAAAGGTACTATGTTTCAGCTCCACGCTCCCTTGCCATTCTATACTTATCATTTCACACGTGTAATCTGACGGATGCATATATTGGCAATGCCAAGCGGTTAATTCTAAGGCCCTTACCATATCTATGCCCTTCGCACAGGGCAGGCAATGTGCACATTCGTCAGATGAGCATGTCGTGTCACGTATTGTGTCACCAACTTTTGTAACGCATCTACATTGTACATTTTTCCAACCTCGTACTTGAGGTGTGTCACTGCTACTATTTTGAACTAAGCCTATGGTACATACCAAACTAACGTACCACCTACGACCACTCACCATGCTACAAGTACATCCCTAAATCATGTACCATGTACCACCATTCACCCTGCTCCATATACAACTCATAGGTTTTTGCGTTGCAAATTTGCCCTTTCGCTCGCGAGCAGCGCCACTAGCGGTGAAGATGGGAGGTAATATCAGCTTACCTAATGTACATGTAAAGTTTGGAGCGGGACGTTTCACAAGAGTGACATTCACGGCGCCAATTTATAATTGTAACGAATAGTATTTGAAAATCAAAATTATTGAATTATCAAATACCGTTGTGAGAATTTACATTTTTATTTTTATATTTCAAAAACACACAAAGTTTGGAGCGGGATAATTCACGAGAGTGAAATCCAGGGCGCCAATTTATAATTGTAACGAATAGTATTTGAATAAAAACATTTAATCGGGTCAAACCCGGGCGTTTCCGGGTCATTCGGCTAGTATCCGATAAAATAATAACCTTGCGTCCATATCGAGCTCCGATTTGCAACTAGTAAGAAATCCGCTTCCAGGTCCAGTAAATGCTGCATAACCACATCATCGAGCCTTTGTTCTCACCTTTTTCTAGTTCAGTCACCCCTTTTACCAAACGGGACAAAACCTAAAGGTTTTGTATTGTCTTTAGGAAGGTGAACGAAATCATCATCCCCGAATATTCATTCCTTACCACTAATAGAAAAATATTGGAAAGGCTTGCCGACACTAATTATTTCAACCCACTCGATGTGTCATCCGCGTTCTGGCAGGTGCCTATACACCCCGATTCCAGACTCCTACTAGTGTTCATCACTCTCGAAGGGTTCTATCATTTTGAAAGTCTTCATTTAACGGCCCCACAAGCCTACGAAAGGTCATTCAATCAGGTCCTGCAACGTCATGGACTTGTTTGTGTGCCCCAATATTTCGATGATTTTATCATCTTCTCCAAAACATTGGAGTAACATAAAACCAATCTGCGCAAATTTTTCGCGTTTGCGAGACCGAGAGGTTGCAGCTCAACTTCGCGAAATGCGAAATTTTTAAACAAATCATATAATTCTTGGGATATACTGTCATTGCCGATACCTTCACACCCCTCACACGCAACACAGACAACGCAACGCAAAACATACCATAAAACTACCCCACACCGCAAAACATCACAATCCTTCTTAGGTGCGGTGAACGTTTATAACAAGTTCATCCCGGACTATGCCCGCTTGCGGACTCCATTTAACAACCTTCTCAAAAAGATGTAACGTGGGTCTGGAATGACGCTTATCAAAATGCGTTCGACGCCCTGAAGGACTGTCTTTCCACACACCCCGTATTACATCTTCATCAGGAAGGACTGCCGTGCCAAGTGTACTGCGATGCATCGACGTTAGGTATAGCAGGCATTTTAAAACACGTCCACTTTGATGGGAAGTCATATCCCGTCCAATACTTCAGTGGCGCCGTGCGTTCTTAGAGCGGAACTACTCTATCTCTGAATTAGAATGTCTTACAATGGTTGAGGGCATGGAAAAATTCCGCGTGTACTCTTGATGGGCAGAATGTTCACAATATTTTCTGATCACCACGTGCTACAGTGGCTGAAAACAATCAAATACCCGTCAGGCATATTATTCAGATGGAGCTTGCGTCTGTCGAGTAATGACTATGAAGTCTGTTACATAGAAGGAGCGCAGCAGCACGAAGCGGCCTCCCATCTCGCAACTCGTTCTGTGGCTGCTTAGACACCTCCCGCATTGAAAGTCATCAGCTGGCCCCACCTGGAAAATTTAAACTGACCATTGATTGCAACGGACTCTACACCATCACCCACAGGGGAGTGACCAAAATACTCTTTCCAAACACACTTACAAATTCTTCCACACAGTATAGACACAATACAATCACCTATGCATCTCCCTAATGACCTGACACACCTCCGCCTAGTACTCTTGGAAAGGGATGTAAAAGGATATCGCACTTAGTCAAAACCTATTCGGTTTTCCAGGTGATCAAACCTCCCAGGGGTCTCACGTTTGGGAACGCAACCATTTGACCGAATCTCTCTTGACACTATCGCAGGATTTGCCAAATATATCAACTCTAAGACTCACACGTAGCCGAAAAACTTCTCATGAGAAATGCGTGGACTGTAGCGTCTGAGCAAACCAGCATTCAAACCTACCAACAGGTCATTAAACGGATATTGCCTAAACACAATATTGACCGTCTAGAAGGGAGTCATATAATTCTCCCTTAATAGTGTACTTTCGAGAACACGATAGCGTGCGTTTTTTTCATACATACAGTTCAAATATGTAGAAGGATGTATTATTCATATTCCGAAATAGAAACCTCTCCCTTTACATATGCATTAGTGTATACATATATGTATATTAATCCCCTTTATAAATTCCTATTATATATCTCCATATATAAATAAAGAAACTTATCCTTTTTGAATCTATTCGTTATTATATATAAATCTCACTTATAAATATGCATTACCTTTATCCCCCCAGTGAAAAAAAAACTTTACTGGCGATTTTTTTTTTCATTTTATTAAACAACCAGCCGCGATATTGAAATATTTGCGCCTATCCCCCCTTATCCCCCCAGTGAAAAATAACTTTACTAGTGGGTATAAAGAATAAGCAATAACACCAGTTTTTGCAAATTCAGACACAAATCAACTTATCTAAGGCCAATGAGTTGGCCAAATATTAGAGAACAATCCTAAATCAACGTTTAGTTGATTTTTGCTCCAACTAGGTGGCCTCTGTCATCTAAAAATGCTCATGTGAGCTTTTACATATATATTTATTTTTTTAATATCAACACCTGTGTTTTTCTCTTTTTCACATTTTCAGCGTAATTACGAAAATTTGGTTCAAATACCCATTTCCTAATTTTCAGAAAGTCTCTTGGGTCAAATTTTCGGTAGCTTAGGTATAGCCTGCACCACGCTTACGAGAGCCAACATCCCGAAAGGTGTACATATTTGGATTTTTAAAATTTATCACGAAAATGGGTTGGCCAAATATAGACAAACCTAAGAGTTGCACCACACAGGATAAAGAAGAGGGGACTCAATACTCAAGACATTTCGAAGCCAAGGAGAAGAGCGTGACTCCAGCTGATTGTGTTAACTCACTAGACACGGGAACGAAATATAAACTGCCCTTTTTTCAAAATGGCGGGTTTTTATAGGGGCGTCCTGTGTGATGACATATAGTCCCGGTCTTGAATAATTATTCCTTTCTAGAAGATTTTATTTGGATCAGTGTGAATCTCTGAGTTAAGATTTTAAGTCCCTACTCTTTTTGCAACGCTCCTCTGTCGTCCTATATTGGATTTGAATGTAGTTAAACTGTTTATATTGGGCGCGCGCACGAAGGAATTGATTCAGAAAGACCGGACAATGACGAATTACCAAATAATATAAAAGATTTCCCTCTCTAAAGGAGGTGTTCTTAGTCTTGTTAATGATCTCAGATATCGAAAATTATGCCTAAAATAGGTGAAAAACTTCTAACGCGAGAAATGATACAAATTCGGAAAGAGATATTTGTTTAAGCTCATGTAGAATTTACCTGGAGAACCTTTTCAAGTGTTTGAAGGTGTAATAACTTGTATATATCATTAGATCCTTTTTCAAAGTGCCAATGAATTTATTGGATTTATAATATATCGTTAAATTCCAAGGAAAACATTATTATATCTGTCTTTTGGGTCTAAAAGAGTTGATATTCATAGACACATGGACAGTGAGTGCAACTGACCAAACGAGGCTCTTGCATACTTGTAAGTGCATAGGTTTAACTGCTTTCTCCATGTGTTAACATGTGCTGCACTTACAGTGAAGGCAGACGCTAAATACCCACCATTATTATCATGGCCTGTACCACATGTACTTGGAATTTGTACTACCTCATATTTTTATTCAAATTATATGAAAAAGTTCATGAAATATTTAATAAAACATGTTTGTTTAAAAAAATATACATTTTTTCATCTAATCTGGACACCAGTGAATGCTTTCAATTAAACACACTAACAACCATGTTTCAGAAGACAAGATTATTAAAGATCACACAAAAAAATATAGAGAAAACAGTTTTCATGATATTCTGAAAAGTAATAGGTCGTGTATTATTTACTAATAGACTTATGTATACTTTTGTAACAGCGTGTTCTATAAAAAGACTACAGACAAAATAGACTTTGAACAAGGATATTAAACAAAGAGTAATGGAGCATGGATGGAATGTGCCTAGTAAAAAAGAAACCATGAAGAACAAAAATATAAATCAGACAGGCCGTGAACAAATATAATTGACAAAAAAATTCGAGGTTGATATATCACTAAGTATAGAATAATAAAATATATTATAATAATAATAAACTGCTTCCGAGGATGAGTATCTTGCTTTGTTATATATGTTCTTCCCAAGCTTTCGGGTTGCGATTAAAATATATAATAAAGCAATAAATTCATTCTCGGAAGCAGTTATATTTATTATTCTATATATTGCAGAAGATTTTACTTTTCGTATATCAAAAAGTGTTCTTTAAAGAAAACTTAACGTGAGCGCTAAAGACAAAACCATATAAAAAGCAGAATAACAGACGAGGACCAACCTGGGTTGGCTTGGACCGTCACTCCCAGAAGGAGGATCAGGGCCACACAGCTCGCCAGCCAGGACTCCATCGAAACACTGAGCAGTCCAAGGATCCAGCTCGGCTTTATACTGCCTGCTAATGAACTCCGACAGCTTCCAACAGGATTATCGCGCTGCAAGACTTCCTGGATTATCCTGGCCGGACCCACGTCCCGCCCCCCCCGCAGCGAAGCTCCGCCTCCTCAACATAATCACTCGGAATATCTTAGCAAGTTTCTATTGCACTACTAGGTCACCTTGCCAAAATTTCGTTAGGCACATTTCGTTTTTCGCGCGTGGGTCTAGAAATTATTGATATATGGTGAACCTATTAACCGACTGATATTAACATTTCTGTTCATAGTCTATCATTATAAGTAAACATTGATGAAATCTTTTCTTGAGACAAAAAGAAAAAAATCTCAATCTAAAAATATATATATATATATATCCTGTCAAAATAATCGTGATAACGTAACTTTATCTATAAGCGCCATCTATATATTAAACATTAATATATTAAGCATGTTTTTTATGAAAATAAAAAAAAACTTTCTACGGCGTCTTTTATGGCTGCTTGCATGTGCGAATCACCAAATCTTTCTAATTAATTAATAGTGTCATCTTTGTTGAGCCTTTCAATGGTTCGAAAAACGAATTGACCTATAATATCGAAAGATATTTCAAAGGTATAATATTTGATGAAGGATTTTGATATATTTTGTTATGTAAGGCTATCACATCTATACAGTTTCTATAACACCCCCTTAATTATCAAATTCAATTTATTCGATATTTTAAATTATGCATAACACCAGTCTTGTCTTTGAAGTTTGCGGAAGGGCATTGCTCGATGCATATGTTTATAGAAAATTCTACAGCCCTAAAAGCTTATATGCATAGTTGACCTTAGTTCTCCAGTGTCGAATATACACTTGTATAATCAGAGTCATCCAATACAATATTGAAGCTCTAAAAACGTTTTGGTGGATTAAATAGCGAAACCGACGGAGGCTTCACTACTGATGAGCCAAATCTTCAGAGGTATCTTTTGAGCAAAAAAAAAAAAAGGGCCAAGATAGTTATTCCTTGTAGAATTTGATCCATAATCCTTTGAAATTTGCCAGGAGCTGATGATATTCCAAATGGTAGTCTATTTACAGTATAAAGTCCTTTATGAATATTTAGGGTTAAGACTTTAACCATAACACCTTGGCTAACTCTGGATCGAGTTAGATTTGTCAATTAGCACCTTTCAAATTTAGTTTTGTAAAGTAAGGTCACGGAATCAAAGATGCAAATTTATTCTCTATTTTGTGGGTATCGGATGTCTATCCATATGTAAAGCGGGATTTACCGTTATCTTGTAGTATCCACAGATTCGATGATTACGATACTTTTCAATTACGGGTACAATTGGAGTAACCCATTTTCTGAATTGTATAAGAAAATTTATTTTTTTTATACTCCAGATGCTGAAATTCTTCTTCTAAAATGCCCTTGAGGCTGAACGGAACGGAAGAGCCTTGCAATGTTTAGGTTTTTGAACCCTCCTTGAGATATAATTTTGCAAAATAAAAATATTTAATTTACTCAATCCCGGTTCAAAAATGGATTCATATTTGTTCAAAACATCCTCAAGTATTTTGCGGTGTGTGTTCTATTCAAAACATATAAATTTATTTAAAAACAAATTAGGTATATCCTGACCACTAACATGAGCGTTTTTTTTTTTGAATGGCAGAGCACCATCTAGTGGAACTTAAATAAACTAAACGTTGATGTAACCTGTTCCCAGATATTTGGCCAACTCATTTAGTTGATATATCGAGAAAAGCCAACCACGAACGCGTTTCGGGCTGTTGGCCCTCGTCAGCGTTTTAGTCAAAGAGGCTCCATGAAAAATCAAGAAATGATATTTAAGGTCAAACTTATATAAATACGTTAAACATATGTAAAAATTATTTAAAAAAAAAAGAGGTCAGGTGTTGGTATTAAAATCAAATTAGGCATATCCTGACCACTCTCATTAGCGTTTTTAGATGGTATAGCACCATCTAGTGGAACAGAAATCAACTAAACGTTAATTAAGCCAGTTCCCTGGTGTTTGGCAAACCCATTTTCATCAAGAAAATCCAACCACGAACGCGTTTCTTGATTTCTCAAGAAGCCTCTGGGAACAAAAAAATGTTTGGTCGTAGAGGTAGAGCCTGCACCACACGCTGACAAGGGACAACAGCCCGAACACCGCTCGAGGTTGGCTTTTCTTGATTTATAAAGAAAATGGATTGGCCAAATACCAGGGAACATGTTACGTTTAGTTGATTTCTTTTCCACTAGATGGCGCTCTACCATCTAAAGAAACTCCCATGTTAATGGTCAGTATATGCCTATTTTGTTTTTAATTCCAACACCTGACCATTTTTATTGATTTCTCAAGAAGCCTCTGGAACCAAAAGATTTTTGGTCGTAGTGTCAAATTATATTGACAAATATTTGCAATCTTATCATATCTTATCTCAGGTTTTAGTGGAAATAATTTTTGTTTTCGTCCGTTTGTGAACAAATCTCTTCCGCCTTCTCATTGGACGAATGTGGCCATGTTTGTATATAAAGGGGGCTATGGTATGGGAGGAAACGAGTGTGGTGGATTATCGTGTGGAGACGCTTAAAGTGTTCTCTGCGTGCTATATCCGTGACTGGCTATCTCCTCGCATACCTGTGTAACCCCGGTCCGATCCCTACCAACGCAACAATAAAGATTAGTGCTTATTTTTTATTTTATTTTATTTAACAAATTGTGAGCTATTATTTACTTTTTTTCGTAATCTTGAGTGTACGCTTTTTGTACGTTTAGATAATCTTACAGTAGGCCCGAGTTTATTGCATTTTGTGGTAACCCGTAGAAAGTAAACTGTGTCATTGGCGAGCCCTGCTAGGATTACTGGTGTTTTGCACGTGTAAATTCCTGTAATTTTTACGTGCGTTTTTTTTTTTCTTTGATTGAGTGGTTTATTATTATTTTTTGTACTCCATCATGTTCGCGAATTCTATGCTCAACTTGTCAGTGTTTAATGGGGTTGATCTCGAATCTTTCATTCGGGAAGTCGAGCTTAAAGTTCGAGTAGGCGAATGGGATCCTGAGGTCAAAGCATTGCTCATATTCGAGGCTTATCCCCTGAAGTTAGGTTGAGCTTAGAGGAAATGGGTAACCGTAACGATAGCAGTTTCAAAGGTATTGCTAGTAAACTGAACATATTGTACCCTAAGAAAGCGCGTGGTATTAGGGAATGCCTTAAATTAATAGAAGGTCTTAAGCAGAGAGTTGGGGAAAGTCCTATGGTTATTAAAGAAAGATTCCTGGCTATTAGAGATGAAGTAGAGTACAGATTTGACGATAGTTTAGTGTTCGAAATTTTCCTCGAAAATGTGCTCGATAAGTATAGAGAGGCTATTGTTCGCAGTGAGGCTAAATCAATAAACAAAGCAGTCAGTGTCATGGTCACGGAGGATAGTGTAGAACACCGTTGCAGCTTTATGAAAGGGGTATGTTCAGTAGAAGGGGTTGAAGAAATAAATAGCATTAAGAGTGAGATGAAGATGCTTAGTGCCAGTGTAAACAGGATAAAGCACGAAAATGAGCAGTGTATTACAGATCTTAGAGGTGAGATAGAAAAAATGACTAAATTGTTGGGCGAAATCAGGCTGAGTCCACCTGAGTGTAGTTTAGGACATATAGCTAGTGATTTCTCAAGACAGTCTTCTATGTTTTCCAACCGCAATACTCTTGACAATGCTGAGATGGTGAACATACGTTCATATGGCGGAGATCAGTTTAGAAATCAGCCAATAGTTAAGGTGAATATTAACGGCAATATGTGGCACCTGTTATACGATACAGGAAGTCAAGTCAGTATTATTGATTCTGAAAAGTGTAATATCTTGAAGGATAATTGGGACGATGCACTTAAACCTTTACGTATAGTTTCAGTGACAGGCCACGAGCAGACACACGTGTTAAAACCTGTTGAGTTGGTAACGAAAACGGCAGCGAGCTGGGAGAGATAAGAATCTGGTTAATGTCGCTCGGAGATAAGGGCTACGACGGGATTCTGATAATCAATGATATAAGGAGATTGAATATCCCGTTGCCTCCAATACGGGAACGTGGCAACATGATTTCCTTGAAACCAGAAGACCATGATTATGTAGACCTTAGCTGCGTTGCCAGTGAACATAGACCAATGGTTTCAAGCTCCATAGATGAGAAATCAGTGAGACGCATTGAAAACGAGGCTGCAAAGTTGCCACCTACTGAGTTTAACAGAAGCTCTGAGTGTAGCGCTGGGTCTGTTAATAGTTTTAGAAAGCCTACTTGGGTTGAGAGGTTAAGGGTGATGCGGAAAGCAAAGGAGACTGTCAGACAGTTTATGTCAGGTAATTCTGCTAAAAAGCTTATGAATCCTAGGCCACCTTATACCAAAAGTTTCGACAGAGGAGATCTGGTAATGCTAGCTGTTCATAAGACTGAAGGTTACTCCAACGTCTATGGGCCTTTCCGTGTGGAAGCTAGGGTCTCCGATGTTAACTTTAGTGTAAGAGGGGTCACCATGCACGATGTGCAGGTTGTAAATGTCGATAGGATGAAAGCGTTTAGGAACAGACGTTAAGAAGAGCTTTTAGCTCTTGGACTTGAGAGAAATGAATGGAATTGGATCGTTCGGTTTCTCATCAAGTGAGCGTCTGTCAGTACCCTGAGTCTCTACCTAACATACCCAGCCGGTCCCAGATGAGAGCTTTTTTGGTCCCCCATTAAACTCTGTCTGCTAAAGCATATTATATATTTGTGTTTGGTAATCACTCATGGTAACTCACATAGTATGCGCAGCTTTTTTTTTTAAGTTTCTTTTGAGAGGAACAAGATGGAAGGCACCTTTATTAGAACGACCCGGATGCCTACTTCTTCACTCTTTAGTTTTTTTTTCTTTATAACATGGCTCCCGTGAGCTTTTTCCCTCCCGACAGCGGGAGGTTTTCCTTACGGGACAATGGGAATGTTTGGGAGATTTGTTAGTTTCTTTTTCTTTTTTTTTTCTTTGGAAGAATACCTTTTGTCAAATTATATTAACAAATATTTGCAATCTTATCATATCTTATCTCAGGTTTTAGTGGAAAAAAAAATGTTTTCGTTTGTTTGTGAACAAATCTCTCCCGCCTTCTCATTGGACGAATGTGGCCATGTTTGTATATAAAGGGGGCTATGGTATGGGAGGAGACGAGTGGGGTGGATTATCGTGTGGAGACCCTTAAAGTGTTCTCTGCGTGCTATATCCGTGTCTGGCTATCTCCTCGCATACCTGTGTAACCCCGGTCCGATCCCTACCAACGCAACAATAAATATATGTGCTGTGTGTGTGTGTGTTTTTTCTATTTTATTTTATTTAACAAATTGTGAGCTATTATTTATTTATTTTTGTCGTAATCTTGAGTGTACGCTTTTTGTGCATTTAGTTAATCTTACTGTAGGCCTTAGATTATTGCAACTTTGTGTGTTAACCCGTATTTAGACTAATTTGTCAGTAGAGGTACAGCCTGCACCACGCTGCGAGGGCCAACAGCCGAGAACGCGTTCGTGGTTGGCTTTTCTTGATTTATCAAGAAAATGAGTTGGCCTGACAAAAGTTACTAACTTTTGCGGGTTAACACACAAAAATGGAATAAGCTAGGGCCTAAATTAAAGTACCTTAATACACAGAAAAGCGTACACTTAAGAATACAACACTAACAACAAAAGGGAGATAAAAACAACTCACGATTTGTTAAATAGAATAAAAAAATACTTAGCTTTATTGTAGCGTTCGGAGGGATCGGACTGGGGACACAGGGATGCCAAGAGAACAGCCAGACAGGGAAAACCGCCAGTAGAAAATCCACTTTAAGTGGCTCCACACCAATTATCCACGCACTCTCTGTTCTCTCCGCATTCCCCTCGTCCCCTTTATATACAAACATGGCCACATTCGTCCAATGAGAAGGCGTGAGAGATTGGTTCACTAACGAACGAGGACAACATTCTTCCCTCTAAAATCTGATCAGAAAAAAAAAATAATAATGTTTGTCAAATTAATTTGAAAAAGGTATCCTTCCAAAAAAAAAAATAAAAAAAAAACTAACCAATCTCCCAAACATTCTCATTGTCCCGTAAGGAAAACCTCCCGCTGATCGGGAGGGAAAAGCTCACCGGAGCCATGTTATAAAATTAAAAGGATTGACTAAAGAGAGGAGAAGTAGGCATCCAGGTCGTTCCATACAGGTGCCTTCCATCTTGTTCCTCCCAAAGAGAAAATAACCAAAAATCTGCGCAAATTACGTGAGTTACCATGAGTGATTACCAAGCACACACATATATAATATGCTTTAATAGACAGAATTTAATGGGGGACTAATAAGCACTCATCTGGGACCGGCCGAGCATGAAAGTTAGAGACTTTGGGAACTGACAGAGGCTCGCTTGATGAGAAACCGAATGATCCAATTCCATTCAGTTCTCTCAAGTCCAAGAGCTGAAGATTCTTCTTAACGTCAGTTTCTAAACGCTTTCATCCTATCGACATGTACAACTTTCACATCCTTCATGGTGACCTCTCTTACTCTAAAGTTAACATCAGAGACCCTAGCTTCCACACGGAAAGGCCCATAGACGTTGGAGTAACCTTCATTCTTAGGAACAGCTAGCATTACCAGATCTCCTCTGTCGAAACTTTTGGTATGAGGTGGTCTAGGATTCATAAGCTTTTTAGCAGAATTACCTGAAATAAACTGTTTGACAGTCTCCTTTGCTTTCCGCATCCCCCTTAACCTCTCAGCCCAAGTAGGCTTTCTGAAACTATTAACAGACCCAGCGCTACACTCACAGTTTCTGTTAAACTCAGTAGGTGGCAACTTTACAGCCTTGTTTTCAATGCGCCTCACTGATTTATCGTCTAAGGAGCTTGGAACCATTGGTCTATGTTCACTGGCAATGCAGCTAAGGTTTACATACTCATGGTCCTCTGGTTTCAAGGAAATCATGTCGCAACGTTCCCGTACGGGAGGCAACTGGATATTCAATCTCCTTATATCATTGAATGCCAGAATCCCGTCGTAGCCCTTATCTCCGAGTGACATTAGCCAAAACCTTATCTCTCCTAGCACGGTGCCGTTTTCGTTACCAACTCTACAGGTTTTAACACGTGTAAGTGTCTGCTCGTGGCCTGTCACTGACAGTATACGTAAAGTTTTAAGTGCATCGTCCCAATTCTCAAACCATAGGACTTTCCCCAACTCTCTGCTCAAGACCTTCTATTAATTTAAGGCATTCCCTAATACCACGCGCTTTTTTAGGGTACAGTATGTTCAGTTTACTAACAACACTTTCGAAACTGCTATCGTTACGGATACCCATCTCCTCTAAGCTCAACCTAACTTCAGGAGATAGAGCCTCGAACATAAGCAGTCCCTTGACCTCAGGATCCCATTTGCCTACTCGAGCTTTAAGCTCGACTTCTCGAATGAAAGACTCGAGACAACCCCATTAAACACTGACAAGGTGAGCATAGAGTTCACAAACATGATGGAGTACAATAATAATAATAATAAACCACTCAATCAAAAAAAAAAAAACCGCACGTAAAAATTACAGGAATTTACACGTGCGAACACGAGTAATCCTGGCAGGGCTCGCCAATGACAAAAGTTACTAACTTCTGCGGGTTAACACACAAAATGGAATAAGCTAGGGCCTAAATTAAAGTACCTTAATACAGAGAAAAGCGTACACTTAAGAATACAACAATAACAACAAAAGGGAGATAAAAACAACTCACGATTTGTTAAATAGAATAAAAAAATACTTAGCTCTATTGTAGCGTTCGGAGGGATCGGACTGGGGACACAGGGATGCCAAGAGAACAGCCAGACAGGGAAAACCGCCAGTAGAAAAACCACTTTAAGTGGCTCTACACCAATTATCCACGCACTCTCTGTTCTCTCCGCATTTCCTTCGTCCCCTTTATATACAAACATGGCCACATTCGTCCAATGAGAAGGCGTGAGAGATTGGTTCACTAACGAACGAAGACAACATCTTCCCTCTAAAACCTGATCAGAAAAAAAAAAACTAAAAATGTTTGTCAAATTAATTTGACAGGCCAAACAGGATAAATCAACACTTAGTTGATTTCTGTTCCACTAGATGGCGCTCTGCCATATAAAAAAAAAACGCTCATGTTAGTGGTCAGGATAAACCTAATTTTTTAATATATATATTTGTGTTTTAATTAAAAAGGCAAATATTGGATCAATATATCATTAATTTTACTAATATTTCAGTTAGCTGAACGCCAACCTTTTTCAAGGTATTATAGCATATTGTATGTCAACAACAAACTCAGCGCCACATAACGTCAATATAATTAAGTTTAAAAATATGTTTGCTTATATTCGATGGGGAGAAAAAAATATATTTATATATACTAGATGAATACTACCCGGCTTTGCCCGAGAATTACCCCGAGTGCAATTTCCTTCATACTGAAAGTACATCAATAATAAATTGTAGAAGTGCCATCGAATGACAATACAGAAGTAACACATAAACCACAGACAAAAGTTGTATTATATTAGTTTTTAGGTAGTTGATTTAATTATTTTTTGCAATCCATTTAGTTGTTTCGAAATCAATATAGTTTAAATAGATGGCAGCTTTCATCCAACCTCCGAGGTACCCGCCCCAGCGCATTAACCCTTGAAATTGCCTAAATTGGGTGAGTAACTGCGATGGATCTTGACTGCAATGCCCATCTTCTCATTAAGAATAAGAAAAATAGGTTTATAAAAAAAATAATCCAAAATACTGGCATGTAAATATTTTTCTGTTAAAAATAAAAGAGCACACGGAAATTAGGCAAACATATGTGTTTGCTAATGACTGCGACTGCATTTTAAACGATTTTTTATTTAAAGAGATAAAAAAAATCAAGGCCAGAATAAAAATAAAAATTCGATAATATAAAATAATAAAAAATACGAAAGACATTATTTACATACATTAACGCTATTTTTGTATATTTTTTAAATTGCATCGTGTGCACTTACCGTAACTTAGTCTTATAAATTTCTCTCTCAATGCTCAATACTTTTGTGAAAAAAAATAACACTCGTATGAAAAGATATTTAAAAAAATTACGTAAGCAATTTGAAAAAAAAAAAAAAAATCAGAACGCTCATTGGTCGCTTAATTGGCCTGGTGTTGTTACTTCGCCTCGTATTTACTCCGCGTAAAAAAGTTCTTTAAATAAAAAATAAATAAATAGCCAAATATACTAATCAAAATGTAGCCGAATATTTTCCTCGGGTTTAAAAAAGCGACATGCAAAATTTGGCACCAATTGGTTCAGTAGTTTTTGAGTTTATCGCGAAACAGACAACAGACATTGACATATATAAGAAGATATATTTCTGGACAAAATATATTTGGCAAAATAAGGGTGTGAAATTTTGAAAATTAACAATAACGCCTCTTTTGTATTTATAATTATTTGTACATGTGTAAAAATATGTTTTATATAAAATAACAAATTATATTTAAAAGAAAAGCTGAACTAAATTTTTTTCGAAAACACAAAGGGCATAAGATGTTTGCAAAGTTGGTTAAATTAAAATATAAATACTATATTTTAAAAAAATATTGTGAATTTGAAATAAATTATAAGTTGATAATAAGAAAATATTTTAAAAAATTGATAACACACAAATAACATTTTTGAAGACATTGAACTATCAATATATTGTTGTGTCGTACCCAGACGCTATTCGTGTATTTTGTCTACTCAGGATGCCACAAAGCTACACATGTGAGTTCGAAGGGATTGCAGCTAAATTTAGCGCTTTATTGTATCTCACTTTTCGACCTTCCCATCAGAAGAATCCTTGGCGCCGTGGACGTCCTCTTGTGAAGCGTTCCGCTCCACACTATACACATGCAGCCTGGCCCACACCGCCTTGTAGGTCGCTCCGATGTCAGTCTATTCTGGCACCGCCTTGTAGGATCATCGACACGGCCGGAGGCAAGTCGCCACGTCTTCTCCTTGTCGCAGATGTAACCAGACTCTGTCCTTCCACACACAGAAATGCTGTTTTTGGCGCCTGCCACATGGCAGCGGTGGCAGCTGGAGTCCACTCCTCTTTTCCCAACTTTACTCTGTTATCTTGGCCTTGTCATCCATGTAACAATATAAATATGAATAAAAAGCGTGATTGTATTTAAAATAAACTTAAACGATGTTAAATAAATTTTAACAAAGACATATAAAAGTAAAAATGCGTTTCAAGTATTAAAACATTTTTACGTTCTTCTAAATGTGCATCTCTCCCTATAAAATAAAATTAAAATATAGACCTGAGAGAGAGAGAGAGAGAGAGAGAAATATCGGGAATTTGAAATATTAAATTAAAAAATTAATTGTAAATATATTTTTAAGACGATCTAAATTGTGAATATATCTCTGGTAGTTCAATTTTTCTATTTATACTATCTTTGTCTTCTGCGGAGGTCCAAAATTTCCAAAAATAATCGGCAATGTTTTTCTTTTATGTTCTGGTATAAAATATCTGTTTTATCAAAGTCCGGTTTGGGGTTGTTTTTCAAAGCGTGGTCTACAAGAAGTGATAATGGATTATAATTTTTTAAACCTGATTCGTGTTAATTGATGCGATCTTTTAGAGGCTTACTTTGGTGGGGCAATCATTACATGGTATTTTGTAAATTACATGTTTTTGTTTTCTAATTTGCTAATTTGTTTGGTGTCTGGGTGGGGTAGGAATTTTTTCAAATTGAATGAAGATTTATATGTAGCAATGATATTTTTTCTCTTTAAGACTCTGGCAATGCGTTCAGACCCGTAGCTGTAAGGAAGGGTGCAATATGACTTTTTTGATTGATCAGGGCTGTTGCTCGATTGTACAAATTTAGTTTTAAAAAGGTATTATTCAATAAATTTATCTGGGTAATCATTGTTTTTTAGGTGTCTAAAAATTCTATTTCTCTCCTTTTTTCATCATTTTCCAATGAGTAATGTGTTGTTAATCTTTTGAAGAGAGTGCTTACTACTAAGATTTTATGATGGACTGGGCCGAAAAAATTGAAATTCAAGTAGTTTCCAGTGTGGATATATTTTCTATAAATCTAGTTTCTATTTTATTTTTATTTTTTCTTAATTTGAATATTTAAAAATTCCAGAGAATTGTTTTTTTTTTTCAATTTCGTGTGTGAACTTCAAAAATGGTTTTAGATTATCCAAAAATTTAGAAAGATTGAAATTTCTTATTCAGTCATACAAGAATGTCATCTATGTATCTTTACCATTCAATTATTTTTAAATGCTTTGATTCTGTAACAATTTGATCAATTTGATTCATGAAAATATTTTTTAAAGCCGATGAAATAAGGTTGCCCATCGGTAGGCCTTTAATTTGTCTGTAGATTAAATTTTATTTAAAAACTGGGGCTTTTATGGAACGTCTGAAAGCTTCGGAAATTACTGAGTAATCAGCGCCGGAGTCCACAAGAGCTTGTACATATCGTCCTTGTATGTTGACAGATATCCAGTTCTTTTCGATTTTAGCGGCTATACGGCAGGAAGGATTTTTGTCAGTGGCGGACTCACCTCCAGAGGACACACCTTCTAGTTTTCCTTACTGCGGCGACTGGGCGAGCGGCTGGGACGGCGAGCATGAGACTGCGAGTTGAAGTATCGCGTCGGGTTTCTAAATCTTCCTTTGGATAGTTCGCTTCCTGATTCGCCCATGATGTGATTTTCCGTTCTTGGTCTTCCGAAATCAGCTGTTTCTCTTCCAAGTCTGGCATCCGCAAAAGCTTGGCGCCTGACTCTTAAATAACGTGCAACGTAGCGAGGGCGCCCACAGTGGAAGCAGATAGGTATGTCATCTTCAGAACGCCACTGAGTCCTCTGGGTATTTTATGGCCCTTCGGTCCTTCTTCGGTAACCTTGGTCGTTCTGGGAGATGAATTGACGCCAAGGTTGAATTTCTCGGGCTGACGAGGAGCAGAGAGAGGATCTAATGTGTGGTGGACACACTATGGATGACATCCCGTAGGTCGGGGGATGGAGTGTCGATATCCTGGACAGCATATGTAGAAGGAGGAGCCATAAACTTCTGAATCTCTTCTCTCACTATTCTCCTAATCGGGGCTTTTAGGTTCTCAGGTTCAGCGGTCGAGATAGTGGTGACATTGGGCAGTCGGTTGAACCTGGACGGTGCAACATGCATCCTCTTTAGTGTCTCGAATCGGCGGCAGAACGCAACAAATTGGTCCACCGTGCTGTTGTCTTTTCAAATAAGTGCCTGATTCACTTCCTCCGCTACACCTTTCATCAGATGCTTATCTTTACACCTTCCGACATTCTTGGGTTGCTCTTTTTACAAAGAAGGAGGACTTTCTTGTATATTGCTCTCGGCGTTTTCCCTACTCGTCTGGGCTCTAGTTCGAAGAATATTCTCGGCTTTTCTAGCCGTGTCTTCTTTGTTTCCAAATATTTACAAAAACCTTTCTTAAATCCCTCCACGAAATCAAGATTTTTTTGAAGTTTTCGAACCAGTATTTCGCTTTGCCAGTGAGGTAGAAGATGACGTTGCCGAGACACATGGAGTCATCCCATTTGTTATATCGCGCCACACGCTGGAAGTCGCTCAGCCAAAGCTGTGATCTTGCCCACCTTCTTCCGAGAAGACAGTAGCATCTCTCCACCGATGGCAAATTGGTCGATTTTCTTGTGTTTCTTCTCTCTCCATTTTCATCCGAGAGAGAAAAGCAAGCACTGTAGATAGCTCTGGTTGCAATCCTTGATTGCGACGACTTCCTCTGGCGACCGTCTCGATACCCAGCGTCCTCCCCACAATTGTCGCAAAGAAAAATAATTAAATAAGCTTTCGAATTAATTATTTATTTAATTATTGATATGAAAAAAAATAAATATAAAATAGAAGTTACCGTATGTTTGTGTGTGTGTGTGTGTGTACATGAACCAAATCTACCCAGCACACACCGTTAGAGCAAGAGGGGAAAACTCAGGTTTTCCCCCTTCCACGTGCCGCCACTGTTTTTACCGACCGGTCCGTCCAGTCCAGATAAGAAGGAGCACTTGGAAACTCTGTCCTCCTGACAATTTTGAACCGATAAAAGAAATAAATGTCATCAATGAAACCATAAAGTTGAAGAATAATATTCGATATCTATGAGTAATATTAGATCATCACCTGTCCTTCCAAAAACACATTGAAAACAGGATTAACCTCGCAAATTCAACAAATAATACACTATTACTGTCGAAAAACAATACAATTAAACCCTCACTAACCTGATAAAGAACTCTTTATATCTATCTATAGGCAGTCCACTATCCCTTGTAACAGCTGAAGTGGTCACAAACAGACTGGATAAATGGATCAATGATAAGAAGAATCTTAGAATATAAATGTGGTGGAGATTTGTTGAAGACATATTTTGTGAATATAACCACGAGGATGAGCTTTTGATCTTGGAAACCTTGCATAAGTATAATAGCCACCTTAAATTTACTATGGAAACTGAAAGCAATCAAGTACTACCATACCTAGATATTCTTGTAATTAGAACTCCTGAATGATACCATACTTCAGTATATTATAAACAAAATTTAAAACCTTCATATTTACACTTTAAATCATACAATCCAATAGGACACAAAATAACAGTTGTCAAAACGCTTACTAAAAGAATTCAAACCCATTGTTCCCTGCCTGTTTTTAAGAAGCTGGAAAAATAAAATATTGTAACAAAGTATTTATTAATTTTATTATTTTTATTAACAGATTGGCCATTTTTATGTTTATATTTTGCTACTCTGTAAATTTCCCTCGTGACTTATCTTTTGTTTACCATTCATAGTTTGTTCTGACCTGAAATAAATTGTTGTTTTATCCCGAAGTTTGTCTTCCCTAATTTTACACGTGGCATTTTGGTGGAGATGCTGGGTAAGTTAGGGAAGACAAACTGAAGACCGCCGAGAAGACCTTGAAGCCATGGGTGCTGTGAAATACATTTTCGGAGACTGACTCCAGGATTCCACCGCCGTGCTAAAGCCAAGACTTCCCTCGAAAATGACGATGTCCCTATAGACGATACGAAGAAAAATCTGCTCTTCACGCTGCAAGAAAAATTACGCAAAGGTACTAGGGACAAAGTTCCAAGACTTCGATGGAATCCTTGGCAAAAGCACGTCAGATCCATGTCAGTATCTACAATAATTGCTAGCTGTGGGTCACAGCTCCCATAGGGAAGAAGCTATGTACCAAAGTATATAATCATTTTATTAATATTTAATTTAAACATTTTTATGTTTATATTTTGCTACTCTGTAAATTTCCCTCGTGGCTTATCTTTTGTTTACCATTCATAGTTTGTTCTTGCCTGAAATAAATTGCTGTTTCATCGCGAAGTTAGTCTTCCCTAATTTTCCACGTGGCAATTTCCTCTAGAACCCTTTCATAATAGGTTATTCTTCACAATTTATCAATAGACACAGTTTTAATGACAAAATTTACTTTTTACGGGTTAACACAAAAGGCAATAAACTAGGGCCTACAGTAAGAGTAACTTAAACACAGAAAGAACGTACACTCAAGAATACAACACAAAAAAAGTAAATAATAATTTACAATTTTTTAAATAAAATAAAATAAAAAACAGTACTTATCTTTATTGTTGTGTTGATAGGGATCGTACCGGGGTTACACAGGTATGCGAGGTGATAGCCAGACACGGATAAAGCACGCAGAGAACTTTTTAAACGTCTCCACACGATGATCCACCACACTCCTCTCCACTCTCTTCGCAATACCATAGCCCCCTTATATATACAAACATGGCCACATTCGTCCAATGAGAAGGCGGGAGAGATTGGTTCACTATCAAACGATAACAGAATAATTCCCACTAAAATCTGAGATAAGATTTTGAAAATTCAAATATTTGTCAATATAATTTAATAAAAGGTTTACTTCCGAAAAAAAAAAAGGAAGAAACTAATCAATCTCCCAAACATTCCCATTGTCCCGTAAGGAAAACCTCCTGCTGTCGGGAGGGAAAAAGCTCACGGGAGCCATGTTATAAAGATACAAAAAAAAAAAACTAAAAAGAGGAGAAGAAGACATCCGGGTCGTTCCATAAAGGTGCCTTCCATCTTGTTCCTCCCAAAAGAAACTTAAAAAAAAATTGCGCAAACTAATAATTAAACATTATTATAAATTCATAGATTCTAATAAAAAAATCATTAACTTCCTAACGAATAATCTACCAAAGATCAATACAGTTCATACATTTGATTTTGAAGATCTTTACTCTAACATACGTTTAGAAGACCTTAATAAAATACACAGCTTAATAAACGAATTCATTAATGATAAACATTCCATATTCAAATTATTCACAAAAATACAAAACATTTAAGTTAGATAACAATACAGCAAAAACATTACTGGAAATCTTCTTAAACTTCAATTATATTAATTTTAAAAACAAAATATATATTCAGTCTAAAGGTGTTCCTATGGGAACTTCATCCAGTCCTCTTCTAGCCAACCTATTACTTTTTTGGTATGAAAGAGAATTATTTCTACAGAATGAAGTAAATTGGCATATATTCCGCTATGTAGATGACATTATTATCTTGAATAACCCATAATTCAATAATGTAATTTACAAAATATACCCTAATTATTTGAAACTTGAAAATAATGAAAAGATAACTAATAACAAAAAAGTTAACTTTTTAGACTTAAATATAAACCTTGTAAACAAATCAGTTGGAACATATGACAAAAGAAATTGTTATAATTTTAAATTTTTTAAATTCTGTAATGTTAATTCCAACATATCATCAAATTGCTGCAAAGGCATATATTTTGGTCAATTTTTAAGATTTTATAGAATCAACAACATTAAAGCAAATTTTATTAATGACATTAAAAATATCAATAAATAGTATTTAAACAACGGTTTTGAATACAAAACAGTAAAGTTTTACAATAAACTATCAATACACAAGTACCCCTAAGCAATAATAAATATAATTATAAATTTGAAACTTCAAACTTCTCCAATTAATCTAACCAACAACTTATATTCTACTCTTATAATAAAACAAATAATATAATAACTGAATATATTTCCTATGACTTTAAATGAATTAATTATATGATAACTATTATAAAGCATTAAATTCATTCAATTTGATCTCCAGTTACTGTGGGAGGGAACTGGAAACCAAATATAAATATAAATAAAGAAGGAGCGAACTGTGCCGCTCTATGCAGATTGTTCAAGTGCGAAAAAAAGGAGTTGATAAACATCTAGCAGTTAGTCAATCTGCATCCTGTGTCGAACACACCAGTGGCTAGATGGTGTGGGTCGGTGGATATGCTAGAGAGCAACTACAAAATATATTATCGTAAATGAAGAGTGGAGATTAGTGGCAAAAGTAGTTCGATAATTGACAACTCATTAATTCTCAAGAGGGGCATGGACTGGTAGAAGGTTGACAAAGTTATAAGGATGAGTGGGACATTCAGGGGAAGATTGATAAGGTTACTATGGGTTGGTTGTAAGCAAGGCTCACTTGGTGGTTGGAATTCTTCGACGCCTGAGCTAAAAGAATGAATTATAAGTCGTTTGGGGCAAGAAATTTTATTTCGTGAGCCGTGCTTACAAGTAGGAGAGAAGGTCATATACAAAAGAGTACAAATGTTTAGGTACTGGAGCCCTATTGTGAATGAGCACTATTATGAAAATTGATTGTTATTAAAAATCGTAAAGTATGCATAGATAGAATGCCAATTTTAAGGAATGACTTTGAAATAAAAATATTTCACACAATAAAAAGACAATTATATTAAATTAGAATGGTAAGGTTACTAATCCAGTGGGTTTCACATAGCTAGATAGTATGGATAATAAGATCACTGTTAATAGGGGTGGAGAGAATAAATGGAACTATTAAACATTTTTACATATTCACACAAATTAACCTATTTATGTAAATATTGGCATCAGATTCTACAAGGAAATACTTATTTAAAGAATAAATGCTAGGGGTGGAAACAATTACATTCACAGGTTATGCTGGTTGAGGGCGCAAGTAGATTCATTAAGTTCATTGAGGGAGGGTTTTTTCTGCTGATATTGTACGGGACAGTGTTGCCCGCTACAGTAGTGTCAGGGATATGGCGGAGTCTTGTCCATGATGATGGAAGGTGTCCTGCTCTGGCGCGGCGATCGTTCTTGGGCAGATCTAGTGCTGGGAGAAGCGTGCGGTAGGTTCATATCCGTCGTAGGTGATCATTTCTTCTGGATCACGGTTCAAAAGTTGGCGAGGAAGGGGTGAGAGCTCGAAGAGAAGGAGCTACAGTTGAGTTGGATTTGTCCGATCACCATGGCTTTGCTTCTTTTTTTCCCATATTCTAGTAGATATAGGAATTTGTTTCCCGGCCAGGTCTTATCCTGTCGACTTTTAATGTGGCAATATAATAATAATGCGGGGAAAGAGAAATAATCACACCACAAGTTGGAAGATGAATCCAGACAACCAGCGAGAGAGATAGACGGGCCTGCCACCGCTGAGCGGCCGGCCGTCCGTGTCAAACACAATCACCAACTGTCTTAATTGGTCCTTAGGTTCCAAGTAACGGGCCCCTTGGAATTTCGCTGATATCTCTAGTGACCGGACTTTACATCCTGTCTTAATAGTCCCGAGAACTCAGGGGCCCCTCTGGTCACCTCTTGGATTGTCGCTTCTTTCTCAAATGACCGTACTTTAGCTGCCCATTTCTCTCTGGGTTGACTGTAGGTTTGCTTTATTATTCCAGGAAAAGTATATATTATGACATATATATACATATATATATATACATAAGATAAAATATGATAATTTTTTTGTGTTAAAGTTAGATGATCAAATAGATGTTTATATGTATTATATTTATATCTTATTAAGGAGAGGAAAATGTAATAAAAGTAATTATATGTTAGAATAATATGTTTTTATTTAAAATAGAAAAAAAATAAAATTTTGAAAATAAAAAAAAATTTAACAAGAAAAGAAAATTTAATAACGTAACGTCTTTTATCATCGGCTTTTACCCTTCATTTAGACATACTCTAATATATATAGGAATAAAGGAAGAGATTTATAATGATTATATATTTATTTTTTAGTAAAAGAGAGGAAAGAGATAAAGAAAGAACCATACACTTTTATTTCAAACAAGGTAGAGAATTGAAAGGGTGTCAGTATTTTATAGTTAATTAATAGAGTTTTATAATTTTTTTATATATATATTTTTTCCATATTTAATTTTTATTTTTTTATAGAGTTAGAATAATATGATATAAATTTTTGCCAAATTAAGGATAAACATATTTTAAATCTTTGCCAATTAGAAATTATTTTTTGGAACCCTAATGGTAGACTAGGACAATACACAAAAGGAGAGATTGGAAAATCTTTAGAAAGAGAAATCTGTGGTATCAGGGCTCTTCAGATAAAAATACCACCCCATTTCACCCTTACTTCATTATGGTTAGATTTCTCTTCGACCATTAAAGTGTATAAAATTAAGTTAATATTAGAGATAACATAGAATGAGGTTGTATACTTATGTAGTATTTTAAATAATTACAACTCTCTTTAAAGCAACAAAAGAATTATTTATTGCATTTAGCAAAACAAGAAGAAAACAAAAACAAACACGGAATGCCAAAACAAATTTACAGGTTAGTTCCTATTCCAAATCTAGCTTTCACACAATGTATTGAAAAATAAAATACGACAATCCCTCCCCTGTGTGGAAGCTTCTATCAAACAAGTCCGAGAGAGTTCATACAGTTTTTAAGTTTCTCCTTTGGAAGACTCTTTGTTAATAGGTACGCTTCCATTTCGTCACTCCTAACAAATTCAAGGTCGATTGTTTCTTCTTCCACAGCATCTTTTACAAAATACAATTTTCGGTTTATATTTTTCGTCCGGGAAGTTATTTTTTCAGATTTAATCCACTTGATAGCAGATTGACTATCTGTTTTAAGCGTTGTAGGAAAGTTCGCATCCATAAATAGTTCTTCTAAAAGTCCTTTAATCCATTTTACTTCGCACATCCCTTCACATATCGAAATCAGTTCGGCTTCGCATGTAGACAGAGCCACCAAACTTTGTTTCTTGCTTCTCCAACTGATCAGGTTGTTTCCCAGTTTAACTGTGTATCCGGAATAGGACTTTGCGTCACTTGTTAAACACCAGCTTGCATCTGTGCTGACAAGAATGCTATTTTCTGATGGCTTGTATCTTAACATTTTATCTCTGGTGCCCTTCAGGTATCTATATATTCTCTTAACTCTTGTTAAATCTACTTCTCTTGCATCATTGCAAAATCGGGATAAATTGCTCACATTAAAAGAAATATCTGGACGAGTTCCGGTTGCCAAATACATCAGGGATCCGATCATCTCTTGATACAATGTCCTGTCTACTGGTTTGGAGATTGACATTCATCAAAACTTTGGTCTCGATCTCCCGGAGTTTGTACAATGTTACATTCGTCGAGTGCAAATTTCTTCAAGATTTTATCGATATAATGGGCTTGTGATAGATCAAAACCGTATTCTGTTTTCTTTATCTCTATACCAATGAAAGGTTCATTCTCTCCTTTTTCTTTTAAAGCAACAAATCTTCCTATCTCTGATGCTAGTTTTTCATTAAAGGTTTTATCCGTTCCCTCTATTATTAGATCATCTGACAAAAGTTACTATTTACGGGTTAACACACAAATACAATATACTAGGGCCTACAGTAAGAGTAACTTAAGCACAGAAAAATCGTGGACTCAAAAGTACAACACCTCTTCAAAAAAAAAAAAAAAGTAAATAATAATTCACAATTAGTTAAATAAAAATAAAAAGTACTTATCTTTTATTTCTGCTTATGTAGGGATCGGACCGGGGTCACTCAGGGAATGCGTAGAGAACACCAAGCACGGAAAAAGAAAAAAATACGAAGAGAGCACTATAAGCGTCTCTGCACAAGATTTTAAATCACAATGCTCCCACGCATTCCCTTCAACCCCCTTTATATACAAACATGGCCACATTCGTCCAATTAGAATGCTGGAGAGATCGGTTTACTTATCTGATAAAACAACGTTCTTCGCACTAAAGAAATAGGATAAGATAAGAGTGCGAATATTTGTCAATATAATTTGACAAAAGGTCTCTTTCCAAAAAAAAAAAAAAAAAAACTAACCAATCTACCAAACATTCTTATTGTCCCGTAAGGAAAACCTCCCGCTATTCGGGAGGGAAAAGTTCACGGGAGCCATGTTATAAAGATACAAAAAAAAAAAACTGAAGAGAGGAGAAGTAGGCATCCAGTTCGTTCCATACAGGTGCCTTCCATCTTGTTCCTCCCAAAAAAGAAAATAACCAAAGATCTGCGCAAAATACGTGAGTTTCCATGAGTGATTACCAAGCACACACATATATAATATGCTTTAATTGACAGAGTTTAATGGGGGACTAATAAGCTCTCATCTGGGATCGGCAGGGCGAGGATTTGGTCTCAGAAAATAAGGGCTGAAATGTGCCCTGTCGAACGCCCCATCGACCACTGTAGGTTCGTCATGAGAATCTCCTTTCTCCTGGTCGGGAACAGTCTTGGTCTCTAACGGTGGTGTGGACATCTCTCGGCGGGGAGAGATACGACAGGCACTCCCACCTTCCCGAGCCAAAGGAATCATCCTTCTCCGAGGATAGCACTCGCGTTTAGCAGCTGTGGGCTTTCTATGACGCATGCCCCTGAATGCCTTCATCCTGTCAATATGCACAACTTGTTCATCGTGCAAATTGACTCCGCGCACTCTGAAATTTACTTCAGACACCCTAGCTACCACACGGAAAGGTCCATAGAATTTTGCGGAGAATTTAGAGGACCCCTTGCCCTTAGGAACAGCCAACAATACCAAATCCCCCGTCTCAAAGGTTCTCACAGTCTGCGTTTTATACTTCTTGACTCGTTCATCATAGTTTTCAGACAGGAATTTCCTAACAGTTTCCCTGGCATCTTGCATTTCCTTCAACCTCTCCGCCAAGGATGGCTTTCTGAATTCGCTCACATCTTTATCGCTAACTTCATGATTGACTGCGTCGTAACCAAAGAGCATGTAGTGGGGCTCTCACCTAACGCTGAGTGCACGGCGTTATTGTACGCAGCAACCGCCGCACCGAGGTTGTCTTCCCAATTCCTGCTATTGGCATAGTGACGCAGAATGGAACAAATGGTGCCATTAACTCTTTCAACGATCGAGTTGCAGGTAGGACGATAAGAAGTTGTGGATAACTTTTTAATACTATATAATTTACATATCTCTCTGAAAAGGTCTGACTCGAATGCAGCTCCACGGTCAGATAAAATTTCTTTGCACGTTCCATATCTGTTCACTATCTTATTGACAAACTCGAGCCCAGCAGTCTCTGCGGTACAATCCCTGACGGGGATAACCTCAGCGTACCTGGTGAAAGCATCAATGAACACGAGCAGGTATCTATTCCTGTTCCTAGACAAGGTAAGAGGACCCACGAAGTCTACGCATAACCTTTCGAATGGGTAGTTAGCGGGTTGAATGGGCATATTAGGAGCTTTCTTAAGCCTACCATTGTTCTCGGCACACACTGGGCATGTCTTCACGTACCTACGTACATCAGACATGGCCCCCTTCCAATAGTAATGGCTTAAGACCGCGTAGAGTGTTTTCTCTACTGAGAGGTGCCCTCCTATGGGACTGTCATGGCACCTTTCCAGAATGGTATCGCGGAGAACTGGAGGTATTACGATTTGCTTCACCATCCTTCCCTTACGAGTGGGTCTACTGTCTGGACTGACCTTGACGAGATATCGGGTGGACTTGCTTATAAAATACGTGCCATCACCCTCTTCTACCTCACTATCAGTGCTCAGAGCCCTCTTGTAGATGTTTTTCCATACAGGGCAGTTCAGCATGGACTTCTCATAGTTGGGAATGGTAGTCACCCCTCCATAGACATCGACTACAGCAACCTCAGTATTATAGGTGTCGCGGGACAGCCAGTCAGCCATCGCATTCTCCCTCCCTTTTACATGGAAAAATGTTAATTCCCTGTCCTGTAGCATCAAGGCCCATTTCATGAGCCTACGATTTTTATTCTCTAGTGACTTAAGATATTGCAATGGTTTGTGATCACAGTATATCTCCACCTGCTGACCATAGATGTAGTAGTCAAACTGTTCAATTGCCATAATAATAGCCAAGCACTCCTTTTCTATTGTGCTGTAGTTTAACTCGGCACCTCTGAACTTATGGCTGAAGAAACTAATAGGCTGCGGAGTGCCGTTCTTCAACTGTGATAACATACCGCCACATCCTATGTCGCTAGCATCAGTGAATATTAGGAACTTTTCCCTGTAGTCAGGATGAATTAGGATGGGTGCAGAGCTAAGACAAGTCTTTAGCTTGTCATACGCACGCTGCGCTGCCTCGTTCCACTCATACCTGGTGCCCTTCTTAGTCAACTCATATAAAGGGGCCGCTATTTCAGAGAAACCAGCAATGAATTTCCTATAGAAACCAACAGCTCCAAGAAAGCGTCTGACACCTGATACAGTTTTAGGAGGACTCATGTTTTTAATCTTTTCGATGTTGTTCTCCTTAGGATGAATGCCATCCTTGTCCACTCTGTGTCCCAAGAAGGTCACTTCTTCCTGAAAGAGCTGGCATTTGCTCGGCCTCACTTGAAGCCCATATTTTCTAATCCTGTCCAACACCTCAGTTAAGTCAGCCAGATGCTGCTCCAACGACTCCGAGTATATCAGAACGTCGTCAATAAAACATTGGCAATTCTTGCCCAATAGGCCGCTTAGGATACGATGCATTTCTCTCTGAAATACATTCGAAGATATCTTACAGCCCTGAGGAAGTCTCGACATCTCAAATTTTCCGAAAGGGGTTTGGAAAGCGAAGCATTTCGTTACGTTACTATCCAGCTTCAGCTGATAATACCCACTGGCTAGATCCAAGGTACTAAAATATTTAGCACCTCCCACAGCTGCCATGGCGGTGTTTATCCGGATCATGGGATAATCTTGATTCCTTAATTTATCGTTGACCTGTCTAAGGTCCAGCACGAATCTCAAGGAACCGTCAGGCTTCTTGACAAGATGTACTGGACTGTTCCAATCAGATCTGGATCTTTTTATGATACCGCTCTCTAAGAACTTGTCTAAAAGTACCTTGTACGGCTCTAACAAACTATAGGGAATAGGATACTGCCGCCTAAAAGTAACGTCATTTATGTCAACGTCAATTTTTATTGGCGGAACCTTAGCTGCTTTTAACGCTGCGACATTTTCCATGAACATATCTGATCTTTGTTGCAGTATGTCGCGGACCAGCTGCTGATGTTTGCCATTAACTTGGCCAATATCTACCAGTTGCCAGTCTTCAGTCGCCGCAGACATTACATTGCATTCCTCCCACACAGGTGGCAAAGAAATGTTTAATCTCCTTATCTCCTTTATACCAAGAATACCGTCGTAGCGCTTATCTTCAAGTGGCATTAACCAGAAACTTATGTCTCCTAGTTCGATACCCTTATCTGTATTTACCCTACAGGTTTTTACCTTTGTCAATGTCTGGACGTGGCCTGTGACTGACACAATTTTAAGATTGTTAATAGCTTCGTCCCAGTCCTCATTCAGAACATTACACCTTTCTGAATCCATTATGCTAACTTGGCTTCCTGTATCGTATAACAGGTGCCAAGTATTGCCATTTATTGATACTCTAACAATAGGCAGAGTTCCAACAGGATCCCGGTTAGAACGAACATTAACAATCTTAGCAATTGGTCGAAAACCAGTGGCTGACTTCTGCCAACTCGAGCAAGCACTGGCCGTTTTGCCCGAGTTTAGTAGTTTAAAGCTCCTTTCTCCTTGCAAAACCTGGCAATATGCCCCATCTTCCCACAGCGGAAACATGTTAATTTATGCCTACCGCCATTTTTAGAAGAACCCGGCTTACTCTCGCTAAGCAGTTTAGTCAGCCTTTCTATTTCCTCCTTAAGGTCGTTAATGCACTTCTCTGACTCGTGCTTTGTCTTGCCTACTACAGCATTGAGCGTATCTAACCTTCCCTTCAGACTGCTAACCTCCTCTATGTCCGCCGCACATGCCCGTTGCTTAAAGTGGCAGCGGTTCTCTACACCATCCTCCATGGCCATAATTCTAACTGCCTCGTCAATACAGCTGACCCCACTACGGACAACAGGTTCCTTATACTTATCAAGAACATTGTCTACGAAAATATCGAACACTAAACTGCTGTCCAGATCGAAATCAATATCTCTCCTTGTGGCCATGAATATTTCTCTAAACGCATTAGGAGTTTCTCCTACACGTTGCTTAAGACCCTCTAATTCTTTTAAACATTCCCTAAATCCGCGCGTTTTTTCAGGAAATAAAATGCCTAATTTCTCTATAATGCTTTCTACACTACTGTCATTTTTTATGCCCATCTCTTCTATGCTAGCCCGAACTCTAGGCGACAAAGCCTCGAACATAAGCAGTGCTTTAACTTCCTTATTCCATTTACCTATGCTAGCTTTAAGCTCTACTTCCCTGATGAAAGCTTTTAGCCCCACTCCATTGAACGTAGAAAGTTTGATAGAATAGTTACTATCCATAATAACAGTAAGAAAGACAAAAAAAAACACACAATAATTAATTATATAAAAGATAATAAAAAACCTCAAGGCCAAAATTACGGGAATATAGGCCAAGAAACTATCCTGGCAAGGCTCGCCAATGACAAAAGTTACTATTTACGGGTTAACACACAAATACAATATACTAGGGCCTACAGTAAGAGTAACTTAAGCACAGAAAAATCGTGGACTCAAAAGTACAACACCTCTTCAAAAAAAAAAAAAGTAAATAATAATTCACAATTAGTTAAATAAAAATAAAAAGTACTTATCTTTTATTTCTGCTTATGTAGGGATCGGACCGGGGTCACTCGGAATGCGTAGAGAACACCAAGCACGGAAAAAGAAAAAAATACGAAGAGAGCACTATAAGCGTCTCTGCACAAGATTTTAAATCACAATGCTCCCACGCATTCCCTTCAACCCCCTTTATATACAAACATGGCCACATTCGTCCAATTAGAATGCTGGAGAGATCGGTTTACTTATCTGATAAAACAACGTTCTTCGCACTAAAGAAATAGGATAAGATAAGAGTGCGAATATTTGTCAATATAATTTGACACATCCGCGTATAAACCCAATATTCCCTATTCCTTTCCTTTTCTAAAAGTGTACAAACATGGATCATATTGCGATCTTTCCATTCCCAGTTGTATCAGTATCTCGTTGTTCTTTTTATTCCAACAATTCCCGATTGTGGAAGTCCATATATACTTTTTAACAATTTGCAAACTTTGTCTTCTTCACCTTTTTCAACAAATCCTTCCGGCTGTTTCATAAAAATAGTTTCTTTCAATTCTCCGTAAAGGTAGGCGGCCTTCACAACATATGATGTTATAACCAAATTCAACTGAGCTGCTAGGGCTACAATTGCACGAAGACTTTCTTTTCTGATCACTGGTGAAAAAGATTCCTCATATTTTACGCCATATTTTTGATTACAACCAATAGCAACTAATCTAGCTTTTCTTCTATAAAAACCTTCACTAGGCGTACTCTTTATGCTAAAGATCCATTTGCAGTTTATGATCTTCATATTCTTTTCTCTTTGAACGAGAGTCCATACTTTATGCTTGTTAATAGAGTAAAGTACTTCTTTCATTGCTTCGAGCCATTCATATTTATTCTCGCAGTTAATCGCCTCCTCATAATTTTCGGGAATACGTTTTTCTGGTTCCAATATAAAATTCACGTTATTTATTTATTTTATTCTTTACGAACGTCGAACGCCTTGTTCAAGCAATTTCATTTCTTCTTCTCTCATGTTTGCTCTGTGTTTTTCCTCTAAAACTTCTTGTGTATCTCCCTTTTGCGACCTGACCTGTCTTCTTGAAGATTTTTTGCATAATCAATTCCTTTCTCATTTTCGACAAATTTTACTGATCTTACTTCTTCTATTTTCTTAGTGATTATGTCATACACTCGATAAGCCTTTCTATTCAGAGAATAGCCTACAAAAATACCTTTTCGACTTTTAGGCATAAATTTACTTCTATGTTGTTGTGTAATGGGCCAAAACGCCAAACAACCGAATATTCTTGAATGTCGAATGGAGGGTTTTCTTCCTTTCCATTTCTCCATTGGTGTATCAAGCTTGATTGACCTATGTGGAGTACAGTTTTTGAAATATGATGCAGTAGCGACTGCCTCTGCCCAGAAAGCCATGGGTAATGCTGAATCAAACAATAATGTCCTTGCTGTGTCAATTAGGGTTCGGTTTACTCTCTCCGCAACTCCGTTACTTTGTGGCGAGTAGGTGGTGGAGAGTTTGTGGTGTATTCCATTTTTAATTAAGAAATTCTTGAATCTGTGATTAGTGAACTCTGTGCCATTATTAGTTCGCACATCCTTTATTTTCAGGTTTAGCTCATTTTCCACTCTCTTGCCTTAAATTCTTCAAACTTCCCCAAAGTTTCTTCTTTGTTTTTCAGAAAGTAGACAAAGGTTATTCGACTGAAGTCATCAACCAGAACAAAAAAGTATTTTGATCCTCCTAGAGATTGGTATGGCATTGGACCACACAAATCCATATGCACCAATTCAAGGGGTTTGGTTGTACAGTTGGTGGTAAAGGAATGGTAAGGTTGTCGAATCATTTCCCCATTATACAAGCTTCACATTCTGGCAAGTTCTTAAATTTAACATTAAACCCCAATACCACATTCCGTTGAATTATCTCTTTCATGTACGCTTCGTTCAAATGATTCAGTCTTCTATGCCACAAGCTGATATTGTCATTTGAGAAATCATCTTTTGTGGTCATGACATTCTCAGTCTTTTCCGAGTATTCATCTCTGGACCTTGTTTCCATTACATATATCCTATCCTGGATTTGAGCCTCTGCAATTAAATCATCCTGTTCATTGTAAATCTTTGCTTCATCTCTATTGAAAATTACATTATTTTCTTTGTTAGTTAATTCGTATATTGATAAAAGATTAGACCTTAAGTTAGGTACATGCAGAACTCCTTTAATTTGAACATTCTCAATTCCGTTTTCGGTACAAGTAGAAACCTTGATATCACCTTTAGCTGTAGCATGTGTAGCTTTACCTTCTTCTGCCAAATTTATCTCACTTTCATAAGGCATTACATTTTCCTTTCAGTCCAAGTGTGGAGAGATAAGTGCGTATTACCCCCCTGAGTCAAGACACCAGGTTTGTATCTGACTATAATTATTTGAGTTTTAAAAAACTCGATCTGTGCTGGTATTGAAATTTTGTTCCGCAGGCTTGCTTGAGACGGTATTCGCATTATTTCTGAAATTTTTTTGTTATAGTTCGTATTTGAATTTGCATTTCTTCTCCCATGTTGTTCTTGAGTTCGCTTATTTTTGAACAAGCAATCTTTAGCTAAATGTCCTTTTTTATGGCAAACAGAACACTCCTTTTGTTGATTCTGTTGACAGTGATTTCTTCTGTCTTTACTTCTGTAAGCCTGTTCATTTTCATCAGAATGACTCCCATTCATTTTAGAATTCATTCGATTCTCTTCCTCTCTAAGTGACTGCCGAATTCCATCAAGAGTTAATTCTCTTCTAGTTCTCAGTACAACAGCGATATTTTCCAATCTTGGATGGATACCTCGCACAATATGAAACGCTAGTTCTCTTTGGGATATTTGGTGTCCGAGTGAAGAACTTTGAGAGGCAATATTTTTGGCTCTAGCCATATATTCGTTTATGGATTCATTATTTTTAATCTTGAAATTCTTAAGTTCAAGTCCAATATCAATGATCTTATCTTCTAGGTTGCCCGTGTAGATTTTCTTTAATTCATCCCATACTTTCTTTGCTTTAGTTTCATCTAGAAACATTCCTGCTTGTTCATCTGATAGAGTTGTAACTATAATTCCAAAGGCTTCGTCATTCTTTTCACTCCATATTTGCCAAGCGACTTCATCTTTAATATCAGGCTCGGGATCCGAAATTACGCATTTAAATAATTTCTTTCCACGTAAAAGTGCTCCGACTTTTAAAGCCCAAATCGGATAATTTGTCCCTGTTAAAGGTTCAATTTTTGTCGTTGGCGAAAAAGTGCAATCCATTTTAGCCTTGTTTTTCAACTTTTTAAAATTAAACAATATAGTTTAAAGGTAGTTTATAATTCAAAAATGTTTTTTTTCAATCCTTCTATTTAAAACTTTCTTTTATCAATATAATTCAAATTCTATTGGAACGTATTTCAAAATTTACATACCTTGATGCAGAAGAGATCTTTGTATAACGATTAGAATAAACGTATCAAACTTCTGATAAAATATTTTCGCTTTTTCTCAAGTTTTAAATTGAACCGCGCTCTGCTACCATAAATTGTAGTATTTTAAATAATTACAACTCTCTTTAAAGCAACAAAAGAATTATTTATTGCATTTAGCAAGACAAGGAAAAAACAAAAACAAAAACGGAATGCCAAAACAAACTTATAGGTTAGTTCCTATTCCAAATCTAGCTTTCACACAGAGTATTGAAAAATAAAATACGACAATCCCACCCCTGTGTGGAAGTTTCTATCAAACAAGTCCGAGAGAGATCATACAACTTACCTATTCAAATTGACGCCTGTTGCTCTCTAGAGACAGTGCACATGTGTGGACATGTAACATGTGGCTATTCGGGGCCCGCCAACTTTGTTCTAAAAGTAACCCTCCCTCTTCTAGGAAACCTTATTTTTAAAGTTGTTTAAAGTTAAAAAGGCTGTCAGAAAAGAATCATTAGAAATTTTAAAGATTGTGAAAATATGTATTAATTTATTGTTTCCATTGATTTAAGTCAAAATTATATTTAAAATTATAAATTAATTGAATAATAAAACATTTATTATGCTTCAAATTCATATATATTTGGTTTCCAGTTCCCTCCCACAGTAACTGGAGATCAAATTGAATAAATTTAATGCTTTATAATAATTATCATAAAATTAATTTATTTAAAGTCATAGGAAATTTATTCAGTTTTTCTATTTTATTTGTTTTATTATAAGAGTAGAATATAAGTTGTTGGTTAGATTAATTGGAGAAGTTTGAAGTTTCAAATTTATAATTATATTTATTATTGCTTAGATACTTGTGTATTGATAGTGTATTGTAAAACTTTACTGTTTTGTATTTAAAACCGTTGTTTAAATACTCTTTATTAAGATTTTTAATGTCATTAATGAAATTTGCTTTAATGTTGTTGATTCTATAAAATCTTAAAAATTGACCAAAATATATGCCTTTGCAGCAATTTGATGATATGTTGGAATTAACATTACAGAATTTAATAATTTTAAAATTATAACAATTTCTTTTGTCATATGTTCCAACTGATTTGTTTGCAAGGTTTATATTTAAGTCTAAAAAGTTAACTTTTTTGTTATTAGTTATCTTTTAATTATTTTTAAGTTTCAAATATTTAGGGTATAATTTGTAAATTACATTATTGAATTGTGGGTTATTCAAGATAATAATGTCATCTACATAGCGGAATATTCTCTTTCATACCAAAAAAGTCATAAGTTGGCAAGAAGAGGACTGGATGAAGTTCCCATAGGAACACCTTTAGACTGAATATATATTTTGTTTTTAAAATTAATATAATTGAAGTTTAAGAAGGTTTCCAGTAATGTTTTTGCTGTATTGTTATCTAACTTAAATGTTTTGTATTTTTGTGAATAATTTGAATATGGAATGTTTATCATTAATGAATTCGTTTATTAAGCTGTGTATTTTATTATTAAGGTCTTCTAAACGTATGTTAGAGTAAAGATCTTCAAAATCAAATGTATGAACTGTATTGATCTTTGGTAGGTTATTCGTTAGGAAGTTAATGATTATTTTATTAGAATCTATGAAATTATAATAATGTTTAATTAAAAAGACATATATTGGATCAAAAAATCATTTATTTTACCATATAAAAGTCGAAGCCTTTCCATTGTTCTTGCAAGGCGTAGAGCGTCATAACCAAAACTGGTTGAAATCGTTTTGAAAAAAGAGCAATCCATAGATTATTTATTTATTTATTTCAACACACAAACGCGATATCCCGGCTAGGAATAATTGCGTCGTTTTACATTTTTTAAACAGAAACAGTTATAAAATTTTTACAAAAAAAAAAGTAATCGAAATAAAAAGAGAAAATATATATATATATTAGGAACCTGAACCTTTCAGGTTTGAAAGAAAATCATGAATATTTACAAAAATAATTAAACTTATGATAATTCTCTCTGCTATTTACAAATTGATATAGATCTACAACATTATTTATTGTCTGTTGTCTAGCGGTGAAGAAGAATGGACATTCCAGCAGTAGGTGTCTCGAGTCCTGGAATTCGTTGCCATAATGACAGCTAGAGTCTTCACTCGCGCCAATTTTCGATAAAAATCCCTTAAAATTTCCATGGTTCGTTATAAATTGTGAATTATAATAGTTTGGTCGAAAATATTTCGGAATTGCATAAGGAAAGGAACTTTGAAATGTTTGATTAGTATTCTTTTTCAGTAAATTAATCCTTGATATAATGAAATCTTTGAGTATACCTGGAATATACAAATCATAAAATTGTTTATCTTCTCTTGATAAATTATTCAACTCATATATATATAACCTATAATTCTAGATTCCATATAATCAGTGATCAAAGGAATATTGGCTAAGGTGTGAACACAGTTATAACTGGTTGTTTTATATGTTTGGGTACACCATAGCAGAATTTGATATTGCATTGAGTTCAGTTTGTACTTATATTTTTTGCTAATAAATTGAAACCATATTTCTGTTCCGTAAGTTAACGTTGGTCCTATTATAGATTTATAAAGTGTAAGCCTTTTTTGGGTGCTAAGACCCCAAGATTTTCCACATATTGAAAAAAGAAGGTTTTTCAATCTTTGGGTGTTGTTTAGTATAATGTTAAGGTGAGGGCCAAAATTCAATTTGTTTTTCCATCTATGATTCGCAATCGTAATTCCAAGAATTTTAATTTCTTCTACGGGCATAATAATATTGTCTCTAAAATTAATTGAAATTTTTTCTTTATTGTGCAAGTGTAAAATACTAGTGTTATCAAGATTGATATTCAGCTTATTATCATTACACCATTGATCTATCTTTTCCAAATTAAACTCAATTGACTTTTTTAGATTTGTTAACCCATTATTCCAACATATAGTAGTTACATCATCAGCATAGCAAATTATTTCAGAGTTTGGTGATTGCAAATTAATTAGCAGATCATTTAAATATATCAGCCATAACAACGGAGACAATTGTCCACCCTGTGGACAGCCCTTTGTTAATATCTTTGAAACTTTCAGATTGTTATACTTGAAAATCGTTTTTCTATTTTTCAAAAAAGAACGTAAAATTTTGATCAATTCAACTGGTAAATTGTCTTCGTCTAATTTTTTAAACAAGGCTGGCCACCATGTATTATCAAACGCTCCTTGTATATCAATTGCAATCAGCGTAACTAGTTGTTTCTGTCTATGTTCCATTATGATCTTTGTGATTTCTTTCAAACAGGTTGTTGTTGACTTATTCTTCAAGAAAACCATGTTGTCTGGGGCTAAGGAGATCATTCTTTTCATAGTATTCGTATATTTTATTTTTCAAATTTTTTTCAAATATTTTTGATAAGTTAGAAATTAATGAAATAGGTCGATAACTCTTTACTAATTCTAAATTCGTTCTGTGAGGTTTTGGAATTATCCTGAAAGCTGCCTCTTTCCATCTATCTGGATAATATCCGAAGTGAATGCATTTATTAAATAAATCGCATATTAATGGTAAAATATTTGGAAGGACACTTTTGATCATGTTGTTACTTATACTGTCAACCCCAGGGGCTTTTTTGATGTCTATGTTAGATATTAGGTTCACTATTTCCCCTTCCTCAACACAGACCTTATTCTTGTTAATCATTTTTAGTTTGTAATTTCTAATTAGTTGATGGTAAGAATCATCCGTATCGAAATTATCATCTGGTACCAACTCATTTAACAAATTGCTCATTGATCGTTCTTTTAGGTGTTCTGGGCCATTGTCAATTAAGGGTATTCCCCTTTGTTTATCTAGTGTTCTTAATTTATTAACATATATATATATGCATATATATAACATATATATATATACAAATACAATTATAATAATGTGTGTTAGTTATTTTATTTATTATGAATTGAAGTGTTGAAGCTAGTCTTGAATCTATGTTTTTTTATGACTGAGTTTATTCCTGATGTGATTGTTTCGAATGAGATTGGTTTTTATGTAATTTAGGAATAATATAAAATTTCGGTATGCTTGTGTTTTTGTTATAATTTATAATTTTTAGTGAGTTTTCTACATTTTTAATATCTTTTTTTATTTTAGTTTCAGTTGTTCTTATGAAAGTATATTTACTATTGTAATTAATTTCATTTTTTTAGAAGGTCATGATATAAGTTTTTACATATGATAGATAAATTATTTGAACATTTATCTATTGGACATATGATAAAATCTTTTTGCAAGCCTTCAAAAGTGTCTTTTAAGGAAGTAATTTCCGATTCATTAGGTTTTGTGTATTTTAGTGTGTTGTTATAATATATATATAGTTTTTTATTTCTTTACTTAATTTATATTTCCAATCTAGGAAAGTAAATTCAGGAATTTTGTGTTTTACACTAGTTTTATTAATGAATATAATTTATCGATGTCTTTCAATATAGATTTAATTGTATTATTGAAATTGTGTTTGATCTGAGGTATATTTTTATATCCTCTATTTAAAATGTTTTGGAGTTTTGGTTCCAAAAAAGAATAATCGCTAGTTAAAATATGTCCTGTAAATTTATATTTATCTAGAACATTGTGGCAATTACATTAAGATTTTTAAAAATATGTGAGATTATTAATAAACGGGTTATAATTGCATAATATACTGCCTATATTTTTGTTATATTTCCAGGTAGTTTTAAAATTTAATCCCTTTATAGGAAATAAACTGTTAATAGATTGATCATTAAATATATTATTAAATTTGAAATGATCAAATAATTTGTTTTTGAATTTAATAATAATATTAAATTGGTTAGTTTTTTGTTTAATTTTTCTGTATTTGAAGATGCCGTTTGTGATATCTATTAATCTATTAGAAAGATTGTGAATTTTAATGTGTTCCACAAGTTTTATAAGTTTGCTATTATTTAATTTGAATAATGTTTTAATAAAACTTTCAATGAAATTTTTTGTGTACATTTTGTTTGTGTCTAATAAGTTATTAAAGTTCATGAAGCCTAATTTGTTGGTAGTTTTACCTCTGGTTTTGACTGAATTATTATTAGAGTTATGTTTTTTGTATTTATTACTAATTTCATAGATTGATATTTCAGATGGTTGTGGTGTGTATGTGTGGTTGAGTTCGTCGTTAAGTCCATAAGGGTATAAAGTGTTATGTTGATAAATGTAATTGATTTCTAAAAATAATCGTTGTTTTTTTGTCTTGACAAATGTCAAGTATTTCTATCATGTAATTGTTGAAGTTATGTATTTTATTGTGTTGTTTCATGTATGTGTTACCAATTGATTTTTTGGAGTGGTTTCTATGTAAATTGATTCTTATGTTTAAAGGATTGCAAGTTTGTCCTATATATGAAAGTTGACAAATTTGGCAAGTTAATTTATAAATAGTGTTTACTATCTTACAACTAGGTGTTTGAAATGTGTCATTGGGAAAGTTTGACATTTCTTATTTAGACAATTTTTTGCGAGTTTAGAGAACATAGAAGGGGAGCTAACCCAAAAGTGTTTGTAGTTTTTTTTTTAGTTTTTTAGTTTGTTATTCTATAAAACGTTTTTTTAATTAAAATTATTATTTGTTATAGATGTTAGCTGTATTAATTAATAATTCGTTTCATAATAAATATAGATTGTTGTATGTATGTCTGTAGTAATTGTAAGAATAACTAATAAAAAACATCTTTAAACTGACTAAAACACTGAGAAAAAATATTCTGTGAGTATTACGTGATTATAATTTCTTTTATATTCTAATCTTTTTTTCCCTTGAGATATAAATTATACCTTTTGGATATGCAAATAACAGAGTTTATCTATTAAAAATTGAAATCTTAAATATAACTTAAATTAAGTTATTATCATAGAGCAAGCTCGTATGAATTTATATGAAATGTAAATAATAAAGTTTATCTAATAAAAATTTTAATCTTAAATATATTTTAAATTTAGTTGATATTATAGAGCAAGGTAACATGGATTTATTTATTGACAGAACTATATTTAAACTTGTAATAATAGTAATATTTTATATATAAATAGGAAATTCTATTAGATTAGCAAGCTAAATCTCTAAATTAAATATATAAGATAAAGTTGATAATTTTTTTTGTGTTAAAGTTAGATGATTAAATAGTTGTTTATATGTATTATATTTATATCTTATTAAGGAGAGAAAAATGTAATAAATGTTAGAATAATATGTTTTTATTTTAAATAGAAAAAATAAAATAAAATTTTGAAAATAAAAAGAACATTTAACAAGATATGAAAATTGAAGAACGTAATGTATTTTATCATCGGCTTTTACCCTTCATTTAGACATACTCTAATATATATAGGAATAAAGGAAGAGTTTTATAATGATTATATATTTATTCTTTAGTAAAAGAGAGGAAAGAGATAAAAAAATAACCATACACTTTTATTTCAAACAAGGTAGAGAATTGAAAGGGTGTTAGTATTTTATAGTTAACTAGCGGACGTACCCGGCTTCGCCCGGGTTTTACCCGAGTAAAGGTTTGTCTAACGAATCTCTCGATAAAGTGAACATTTTTCCCGGTCCCTTGAAAAATACTCGATAAGTTGAATAAAATCAATATTAATTGGTTCCCTCGGTAATTGGAAGTTAAAGAAATAGTATCTTGCCTGGGAATTGTATCATTATACTTGTATGGATGTATCCGGCTTCGTTCGGGTTTTACCCGAGTAAAGTTTGTCTAACGAATCTCTCGATAAAGTGAACATTTTTCCCCGGTCCCCTTAAAAATACTCGATAAGTTGAATAAAATCAATATTAATTAGTTCTCTCGGTAATTGGAATTTAAAGGAATAGTATCTTGCCTTGGAATTGTATCATTTTTCTTCTCTCAAATAAATTGCCGTGTCATCCTGAATTTTGTCTTTACTAATTTTCTACATTACAAAATCATCGTATCATCATGATTGTTCGGCATCGCTCAATAATACGTATATTCACTGGAGTTATTTCATAAAATTTTCGTTTGCTTCTGAAATATGCAAATTTCAAAACAAGAACACAATGAATGCATTAATATTAGATAGGTTGGATGAATTATGTAAATATTTTGTAGACAAATTTGACAACAATCAAAAAACGTTGAATAAACAAGATATTGGATATGTAAAAAGTACAACAAAACAGCTAAAGGATAGTGTAATAGTATTAGTGAAACTAGAACAGAGTTTAAATGGAATTGGGGAATGTATGCAGTAAAATTATACCGACATTAGAAACGATTTATCCCAAATAGTAAAACAAAGCAGAAACAAGGATTCTTATGCAGAGGTGGTAAAATATGGGGAAGATAAATTTATTCAAAAAGATAAGCAAATTACTGAGGAACAAACTATTATAATAACTGCCAATGAAAATCAAAACATCTCACAGGTACAACAAAAGGTGAATGATAGTATAAAATTTTTACGACAGGAGGGGAATAAAATTAGGATTAACAAGGTATTTAATACTAGGAAAGGTACAGTAATAAAATTGCCTAAAGATCAAGATATTGATCGAATGATAGAAAGTCTTACTAAGCAAGATGATCTAAACCAATGCAGTAAAATATACAAGCCAAAACTAAGAGATCCAAACATAATTATAAAATCAGTCAATAAGATGACCAACTAAGCTAATTTATCGACAACGTTATGTGAGATGAACCCTGAACTTTCTCAACTCAGTGAAGAGATCAAAGTGATATTTCCAATGAAAACCAATAGAGCAGAGCAAGATGTAGTACTGAGGGTTTCACCCCTAGAGTCTACCAAATTATGAAGAGAAATGGGAAAATTTACACGGATATTCAACGATGCGATATTAAAGATAAAATATTAGTGAATCAATGTCAGAACTGTTTTTTATTTAATCCTAATCATAAGAGGAATAACTGTCCCAATCCCAAAAAAATGTATTAAATGTGAAAAAGAGGGAGAACACGAATGCTCGACTACAATTAAATGCTGCAACTGCGTCAAACATCCAGATTTTAGAAATAGAGATTTGGAGCATAAACCGAATAGTCAAGACTGCCCAATCTATAAAAAAGAGATGCAAATTATAATACAAAGAACAGACTATTCTACACATATAGAAGATGCGGGCCAATAATAAACTTCCAGAATGATGGGGCGAAAAACTATATATTGACAAAATCAAAATTATTCAACAAAATACCAGAAAAAGCAAAAATTGCATAAATGAGCTTTGTGCATCTGATGAAATTAGAAATGCAGATATAGTAATGATACAAGAACCTTATATAATCAAAAGGAGGTAATATTTCCAGGACCTTGTACAAAATATCAATTGATGAACAGTCCCAATATAAATACGGCAATAATTTTAAGAAATAGCAGCTTAAAAATGCAATTAAGTACAGAATTCACTAACTCATTCGCTACAACTATAACCATACAAACCATTAATAACACCTTCGAGCCTTTGTTTACAAATGGAAAAAGTTATCTTAAAAATTAAAAAGTTTTCTTTAATTTTAAAATACTATATACATGTATATATATATATATATATATATATATATGTGATATGATCCTGTCGACTCTTCTGTGATAAGATCCTGTCGACTTTCGATGTGGCACTATAGTGATAATAATGTGGTGAGTGAGAAATAAGGAAACAACAAGTTTGGAAGATGGAACCCAGCAAACCGAGGGAGAGAGGGAGCGCTAGCGGGCTGCCACCGCGGAAATGCACGTCTTGTGTGGCCACCACCCCCCCCGACTGAGTAAACATAGAACTGAGGTTCCAAGAAAAGGCCCTGCGGTCGCCTCCTTGGAATGTGACTGCTATATCAAGTGACCGGCCTTAGCTGCGTTCTCTCTCTCTCTCTCTGGTCGACTGTAGATTTGTTTTATTAATGCTGGAAGAGCATATATTATGACATATATATGTATCGATTTGAATATATACATTATAGTATGTATTAAATATATATACTGTGTACTTATATTATAATGATTAATAACAATCCATAAATAAAATAATATTTAATATAAAAATATGCCCTCATCCCGCCGCTAAAGGTGGAAATGGAGAAGAGGGGCAACCATCACGAGTTGCTCGTAATGCGAAATTTCACTCGTAATCCGAGGTAAAATTTTTCAAAAAATTTTGCTCGTACTGCGAAAAGCTCGTACTCCAAGGTGCTCGTAAACCGAGAGTCCACTGTATAGGCCTATGTGAACGAAATATATTTATTTTATTGAAAAGTAGCGATAGTGGATTTTCTTCTATACTTTGCTTATGGTAAATCCCTCTTGAGTGTACACCGGTAGTCAGCAAGCATAACGGGACTCCATTTACCTTGGTACAGCTTCTCCATGCTTGATATATCTTGATGAAACCTCGCACCATGCTCATCGCTAACTGAACCAAGATTGTCTGGAAAGAAATCCAGATGTGAATGCAGGAAATGGATTTTGAGAGAATTGTTACATCCCAGTGCCTTGTAGGAAAGAAACAGATAATTAACTATGTCTCGGTAATTTTCAACCTTGAAACTTTCTAAGAAGTTCTTGCAAACGTTTCTAAAGGAATTCCATGCTGCTGCTTCAACTTCATTCGAAATATTTTGAAAATTGCCATCCTGCAGCAATTCTCGAATCTGAGGTCCAACGAAAATGCCTTCTTTAATTTTCGCATCACTTATGCTAGAGCATTTTTGTTTTAGGTAGGCAAATCTACTGGCATTTCGATCCATTGCCTTGACAAAGTTCTTCATTAATCCCAGTTTAATATGTAATTGTGATGTCGTGACGTCACCGGATGTGACGTAGCCGCCGCGCATGCGCGGAGGTATAGAGGAAGCAAGCCTATCTCGAGTGGTGGAATGAGACCACGCGTATATTTTAAAAGTAAATAAACTATGTTTCCTTCTTCACTATATAACCTTTAAACTGGCCTTTGTCATTAATTCAACAAACATAACAAAGTGGCGACGAGGATTCAAGGTAAAGTGATCAATTTTTTTTTTTTAAATTGATTATTTTTTTTGGATGTAAACAAATAATTCAAGATGGCTGCCGGTAAACTTATCCGTTCCTGCAAGATGGCATCCAAAGCATGGACTTTGACGAATATGTTCGTTATTTCAACAACTACATGATTGCTGAGGATAAACTAAATGTGGAAGAAAACAGAAAAATTGCTATCTTCTTGAACAGTGTTGGAGCTGAAGCACAACGGCAATATTACACGTTGCCCAAGGCCAGTACTGTCACTTCCTTAAGTGAAGCTATTGATCTTCTAAGGCAGAGATATGTTGTTAAATCTCGCCCCTGGGTAATCAGGATGAAGTTTAATGATCGAAGGCAATTACAAGGCGAGACAATCGCTGACTACATATCGGCACTACGCGCGCTGGCTAAAGACTGTGCCTATGGTTCTATGGAAGACGAATTGATTCGGGATTGGTTCATTGTCGGAACCAAAATCAAGCAACTACGGGATCGGCTTCTAGTGGAGACTACGGACTTAAACCTGGATCAAGTGGTTGCAACTTGCTACTCAGTACGAGAAGGCCCAGGAGGACAACAAGATGTTCGATAATACGCCCGAAGGAATAAATAAGATCGCTGCTAATGATCGCCGCACTGAGCCTAATCTTCGGGAGCGCAAAAATATCTCGACAAACTTCAAGTGTCTGCGCTGTGGAGGTAAGCATAAAGCTACAAGTCCTGATTGTCCTGCTATGGATGTAAAGTGTCACCAGTGCCTGAAGGTAGGGCATTTTAAAAAGTATTGTTTATCTAAGTTTTCAGTTAAGAACATTACAATGGCACAATGTAACCAACCAATTCATCAGCCTTCAAAGCTTGAAATGGACTTGAATGTTAATGGTGGAACAAGTAATGTTCTTATAAAGTTCCTAGTTGACACAGGATCCTCAGTGTCATTGATTCCAGAGAGTTTGTACACCAAATACTTTGAAAAATTTAAATTAAACCCAGCTTCGGTAGCACTAAAAAGCTATACGCAGCAAGCTATTGACGTACCTGGTGACCTTCCCGCTAAAATTAAGCATGGTAACACTGTTGTACATACACTCTTACATGTTGTTAGAGCTGACTCACCTATTTTGGGATTGGAGTTATTTAATAAACTCGGGCTTTCCATAAAGGATGGAAAAGTCAACCAAATCACTGAAAGTAGCAAGATTCTTGAAACTTTACCCTTCGCAAAGGACATTGAGTACAAAATCTTTGTTGATACGAGTGTACCGCCGGTACAACAAAAACTAAGGAGACTGCCACCAGTCCTTTTAGATGAAGTACACAAGGAAATTCAACGCCTGGTGAAAATGGACATCATTGAACCCATTGTTACATCTAAATGGATTTCACCCATTGTGGTCTCCAAAAAGAAAGATGGCTCAATAAGGCTTTGCGTTGACCTAAGAGAACCGAACAAGACTGTGATATTGGATGCCTACCCAATTCCACTAATTGGGGACATACTATCATCCTTGCACGGTTGTAAAGTTTTTACTAACTTGGATCTATCCCAGGCATACCACCAGATAAGACTTCACCCTGATAGCAGGTATGGCCTGAGCTCAGCACCAGGTGCTTTTCAAAGATATTTAAGTGAACTTCTGATGGACATTAAAGGTGTAAGTTGTTACCTCGATGATATAATAATTGGGGGGTAGCAGTATGGAAGACCATGATAAAAAGTTAAATCAAGTTCTGTCTAGACTTAGAGAAGTCAACCTTATGCTAAATGACGCAAAGTCAATTTACAGGCAGAAGTCCTTAAAATTTTTAGAGCACATAATTGATGATAATGGAGTTCATCTGGATGAGGAGTTGATGAAACCTCTCTTAGATGCCCCTCCTCCCAAAGATAAGTCAGGTCTTAGATCCTTAATCGGAATGATAAACTGGTTCCAAAAATACATCCCTAACAAAAGTACAATTATGGAACCTCTACAAAGTTGCTTAAGAAAAGTGTTCCGTTTAAGTGGAGAGGAGAACATGCAAAAGCTTTGCAAACAGTAAAGGACTCTCTTAAAAAGGGACAAGTACTTGCTCTATTTTGTCCAAAATTGCCTACGGTCATTACAACTGATGCATCTCATAGCGGCATAGGATACGTAGTCTCACATCTGTCAGAAAAGGGAGAGGAGCGCATTGTGGCGTGTGCCTCAAGAACACTTTCTGATGCTGACAGGAAATACTCAATCGTTGAAAAAGAAGCCCTCGCTTGTGTGTGGGCTTGTGAAAAGTTTAGAAGATGGGTCTGGGGTCTGAAGTTCACTTTGAGAACGGATCAATCCTCTCTAACGACATTGCTTACAACTAAAGGCAACGATAGAGCAGGACTGAGAATTGCAAGATGGTCTGCAAGGCTCATGAATCAACGGTTCAAGGCTCAAAGGTCCTGACAGCACACCTACAGCATACAGAGGTTAAAAGAACGATACAACTGTTCTTGAGAGAATACAGATCTACACTGCACACCGTTACGAAGCAAACACCTTCAGCAGTGCTCCATGGAAGAACTTTGAGAACTTTGGTGCACGTGTTCGATAAGGAAGTTAAAACAAAACCACCTGAGGAAGCTTGCCGTCAGGAAGTCAAGAGCGACAGTGAAAGTAAAAGCTATAGTCCTAAACTACAAGTTGGAGATCAGGTAAAAGTCCAAGCGGGTGATCCCGTCACGAAAGGACGTTCCAAGTTGAGGGGCCCGTTCACCATAACCAAACAACTGCGACCATTTACATTTGTGCTATCTGATGGTAAAGTGTGGAATGCCCGCAGACTGAGACTGTACCAGAAGTGTGCCGGGACCTACACCCGTCCTGACATCCGACATGAACTGGGAATACATCCTGCCCTACATTTGGATGACCCCGCCAGCCAGGAGGAATCTACCCCACCTCCTGACAGTTCTCCCATCGCTTCGTGACTACGGTCCAAGTGTTACAGGAAAGGGGGAAGATGTGATGTCGTGACGTCACCGGACGTGACGTAGTCGCCCCGCCCGGACGTGACTTCGCCGCCGCGCATGCGCGGAGGTAGAGAGGAAGCAAGTTTATCTCGAGTGGTGGCATGAGACCACGCGTATATTTTAAAAGTAAATAAACTATGTTTCCTTCTTCACTATATAACCTTTAAACTGGCCTTTGTCATTAATTCAACAAACATAACAGTGATGGTGGTAAGTAAATATTTTCCGAATCAATCAGGGGAGGATTTACAATATTTTTATGTACTGGAGTAAAGATTTCACGGTTTGGCCAGCTTTTTTTAATGTAATGCCTTTCCCTTTCTCTGCTATTCCACTCGCACAGAAAACTAAAACCTTTTGTATATCCAAACTGTAATCCACGCATGAGAGCAACCGACTTTTGACTTTCAAATCACTGCAATCACTGTATCTTTCATATTCTATCTTTTTCAAAAGCAGTTTCATGTTTTTGTAAGTCTCTTTCATGTTGGATGCATGTGCCGCATGAAAATATCAGGAATATTAATGCAACACCTCGGCATATTGAAACAGTCTAGTGCACACGATTTATAAAGCAAATCGACAGAGAAGAATAAAATGATCACTTCAAATTTACCTGTCACTTATGATGCAAATCTATTGAACAAATCGTTAGGTTCAATTTAAATACAGGGTGATCCAAAAGTCCCGCACAACTTTAAAAATTAATAACTCCGCGAATATTTGCGCTAGAGCAATGCGGTAAACACCATTGTGTTCAGGATGCAATGGGATTTTTTTATGGCAAATAATGAAAAATTCGAAATTGATTTTAGTTACAAATTTATTCGCTAGATGGCGCTCTACCAGAATCAGCGATTCAGCGGCCAAATTGTTTGATAAATTGAAAAATATAACTGAACGACACGTATTTTTCCTTTCGAATACCAGGAAAGAACCCTGATAATATCAAATGATAAATTAATAAAACACCATTTCGCCAAAAGTTAGAAGAAATGGTTAACGATTTTCAAATACAATCTGAAATATGTAAAACTGGTATATGCAAAATAAAATATGTAGCAAAAAAAAACCTGAAATTTTAGATGCGGTTTGCTGGAATCCTCTCAGCTATTTAAATTTCGAAAATAATAATTTTCTAATTTTTTTAATTCAACTCTCTCTCAGTATCAATTATATTTATTTTAATTCATTTGAAAAATATTTATCTATATCTGATGATTTATTTTACTCTGGAATGCCGTTGTTGTTTTTGTCGTGTCCAATAAAGAACCTCAGATGTATCCATGCGTCTCTCTATCACAGCAGCAGCAGCATTGTCCACTATCTTGGGTGTGTAAAGCAGCTGCTCTGGGTCTATGTCAAATTTCTGCAAGGCTGCGGGCATGAGAATATGTGGGTAGGTGTTAGTTCCACACCAGGACAGTTGTTGCATGTTCAATAGGTTCTTGTGCAATCTGGATGTATTGTCATCATTTATAATGTTTTGTTCTGAATCTTGTTATAGTTATGTCATTTTTCTCTCGGAGTTTATTTCACATTTTGATCTTTTCTTATTTTTTTGTTTAGTTATCTTGTATTTTGCAAAAGCATTAGCGTCAAATAATGACATTTGTTCTTTCCTTTGGCTCAACTTTCTGGCTTCCTTTGCAAATTCAACTGCCATTTCATTACCCCCGATCCAAACACTGGCATCCAAACAGTTATTCTCCAATGATATCAGTTGAGTAAGTAACGAATGTATTTTCTGTGTGATTATAGTATTGCCCTTCTGAATTGCTTCTAGATCGGATATGAAGTCGTTGTACGATATATTATAATTCCTTCTGCTTGATGCAGGGATAGTTTGGTCAGGCATACATCAAGGGCTTTCCAGATAGCTGTCAGTTCACAAGTGAAGTTTGACGAAATCTTTCTTGCTCCTTCTTTGATTTTGATGTATGTTCCATCTTGCAGTATTATGTTAATTCCAGCCCCTCCATTACTTATGGTAAGGTCTGATGATCCATCTGTATATGCTGTTAAATAATTTATCTGATCGCAAAAACCAATTGTGTCAAGTCCTTTCTTTTTAAGTATGTTTTTGTTCTCTTTTTTATTGCAGGGTTCATTCAGGTTAAGATTGATGATTACATTTGATGGCAATAGGGTAGGAAATATTGGTTATTCTCGAATTTTTAATTCATTATGTTTCATATTTATGCTCTTTCTAATTTTGTTGTCGTATTGAAGTGTTGAAGATCTTTTGAGCCTTTCTTTTTGTGTACAGTTTAAATAGGTTCTATGGGATATGTGTTCTGTTTCTTTAGTTTTAAGCTATTGGTGAATTTATTGTTTTTAATTGTCTTCTGCTTTCAAGTAGGTCTAGACTACATTCTCTCTGAATTTTAAATTGTTGGTATTTGAAACAGAACCAGTGATTAATTTGGCCGCTTTTGCTTGAACACTGTCTTGTCTTCTTTTTAGTGATGAACTTGAGGGAGCCCGAACAGGTATTGCATATTCCATTATTGGCCTTATTAAGGCGATATATGTTGTTCTGAGAATTTTGGGTTTTGCTCCCCAATTTGTTCCACATAGCCTTCTCAGAATGTTTAGGTTTCTGGTAGCTCTATTTGAGGGGCTAATCAGGTGTTCTCTAAATCGCAATTCCTCATCAAGTATCACACCTAGGTATTTTGGAGATCTAAATTTATCAAATATATGGTTGTTTATGCTTAATTTGGAGTTAAATTCATGCCTTTTTTTTCCGGTCAGTGAAGGATACCTATAGGTTTGTGTTTATTGGGTTTATGGTCATTTTGAGTTTCATTGCCCACTTCTCCAGTCCTCTCATTGATGTGTTCAGTATTTTTCTGATATTTCTATAGTGCTACATGTGTGCCATATGGCTATATAATCTGCATAACAGGCAACTTTTGTGTCTTCAGTGAGGATGGGTGTTGTTAAGGTTGTGTCGTAATTAGATTTGCAACAACTCAAACTTGACCATGACTCTTTTTTTAGCTCTTATTCTTTTCGTTTGGCCAACAAAAAATGTCCAATTTATATACACATATATTCTTACATAATGAGACTTTAAAGAATGCAAATAATCTTCATCTATTTACATACACAACACATCTCCCCCCTTAATAATACTCCAGTCGTTCTGGGCGTTTCCTGGCTCTCTGAGGTCTAGGACTGTGGACGGGCACTTGCACAGCGGCAGGCTCCTGTTTAGTAGAGCAAGAGGGCACGTGCACAGCAGCAGCCCCTTATCAAGGAGTGCAAGAGGGTACGTGCACAGAAGCAGTGTCCTCCTTGTTTCCTGATGTAACCTCTGGAACCTCCTCTTCACTTTATTTCTGACTAACACCTACAGGCTTCTCTCCTGATGTTCGAGGAAGTATCAAATTTCTTGTCTCCACTTGTTTCTTTCTCACAGGTCGTATTGATTGATATGCCTCTTATACACGACGCCCTCGCAACTTATAAGGTAGTGACGGTAGCTCAATAATTTCAAAATGGTACCTTCTAACCGTTTAGGTCCAGTTGTATAGTAGCGGAAATAAACCTCGCAACCTGTAGTAAACTGCTCCTGCCTTCTTACGGCCTCATGAAATACCTCCCGCGGATTTCCCATCTTGGTATTAAATTCGAGAATCTTGATCTTAAACTTCTCTTCATTAGCAGTTCCGCGGGGGAATTCCTTTATTACAGTTTGGGGGAATGCTCTATGAGCAAATAGGAATCTTTGTTGATTCGTCTCTAAATCATCCTTCCCATTATTCTTTCTCAAAAGGGGTATAAACTCTTTTACATATCTCTCAGCTAAACCAATTGTACTAGGATTATACGGACTGGTCTTAGTGTGCCGTATACCATTCATTTTGTTAAATTGCTCGAATTCACCGGAGACAAACTGTCTTCCGTTATCTGTAACCAAAAATTAGGGCAATCCAAATCTGGCAAAAATTTCTCTGAGATGATTTATAATCGTTTTGCAGGTAATATCTTTGATGATAAGAATTTCTATCCACTTTGAGTATGCGTCCACAAGAACCAAAAACATTCTTCCCATGAACGGACCTGCTAGATCAAGATGAAGTCGATGCCACGGTTTTTCTGGCCAAGTCCATTCCGAGATGGTAGCCGGGGGCATGCTTGCCGATTCTTGGCATACTCTACATTCTCTAGTTAACTCCTCGATGTTACTGTCTATGACTGGCCACCAGAAAATACCGTCTGACAATCATCTTCATTTTAACAATCCCCATGTGTATTTCATGCAAGTCATTTAAAATTAAATATCTTAATTTTTGGGGAAATACCACTCTTTCACGCCATTGAAGACAACCAAACTCCAAACTTTATTCCTCATTGATCTTATAATGAGGAGCTAGTGGGTTTTCCCTTGGTACCCTTGTGAATTTCCAGTTGCCTTCTCTAACATTCCTTAATATTATGGACAGTATTTTATCTTGGGGCGTCTCATATGCCACCTCAATAAAAGAGAACGGTACCTCATTCAACTTCCTGAGAAGAAGTACCTGGTCTTCATCAAGAGACTCCCTGACACTCGATTCTAAAGGAAGACGTGACAATGCGTCAACATTGGAATTATCACTAGGTTTTCGAAATTCCACAGTATAATTAAATTCAGCATATTTTAAGGACCATCTTTTAATTCTGGATGATGCACATATAGGAATTGGTTTATGAGGTGAAAATATATGAATTAAGGGTCGGTTGTCTGTGACCCATACAAATTTTCGTCCTAGTAAGTATTGTCTGAATTCCTCAACGCCAAAAGTTATGCTCCAACGCTTTCTTTTCTAGTTGAGAGAAACGTTTTTTCCGCTTCAGTTAATGTTCTAGAAGCAAAGGCTTTAGGGCATTCTTCCTTTCTATCATTTCTATGACTCAGAAATACGCCTATAATCCATAGTCCATTAATAATGATTTACATTTTTAAAATAACATTCGATATTCTTTCGTCCAATTCCATCTACAATTTTTATTCAAAAGTTGATAGAATAGCGCTAAAATGTTTGCTATATTCTTTATGAATCTATAATAATAAATTAAGAGTCCTATCAAAGATCTTAATTGCGAAACATTCTTTAGGTTCAGGCGTTTCTATCACTGTTTTAATTTTTTTTTCTAAGGGATGCAGTCCATATTTATCCATTTTAAACCCTAAAAATTCCACCGATTTATTTTCAAATTTACATTTATATCTGTTTAACTTTAAACATTTTCTAGCAATCATGTAAACACTAGATCCAACTTTTGTTCATGATCTTCAAAGTATTTTCCTGTAACCAACATATCATCTATTTAGCAGGCCACACCTGGAAAATCAGCAAATAGACCTTCCATAATCCTCTGAAATTTATTTGGTGCTACCGCTACCATATATGGTAGTCTTTTATAAGAAAACAACCTCTTTGTTTTGTCTATATCAACAACAGCTTTGACTTCTTTCGCTAACATTACTAGTAAGTAAGCCTGTGATAAGTCTCGAGTCGAAAGTACGGTGCTTGTAGATAATTTTGAAAAGATCTCATCGATCGATGGAATGGGATACCTATCTAATTCTATTGCTTTATTAGCTGTACATCTAAAGTCACCACATATCCTTACACTACCATCCTTTTTTAATATTGGTACTATTGGAGCGGTCCAATATGCATGAATTATAGGTTATAAAATGCAAGAATTCACTAAACGATCAATTTCATTCTCTACTTTGTTTTTTAGAGAGAAAGGTAAACTTCTGGCCTTACAAAACACAGGAGTCACATCCTTTTTTAAATTGAAATTTATTTTAACATCCTTTAGACAGCCCAAATCTTTGTTTAACAAATCTGCAGTTCTATCAATCAAACTATTTCTATTATAGATTCATTATTTAATTTTTTAATGCTAAACAATCTAGAATAATCAAGTTTTAACTGTTTAAGCCATTCTCTTTCTAACAAAATCACCTGGATTTTTCATTTACAACTATTAATCGTGAATATTGGTTGGCTTCTTTTACAAAAACATTTATTTGCCCAATAATCTCTATTGATTTACCACAAGAGGATTTTAATCTTAAATTTGTTGGGAATAATTTTTTACCTTGCCAATAAATCTTATAAATATATTTAGGTATTAACGTAACTGGACTTCCTGTACCTATTGTAAAGCACAAAGAATTATCATCTACTGTTAAATTTATTTTGGCATCAGTTTCGACCTGTACAGAATATATAGAGTCCTCTTGTACATATTCACATCCCCACATTTTTTACTAGCTTTGAATACCCTACTTAAATGACCCAGGTTTTTACATTTTAAAACAAGTCTTTGTTCTATGAGGGCAAACAGAGGCCACGTGTGAATGTCTTTCACCACATCTATAACACATTATTTCTCCCCTTTGCCTGAAAGGCCTATTCTGCACCATACTTTGTACTCACCCTTTTTATCTTTTCCATTTACAGGGGATATCTTAGCCACTAATTTATCTTGTAATTATCTTGTATTCATCTCCGCCAGTTCGAACGAGATCGCCACTGCAAAACTTTATCCAGGGTGACATCGTCGTTTTCTTGTAGTATCTTCTTTTGCAGGCTTTCCAACTTGATTCCAGCCACAAAACGGTCTCGCATCATGGTTCCCAGCATATCGCCGAAATTAAAATGTATTGCTAAATGTTTCAATTCTCTAATATATTCCGAAATTGATTCTCCTTCCTGTTGAATTCTCTTTAAAAATCTGCATCGCTGTGTAATCACTTTCTTCTTTGGAACCAAATGCAGCTTAATTCTTTGAATGATAGTATCATAGGGTTGATCTTTCATTAGTCCAGGAAAAAATATCGTTTCCCAACTTCAAAGTTTCAGAATCTGGTAGCGAGGTAAAAATCAGCACTTTAATCTCCTTCTTCAGATTCCAAAAAGAAAGCCTCAAATTTTTGTACAAAAAGATCGAAGTGTCCTCCACTGGGCTATAGCATCTAAAATGTACTATTAACTTTGAACTTGTCATGTTGATCTTTTCTACTACTTTGTTTTCTTGATCCAGATAGTTTAAAAGATGTAGTTGTTATACTTGCATAGACGCCGTTTTCCACAGCTTTTTACTGGCTCTGTAGATCGCGCATTCTCGTCGCCATTTTTGTTGTGTCGTAATTAGACGTACAAGGGCTCAAACTTGACCATGGCCAACAACAAATATCCAATTTATATATATATATATTTTTTTTCACATAATGAGGCTCTAAATCAGTGTCGGGCAACCTTTTTCGAGTTGCGGCGCACTAAGCTTAATTTCTTTTTTTCGCGGCGCACCTGTGGTTCTCACTATACATTTCCTCGTAGGTAATTAAAATACAACAATAAATACTAGTAAAAATTTAAACATATATATCACATTTTATTAATTTTCAATATTAAATTAACATAATCAATGCGAGCATTGCGATTGTTTTTGAGAGCATATCAAATCAATACGGGGATCTAATGGGAAAGACAAACGCGCATCTCCTCATCTATCATTTGAAGTCTTTCGCGCTTCTTAGACTTCATTTCTGTGAGTGTTGAAAAACCTTGCTCACACAGGTAGGAACTTCCAAATGGCAACAATGATTCGATGGCCGCATTACTAAGTTTAGGAAATTTGGAGTTTAAGCACAACCAAAACTCAGATAGCTCCTTTTCAGTGAATAGTCTTTTGAAAACTAAATCGTTTTTTAAATCAATTAAGTTTTCTTGCATTTCTTCTTCCAGATGTTGAATTTCACAGTGAATAAATGGGTTAACTACTCATTCCATCTTTTCAACGTCCAAGTAAGGAGAATATTTATCAAAAGAAGCGGATAGTAATGTCAAAGTTTCTTCGACTTCTTTTTCGATAATAGATTTTGATGGATTCTCTTGAACCATCGGAAAAGATGCAAAGTTTTCTTTAGCAATGTTTAAATTCCATAAACTGAGTTTTTCCTTAAACGCTTTCAACTTGGTGGAGATAGAGATAATGTTCTCCTGAGCACCTTGCAAATTTAAATTAAGGCTGTTTAATATGTCGAAAATATCACCCAAAAATGAAACTCGTAACCACCAAACATCACTCATCATGAAAGGAAAATTAATCTCTTCGTTATCAATGAATGCCATTATTTCATTTTTCATTGAAATAAATCGATTTAAAACTTTGCCTTTCGACAACCATCTGACTTCAGTATGAAACAATAAATTTTTATAATCGGAATCCATTGCTTCACAAAATGTTGAAAGAATTCTCGATCGAAGAGCATTTGATTTGATGTAATTGACTACTTTGACAACTTCATCTAGAGTTGTGACAAGGATGGGAGGAACCGACTTTGACACTAACATTTCTCTATGAATCATACAGTGAACAAATTTGATATTTGGATTTTTTTTTATGACATGTGCTATCAATCCCTTTCTTGAACCTTTCATAGCTGGAGCTCCATCCGTACAGACGCTAACACAATTTTCCCATCTCAAGTTATAATTCATAACATTTTCATCAACTAATTCAAAAATGTCCGCACCAGTCGTTCTTTGTTTTAATTCTTTACAAAAAAAGTAGTTATTCACAATTTTTCCTGTATCGACGAACCTCAAAAATGCCAGCAATTGAGCTTTATTACTAATATCTGTGGTTTCATCAAGCTGTATATCCCATTTTGTTGATGAATCATTAAAAGATTGTTTTATTTGCAACTCAATATCTTCTGACATATCTTCAATTCTTCTCGCAATAGTTTTTGATGATAGTGGAATTTTCGTAACCTTCTCCATAGCATCATTCGTTAAAATACATCCAGCCACAATTTTTAAAGCAGGCAAGATAATTTCCTCTCCTTCCGCGTGAGCTTTCTTCTTTCGTGCGATGAGTCGAGCTATCATGTAACTAGCTGTTTGAGCTTCATCTGAGGTGGTCATAAATTTCTTGAATTTTTTTGATTGCTTTTGAAAACTTGATCGTATATTTTCAAAGTAGCTTATTGGATTGTTCATCTGCTCCCGATGATTTGTCTAAAATATGTCGAAGTAGTTTACTTGGCACCATTGTTATGTTGCTGAGGGTTTTTTGGCAAATTAAGCAAAACGGCAGTGATGGATCATTAACAGATGGTATAAATCCATATTTGAGATAATCTTCAACGTATTTCCTCTTATTTCCAGTTGATTTTACTATTTTCTTATCTTCTTTATTTTCGTTTTGATTTTGTTTATCACTGGCACACCTTCTCTAATTAGAAATCTCTCCAACTAGTTTTGAGAGAATTTAGAAAAAAAAAAAAACACACAAATATAATAATAAAATGTTTAAATAAAGTTACCTCGAGTTAAAAGTGAGTGAGAATTTCGTAACAAAAATATTTTTTTTTCCTTTTTTAACCAACAGATTTTACGGTGTACAAAACTTATTGTGTAAATGTGTGTGTTTTACAACATGCAAAAAAAATGAAGAATTACTACAGCAATACTTTGACGAAAACTCCGAATAAATTTTAAAATAATTTATAATTTTTTTTTGTTTTCTTTTTTTTTTAAGCTTTGTAGCTTTGAGTCTCTATTAATAAACAGCTGTGACAAATATTGTAAATGACGGTTAAGTTTGGACATATTATTTTAAAAATTCGGTATTTTCCCGCAGTATGTATTCAACTTTATTAAATAAAGTTGTTTTCGCGGATTGTTTTTTTTTAACTTATGATTTTAAATAGGTACGTACCTTTTTGCATTTTTATTTTTTAATAATGGCACGTGCCAGTTATGTACGTCAAGATTATGTACATACCTTATATGAAATATAAAATTATGCAAACTGTTGTAATTATAATACCAAAATAAGTTTTATATAAAATGAAATTTGCTTTTTTTTAATTTCATTTTTTATATGAAAATTTTTGAAAAAAATTATTAAAATTGAATAAAAATTATAAAAAATATTTTTTGAAACATTATTTTTAAATTTAACCAAAAGTTCTAAATACCTACAAAAATGTTCGCGGCACACCTAGAATTCTTCGCGGCACACCAGTGTGCCACGGCACACCGGTTGCCCGACACTGCTCTAAATAATACAAATAATATTGTTACGAGAAGAGCACTTGCAACCTCCGCCAGTAGATGGCGCGTTCGCCTGTTTTGCATCTGCAACTGATACGGGATTCGCCGACTGCTGTGATCCCGTTTCCTGGGGCGGCCACCTCTCCTGACTGTAAATACCTTTTTATATTGGCCCCAGGAGTTGGCGTAATGTAAATACCCGTTGTTTATTATTCCAGTTATATGTAATGTTTGGTAATATATGACAATAAAAGAAGTGCTTCAAGTCTGCGTGCTGCCTCCTGTCGTTGTTCTGCCACTGCCTTCATCGCCAGTCTACTGCTGCTGCTGCTGCTCTTCTGGTAAGTCTCTCGTGTCCACCCACCAGTGGTAAGGCCGAGAGATACTGCCAGGAGAAGGGAGTTTCCACTCGAGCAGTGGAACTCAGGGGAGCAAATCGGGGTGCCAGCAAGGAGGAGCTACTCCGCGGCGGAGGAAGCAGTCGTGCCCAGAGATTGGTTTGGATCCCGCGCAACAATATTAATATATTTACATAAACAGCAGTTAATATATAGGGAGAAGAGTAGAGGACTGAGCACAGATCCCTGAGGTACACCAGCCCATGTTCTTCGGTCCTTGGAAAATGTTCCATTGACCCGAACCTTTATCCTTCTTCCCCTTAAGAAGTCTGAAATCCAGATTAAGGTTTTTCTTTTCTCTTACTCCAATGTTGTGCAGCCTTTCAAGTAATTTCTCCCTCCACACTCGATCAAAAGCTGAGGTCATATCCAGGAATACGGCCGTTGTCTTCTTTGGCGGTTTTTCCTGGAAAGAATCTATTATTGATTGGCAGAAGTAGAACAGTTGATCAGTTGTACAGTGTATGGATATATAGGCAGTTTGGTAGAAGTTTATTTTATTATTGTTAGTGAGCCAGACTATGAGCCTAGAGTGGATAATTCATTCTGTTATTTTACAAAGTATGCTGGTAAGAGCAATTGGCCGATAGTTCTTGCATTCCTTGGCATCTTTGTTTGGTTTTAGTATTGGCACTATAATTGATAACTTCCAATTCTTTGGTAGTTTACCAGTTTGCCATGAAATCCTTAGCATTCTTAGGAGTTGATTTTTAGCTTCGTCTCCAAAGTGTTTAATCATTTGACCAAAGATTAGAGCATCTCCAGGTGACATCTTGGATTTAAATTTCCTATTGATGAGTTTAGCTCATTCAGTGTGAAGTCTCTCGAGTAAATATCTTGTTGTTGGTAATTTCTTGCTTGTTTAACTAAACTGTTCACATTATTTTTCAGAGTCCTGCCTTCATTCGTATAGCTGAGTATGGAAGTGCTTGAAAGATATTCAGCAATTATTTCAGCCATCTGTTTGTTCGTTCTCGCTATTCATATCGGTTAGAGTAATGGAGGATTAGTGTTGGTTTTGATTGTTTTATAACACTAATTATATTCCAGTGATGGCTTTCCTTTTTTATATCCATTTTGTTCGCAGAATTCTGCCCATCTCTCTCTCCCCCTCTCTCTTGTTTGAATATCCAAATTTCTTGTTCTATTTTGTGACTAATTTCAATGAGTTCCTTTATGATTTCTTCTGTTTTATTTGTTTTAAGAAGTTCATTGATATTGTCTCTCTCTGCAATCATTGCCTCGATGTTGTGGTCCTTCCAGTAAAGTATTCACAGGTCTTTACGTCTACCTCTAGGTATCGATATTTTTGCAGCTTTGGATATGTTAGAAGAGAATTCTTCCAATTTTTTGTCTATCTATCTGTGAATTAATTCTTCGTTGCACAGTTCTTCAAGCTCTTCTGTGAATATTTTTCCAGTGTTCTTTTATTCTGTTGGAAATTCTCAATTTTGAATTTTAGGGTTGTTAAAATTGGTCTTTGGTCACTGATTGCACTTATCAGAATTTTCCATTGTGTTGTGGGTGCGATGTTGTAATTTATCGCTGTAATGTCTATTGCGGATTCTGTGCCTGTGGGCCTGGATAGATAGGTGTTCTTTTCGTTATTTAACGGTGTAAGGTCAAGGTCGGTTAGCATGTCCTTAACTTGCTGACCTTTGTTATCCTAGACAGGTGATCCCCAAGTTGGTCTTTCGGCGTTAAAATCACCAAGTATGATTGCGATATCCGAAGACGCTTCACTTAATGTCTCTATCAGGCCTGTATTGATGCTAGTATTATCGTGGTGATAAACATTTATGATTGGAATTGTTTTATCTGTAAGATAGATTTCTATTGCCTGAACTTCTGTCGTGCTTTCTCTAGGCTTACTCTGATTTTAGGCGATTTCCTTAAATTTGATTTCTAGAGTTTTGATCAAAAAATCCGAATTTAATCCGAATTTTCCCGGTCTTTCCTTTCGTAGTGTTGTATAATCTTTGATATTGAATCTCAGATTCTGATTCAATTTTGTCTCCTGAGAACAAGTCATATGTACATTGTTGTCACAGAGAAGACAAGTCAGCTCTTTATTTTCCTCTCGGTGCCATTTATATTGAGTTGTAGTAGATTGAATTGTGTCCTCGTAGTATATTTCTCATCATGAGCTCGAGCTGCAGCTCCTGACGCGGCGGTTACCCCAGGACACGGTAGCATTACTGGAGATATCAGTTCTGCTCTTCATTTGAAAATGGGTGCCGTTGCAACGTTAGTCACCTTAGAAACGAACCAGAATTTGGTCAAATATTCCAAGAGTTCAGGGGGGACCGCAAGGAGGTGTGGTCGGACTTCTCCCCTTCCCCCTGGAATGCCGTCACTACAGGATAAAGCACTCTTGGTGAATTTTTTTAATTGTGATTCAGAATCTGCCACTGAAGCTTTACGAGCGTTTCGTTTCTATAAAGATATTCGAAGCGGTAAAGGACCAATGAGTTGCTACTCTCTAAAGCGATTGATTAAAGGTTTTGAGGAAACTGGGTCTCTTGGAGCAAAACCTCGGAGTGGAAGACCATCGACATGCAAGTCAGTGGCTGTTACGGTTTTTCAGAATGCTGAAGCTATTTAAACGTTATCCACGTATGGAGAAGTAAGTGCTAGACAAGTTTCTCGACAAACGGGGATTTCGTAAGGAACAGTTTGGAGAGAACACACATTTAGAATTTTTCTATAAAAATACCCTAACAAAATTCAAAGTTTTCACGAGTTGAAAGTCAGCGATTTTGAGAAGCGTCAAGAATTCGCTGCATGGGTTTTCCGGCAAATTGATATTCATGAAAACTGGCTGTCAAATGTTCTAAGAACAGATGATGCTCACTTTCATCTAAAGGGATAATTTAACATTCAAAACTGCCTCATTTTGGCAACAGAAAACCCTAGGATTTTTACAGAAATACAACTTCATCAGCCCAGAGTAACAGTTTTGTGTGGGTTCACTTCTTTTATTATTGGGCCATTTTTCTTTGAAAAATCAATAGAAGAAATTTTAAAACCGTTTTTGTAACTGGTGAACGTTATGTTCAACTTTTGAGAGAAAAGGTTATTCCCATATTGCAGGATAGACAAGCACTAAGCGAAAAAACATTCATGCAAGATGGAGGACCTCCTCATATCTCCCGCGGTGCCAAACAATTGCTGAAGGATACGTTCGGTGAAATTCGTTGATAAGTCGCCACTTTATATACCAGTGGCCTCCAATATCACCAGACTTGACGCCTTACAATTTCGGTTATGGTAGTACATTAAGTCGCGTTTTTATCGATGCCGGCCTACCACATTGGCCATGTTGAAAGCTTCTATCAGATGCCACGTTTTATAAATTACAACTATTTAATTGTGACCATTCTGTCATCTATCGTCTGCAGGCGTTGTTTGAGAATGAAGCGCGCCACATTGAGCAAGGATTGTGACCTAATACAAGAGAGAAGGCAGTTAAAGTGTCATTTGCCCACATTTTATATTATATCCTGCAGGCCAAAGTGTTATAACTTCTCGAATAACACTGGTATACACAATTTTACCACTTATGTACGTTTTAACGCTTTTCGTTCATTAGAAGAAATAGCATAAGGAATATTCTCTGTATCCCCCCCCCCCCCCCCCCAACTTTAGAAATTTTGCGCAAAAAATAATACAAAATGATTTTACTACCACGTTTTTCAACGCAAAAGGTCGATTTAAAAATGATTTTTTTGAGGGGTTACATTTTCAAAATTATGTACAGTATAGTAAACAATGATAACATTTGACAAACCCATAGGATATCTGGAATAAAGTACGACAAATATATTTTGTCACTCCCCTCTATATTTCATTTTTGGATCATGACAAATATCCAGTTAAATAGTCAAGTGTCGCCAATTAGTCAAGAAACTACACATTCCTTATAGCACGAAATCCTATTAGTAGTGCCATCATAATTTTTGGTACTATATTAACATTTCAAAAATCGTGTATTGATATCAGTAGTTATTTTCAAACATTCAATCTATTTCACAAAACTCCATCTAAAATATAAATATTTTTTTGCTACATGTTTTAATTTGCATATACCTATTTTACATATCTCAGATTGTATTTAAAAATCGTCAACCAATTCTTCTAACTTTTGGCGAAATGGTGTTTTATTAATTTATCATTTGATATTATTAGGGCTCTTTCCTTGTATTCAAAACGGAAAAATACGTGTCGTTCAGTTATATTTTCAATTTATCAAACAATTTGGCCGCTGAATCTCTGATTCTGGTAGAGCGCCATCTAGCGAATAAAGTTGTAACTAAAATCAATTTCGAATTTTTCATTATTTTCCATAAAAAATCCCATTGCATCCTGAACACAATGGTGTTTACCGCATTGCTCTAGCGCAAATATTCGCGGAGTTATTAATTTTTAAAGTTGTGCGGGACTTTTGGATCACCCTGTATATATATTAAAACTGTTATTCAGCAAATAGCATTCCAGAGCTTGTCGTTATTTTTGAGTTGAAAGCAAAACAGATTGCATTATAAAATAAACATATTTAATTGGAAATTCAATAAATTGTTATTTAAATTAATATTTATGATTCTAAAAGAGCGAATTTAATTAATAAAAAATAAAATAAAGCTTTTGGCTTCTTATATCAACTTTTCTTTTCAAAAATAAAGCGCTAGCTAATGTAATGATGTTTACTTAAAAATGCTTACCTACATTTTCTGCATATACCAATTTATAGTAAAAATGGTTATCCTGCAAGAACTATGGGTGATGGAAAACTTCTGAAATTCCTATTTGAATTCAGCATGAAAAGTTACATTAGAATCAACACCAGGTTTTCTCCGGCAAAATAAAATATTTTTTGTAGAACTGTGTTATCAATTGACTCATTCCAATTTCCACTTATATCTTCTAATGTTTGCGTAAATCACGTTGCATTTTCACGTAACCACTTATACTTTTTCGACATATTGAGCTAGCATAAATTGAATGCTCATTATTTGGTTGTTTTGAAATATTTACGTGAGTAGAAAATCTGGATCTAGATTTATTGTCAGTGTAATTGGTAAGTGGTCGGAATAGGGGATATCTTCTATTTTAAAATCACCAACACAGTCTAGAAGAGAAGGTGTAATTATACAGTAGTCTGCAACAAATGAGCCATGTTCAGAAATGTAAGTGTAGTTACCGTTTTTATCAGATAATGTTCTACCATTTTCAATAGACATCATGTTTCTCCCAAGAAACTCAAGAAATTGACTCGAGTGTGGCGAGGTCACCTTATCCTTAGAATTACGTTTTGAGGAGAGGAGCGAAGGCAGCCCAAAAACATTTTGGAATTATCCCCCAGTTCCTATTCGAGTGTTAAAATCACCATAGAGTACTATTTCGTATCCCTGGGATAGTATTTCTTCAATTAATTTAGATAATTTACATATGTTTGATTTTTAGAGTTTCGTTTGGAGGTAGATATGTAAAATATTAGGCATACTTTGCCTGATGAATTTAATTTGAAATAAATTATTATCCAGTTAGACTTTATTTCTATCGTTGCCTGACGAATTGTTGATTCCAACCACAAATCCCCCCGAACATCTACCAAATTTAGAATTTCTGATAGCAAAAGAGTCGTAAATGGTATATCCGCAAATGTCCATCGGGAAATTGTAATCAATCCATGTTTCTGCTAGAGCAAAAATAGTGTATTGTTTTGCATACTCTGAAATAAAAAAATCGAATTTAGGCTCCATAAACCAATGGCATTCCAGTGATTTATTATCATTTTATTCATTTTCTTGATATATTTAATTTGACCTTTATCTTATTTATTGAGTATTGTTGGTTATATTTCAGTACCATTAGGGTCAACCACCTGTCCGTTAAGGACTTTTGTAACCTTACCAAAATAAAGCGTTAGAATTTTGATGAGAACTCGTTCTGGTTTATTCTACGGTACAATGGGAACATCTGAACAAAAACATCTACATCTCAAGGTGTAACAATATATACATGGAAGGAATTTACTTTAGGATTTGAAAATATTCAAATATCAGAATAATTTGATTATTTTGGAGTCAGAGAAAATGTGATGCTAATATTGTTGCATCAAGATTGTCAATAATGCTGTCTTAATATAACATTAGTACTCTAGCCAATTGACACGGCCAACGCTCCGGGTTTACACTAAGAGCCTGTGAAGAAATATTTTAGCTAGTAGCTTAAAAAATGTATCTTAGAAGAAGAATTCCAAGTAAGGTTGAATAAAATTACTTTTAAAGCAAAGTATATACATTCGTACAGATACACCGCGGATAAATTCATGGGATAATGATAAGATCCCCAAGGAAAATTTCTAAAGTACTTCTATTCATAATCAGAAAAGTAATTAACAATTCAATTCTAGAAACTCTAAAAATTATACTATTATAAATTAATTATAATAATAAAAATAATACAAATACACATTTAAAAATAAAGAAATTAGGTGGGTGATAATAAATAAAGTAAAATTTGAAAGCAAAAAAAAAAAAAAATATATATATATATATATAATCTAAGATTAAAAAATTAAATGAATAAATATAAATATTTGAAAAATAAAAATAAGTGTGACACATGAAATAAAAAATAACAAATCTTTTTGTGAATAGATCACTCTGCATAGTTCATTATCTCTTTGGAGGAGATTGTTTAAAGTATTAAAACTAAAACCTCTCTCTCTCTCTCTGTTGGTGTATTATCTTTATTGATAGGCGTGATGATATTGGAATCAAATTACTGAAATATGACAGATACATTGAAATATATATTGACTTTTTTATTGTAAAAAAAAAAATATAAACAAAGCAATTTGGTGGTGATAATTAAATTAAATAAAATTTGAAATCAAGAACAAAAAATCTGCGATTGAAAAAAATCAATAAATGAAATAAATAAATATTCCTATTAATTTCAAAATAATGAAAATAAGTATGACACATGCAGTAAAAATAACTGAAATTTTGGTGAATATATCGCTATGTATTTTTCATTTTCTTTGGAGTATATTTCTTAAAACATTACAACTAAAAACTGTATTTATTTTCCAGTTGCAAACAAGACACGCTATATCCGATACGAAAACATTACAACTAAAAACTATTTATTTTCAAGTTGCAAACAAGACACGCTATATCCGATCTGATAATTGCGCGGGAAACTATTTACAATAATTCATATTGTAGTAGAGTAGGTAACAGAATTATCAAAAAGAAAATAAACAATTAAGAAAAAGAGCATTGAATAAACATATCCATTAAACAAATAAGCAACAACATAATCAGATAGAAGAAATCTCAAGGTAGGTTTTTACAGTATGTTAAGCAATGATGGAAGTTGATTTAATGAAGTTATCTGTAATACTTAGTATCGTGGAGAGAGAAAGTTGATCAAGTTGAGCTATTTACAATGAGTTTTAACTCTATTGGTGTATTATCTATATGTATATACCCCATTCTACGAATAGGTCTAAAATTCAGCCTGTTCTAAGACCTATTAAAGTTTTATATTAGTATGGTTAAAATAAAGTAAGTGTGAGAGCATGTTTTTTTCATTAATATATTTTAAACTCTACTTAAAGTAAATATTGCGAAATCATATTATCGAGGAAATAATGTTTCTCAAAGTTGTATCTATTTTCATAATATATGTAATGACACCTGAAACTACACCGTATTTTATTCAAATCATATGAAAGCGTTTTCTATAGATTTCACTATTTCATCATTATTCCAACTTGCTTACTCGCCATGTTACTATGCAATTATTTGTAAATATTTTTATGAGATATCATATTTTAAATAATTATATTTTTATTTTTTTTTTATTTATTGTTACAAAAGCACGAAGTCCAAAGGACTATTGTGCTGTGCTAGTATTATTTACCTATATATGATTAATTATTTACACGATGGATTAGTATTGTTTTGTAAATTATTGTACAAATAGTTCTAAACTTAACAAAGTTCTCATAAGATAGAGTATATACACAAAGAGAATTTGGTAATGTTTCAAAGTATCTACATACAATTTGATTAGTCAGAGGGCAAGTTAAAAGTAGATGTTCTGGTGATTCAACATCTAAGCGGCATTCGCATGTTGGATCATTGATAGCATTCAGTTTGAATAGGAAACTTAAGAAGGGTCCTTTGCCAGTTAAGAATAAAGTAGTGAATTTATCAGGAGAAATGAAATTTGGGACAGCAATTGGAAAGAATTTCTTGAACAGTTCATTAGATTGAGAAAAATAAAACTTAAATTTTAGATCCAGATATAGTTTGTTTAATTCTTTTTGAAGGGGTTTTGAGTGTTCGATCTGTGAGAGAATTTGTCATATTATACTTTGTTTGTAATAATTCAAGATAATCGGACAGTAAAGGGGTTTTCGCTAGTATATGTGTGATGTAAGAAGATGAAGTCCTATAAGCATGAATGCATCTAATAAGAATTTGATATTGTATAGAATTCAACTTGGATATTTTTGCTGCAGTGATAAAAGGAAACCAAATATTTAATGCATAGCTTATTGTAGAGCGTATCATAGCTTTATATAAGATCAATCTACGCCGAGTATCAATGCTCCAAGTACGTGCACATAATGAGAATAATATATTCTTAAGATTCGTAGCTTTCATAATTATATTGTTAACATGTGTTCCAAAATTAATCTTATTCCTTTGTCTATGATTTTTAAAAATAACTCCCAAAATTTTAACAGTTTCTGATGGTTGAATTATTTTTCCATCAAAATTAATGGGCAATTTTTCATAGTTATGTAGATAGAGTATACCTGTTTTGTTTGGACTTAGTGAAAGTTTTACCTTTTCACACCAGGCTTTGATTTTTATTAAACATTTGGGAATATTATACTGAAGATCATAGATGTTTGAACTCCATACCACAAATGTCACATCGTCCGCGAAAGCAATTACTCTAGCAAAACTTTCGTTAAAAGATAAGTTGAAATCATTAAGTAATATATTCCAAAGAATAGGAGAAATAATACCACCCTGGGGACATCCCTTATTTATATTTTTTATACACTTTACATTAGTATATTTAAACTCTACATTCCGGTCTTCAAAGTAAGAATTAATTATTTTTATAAGTACCGCTGTAAAATTTGCCTTGTCCAATTGTTGGAGAATTGCCGGATGCCATAGGATATCTGGAATAAAGTACGACAAATATATTTTGTCACTCCCCTCTATATTTCATTTTTGGATCATGACAAATATCCAGTTAAATAGTCAAGTGTCGCCAATTAGTCAAGAAACTACACATTCCTTATAGCACGAAATCCTATTAGTAGTGCCATCATAATTTTTGGTACTATATTAACATTTCAAAAATCGTGTATTGATATCAGTAGTTATTTTCAAACATTCAATCTATTTCACAAAACTCCATCTAAAATATAAATATTTTTTGCTACATGTTTTAATTTGCATATACCTATTTTACATATCTCAGATTGTATTTAAAAATCGTCAACCAATTCTTCTAACTTTTGGCGAAATGGTGTTTTATTAATTTATCATTTGATATTATTAGGGCTCTTTCCTGGTATTCAAAAAGGAAAAATACGTGTCGTTCAGTTATATTTTCAATTTATCAAACAATTTGGCCGCTGAATCTCTGATTCTGGTAGAGCGCCATCTAGCAAATAAAGTTGTAACTAAAATCAATTTCGAATTTTTCATTATTTTCCATAAAAAATCCCATTGCATCCTGAACACAATGGTGTTTACCGCATTGCTCTAGCGCAAATATTCGCGGAGTTATTAATTTTTAAAGTTGTGCGGGACTTTTGGATCACCCTGTATATATATTAAAACTGTTATTCAGCAAATAGCATTCCAGAGCTTGTCGTTATTTTTGAGTTGAAAGCAAAACAGATTGCATTATAAAATAAACATATTTAATTGGAAATTCAATAAATTGTTATTTAAATTAATATTTATGATTCTTAAAGAGCGAATTTAATTAATAAAAAATAAAATAAAGCTTTTGGCTTCTTATATCAACTTTTCTTTTCAAAAATAAAGCGCTAGCTAATGTAATGATGTTTACTTAAAAATGCTTACCTACATTGTCTGCATATACCAATTTATAGAAAAAATGGTTATCCTGCAAGAACTATGGGTGATGGAAAACTTCTGAATTCATTTTAGAATTCAGCATGAAAAGTTACATTAGAATCAACACCAGGTTTTCTCCGGCAAAAGAAAATATTTTTTGTAGAACTGTGTTATCAATTGACTCATTCCAATTTCCACTTATATCTTCTAATGTTTGCGTAAAGCACGTTGCATTTTCACGTAACCACTTATACTTTTTCGACATATTGAGCTAGCATAAATTGAAGGCTCATTATTTGGTTGTTTTGAAATATTTACGTGAGTAGAAAATCTGGATCTAGATTTATTGTCAGTGTAATTGGTAAGTGGTCGGAATAGGGGATATCTTCTATTTTAAAATCACCAACACAGTCTAGAAGAGAAGGTGTAATTATACAGTAGTCTGCAACAAATGAGCCATGTTCAGAAATGTAAGTGTAGTTACCGTTTTTATCAGATAATGTTCTACCATTTTCAATAGACATCATGTTTCTCCCAAGAAACTCAAGAAATTGACTCGAGTGTGGCGAGGTCACCTTATCCTTAGAATTACGTTTTGAGGAGAGGAGCGAAGGCAGCCCAAAAACATTTTGGAATTCTCCCCCAGTTCCTATTCGAGTGTTAAAATCACCATAGAGTATTATTTCGTATCCCTGGGATAGTATTTCTTCAATTAATTTAGATAATTTACATATGTTTGATTTTTAGAGTTTCGTTTGGAGGTAGATATGTAAAATATTAGGCATACTTTGCCTGATGAATTTAATTTGAAATAAATTATTATCCAGTTAGACTTTATTTCTATCGTTGCCTGACGAATTGTTGATTCCAACCACAAATCCCCCCGAACATCTACCAAATTTAGAATTTCTGATAGCAAAAGAGTCGTAAATGGTATATCCGCAAATGTCCATCGGGAAATTGTAATCAATCCATGTTTCTGCTAGAGCAAAAATAGTGTATTGTTTTGCATACTCTGAAATAAAAAAATCGAATTTAGACTCCATAAACCAATGGCATTCCAGTGATTTATTATCATTTTATTCATTTTCTTGATATATTTAATTTGACCTTTATCTTATTTATTGAGTATTGTTGGTTATATTTCAGTACCATTAGGGTCAACCACCTGTCCGTTAAGGACTTTTGTAACCTTACCAAAATAAAGCGTTAGAATTTTGATGAGAACTCGTTCTGGTTTATTCTACGGTACAATGGGAACATCTGAACAAAAACATCTACATCTCAAGGTGTAACAATATATACATGGAAGGAATTTACTTTAGGATTTGAAAATATTCAAATATCAGAATAATTTGATTATTTTGGAGTCAGAGAAAATGTGATGCTAATATTGTTGCATCAAGATTGTCAATAATGCTGTCTTAATATAACATTAGTACTCTAGCCAATTGACACGGCCAACGCTCCGGGTTTACACTAAGAGCCTGTGAAGAAATATTTTAGCTAGTAGCTTAAAAAATGTATCTTAGAAGAAGAATTCCAAGTAAGGTTGAATAAAATTACTTTTAAAGCAAAGTATATACATTCGTACAGATACACCGCGGATAAATTCATGGGATAATGATAAGATCCCCAAGGAAAATTTCTAAAGTACTTCTATTCATAATCAGAAAAGTAATTAACAATTCAATTCTAGAAACTCTAAAAATTATACTATTATAAATTAATTATAATAATAAAAATAATACAAATACACATTTAAAAATAAAGAAATTAGGTGGGTGATAATAAATAAAGTAAAATTTGAAAGCAAAAAAAAAAAAAAAAATATATATATATATATATATAATCTAAGATTAAAAAATTAAATGAATAAATATAAATATTTGAAAAATAAAAATAAGTGTGACACATGAAATAAAAAATAACGAATCTTTTTGTGAATAGATCACTCTGCATAGTTCATTATCTCTTTGGAGGAGATTGTTTAAAGTATTAAAACTAAAACCTCTCTCTCTCTCTCTGTTGGTGTATTATCTTTATTGATAGGCGTGATGATATTGGAATCAAATTACTGAAATATGACAGATACATTGAAATATATATTGACTTTTTTATTGTAAAAAAAAAATATAAACAAAGCAATTTGGTGGTGATAATTAAATTAAATAAAATTTGAAATCAAGAACAAAAAATCTGCGATTGAAAAAAATCAATAAATGAAATAAATAAATATTCCTATTAATTTCAAAATAATGAAAATAAGTATGACACATGCAGTAAAAATAACTGAAATTTTGGTGAATATATCGCTATGTATTTTTCATTTTCTTTGGAGTATATTTCTTAAAACATTACAACTAAAAACTGTATTTATTTTCCAGTTGCAAACAAGACACGCTATATCCGATACGAAAACATTACAACTAAAAACTATTTATTTTCAAGTTGCAAACAAGACACGCTATATCCGATCTGATAATTGCGCGGGAAACTATTTACAATAATTCATATTGTAGTAGAGTAGGTAACAGAATTATCAAAAAGAAAATAAACAATTAAGAAAAAGAGCATTGAATAAACATATCCATTAAACAAATAAGCAACAACATAATCAGATAGAAGAAATCTCAAGGTAGGTTTTTACAGTATGTTAAGCAATGATGGAAGTTGATTTAATGAAGTTATCTGTAATACTTAGTATCGTGGAGAGAGAAAGTTGATCAAGTTGAGCTATTTACAATGAGTTTTAACTCTATTGGTGTATTATCTATATGTATATACCCCATTCTACGAATAGGTCTAAAATTCAGCCTGTTCTAAGACCTATTAAAGTTTTATATTAGTATGGTTAAAATAAAGTAAGTGTGAGAGCATGTTTTTTTCATTAATATATTTTAAACTCTACTTAAAGTAAATATTGCGAAATCATATTATCGAGGAAATAATGTTTCTCAAAGTTGTATCTATTTTCATAATATATGTAATGACACCTGAAACTACACCGTATTTTATTCAAATCATATGAAAGCGTTTTCTATAGATTTCACTATTTCATCATTATTCCAACTTGCTTACTCGCCATGTTACTATGCAATTATTTGTAAATATTTTTATGAGATATCATATTTTAAATAATTATATATATATATTTTTTTTATTTATTGTTACAAAAGCACGAAGTCCAAAGGACTATTGTGCTGTGCTAGTATTATTTACCTATATATGATTAATTATTTACACGATGGATTAGTATTGTTTTGTAAATTATTGTACAAATAGTTCTAAACTTAACAAAGTTCTCATAAGATAGAGTATATACACAAAGAGAATTTGGTAATGTTTCAAAGTATCTACATACAATTTGATTAGTCAGAGGGCAAGTTAAAAGTAGATGTTCTGGTGATTCAACATCTAAGCGGCATTCGCATGTTGGATCATTGATAGCATTCAGTTTGAATAGGAAACTTAAGAAGGGTCCTTTGCCAGTTAAGAATAAAGTAGTGAATTTATCAGGAGAAATGAAATTTGGGACAGCAATTGGAAAGAATTTCTTGAACAGTTCATTAGATTGAGAAAAATAAAACTTAAATTTTAGATCCAGATATAGTTTGTTTAATTCTTTTTGAAGGGGTTTTGAGTGTTCGATCTGTGAGAGAATTTGTCATATTATACTTTGTTTGTAATAATTCAAGATAATCGGACAGTAAAGGGGTTTTCGCTAGTATATGTGTGATGTAAGAAGATGAAGTCCTATAAGCATGAATGCATCTAATAAGAATTTGATATTGTATAGAATTCAACTTGGATATTTTTGCTGCAGTGATAAAAGGAAACCAAATATTTAATGCATAGCTTATTGTAGAGCGTATCATAGCTTTATATAAGATCAATCTACGCCGAGTATCAATGCTCCAAGTACGTGCACATAATGAGAATAATATATTCTTAAGATTCGTAGCTTTCATAATTATATTGTTAACATGTGTTCCAAAATTAATCTTATTCCTTTGTCTATGATTTTTAAAAATAACTCCCAAAATTTTAACAGTTTCTGATGGTTGAATTATTTTTCCATCAAAATTAATGGGCAATTTTTCATAGTTATGTAGATAGAGTATACCTGTTTTGTTTGGACTTAGTGAAAGTTTTACCTTTTCACACCAGGCTTTGATTTTTATTAAACATTTGGGAATATTATACTGAAGATCATAGATGTTTGAACTCCATACCACAAATGTCACATCGTCCGCGAAAGCAATTACTCTAGCAAAACTTTCGTTAAAAGATAAGTTGAAATCATTAAGTAATATATTCCAAAGAATAGGAGAAATAATACCACCCTGGGGACATCCCTTATTTATATTTTTTATACACTTTACATTAGTATATTTAAACTCTACATTCCGGTCTTCAAAGTAAGAATTAATTATTTTTATAAGTACCGCTGTAAAATTTGCCTTGTCCAATTGTTGGAGAATTGCCGGATGCCATAGGATATCTGGAATAAAGTACGACAAATATATTTTGTCACTCCCCTCTATATTTCATTTTTGGATCATGACAAATATCCAGTTAAATAGTCAAGTGTCGCCAATTAGTCAAGAAACTACACATTCCTTATAGCACGAAATCCTATTAGTAGTGCCATCATAATTTTTGGTACTAAATTAACATTTCAAAAATCGTGTATTGATATCAGTAGTTATTTTCAAACATTCAATCTATTTCACAAAACTCCATCTAAAATATAAATATTTTTTGCTACATGTTTTAATTTGCATATACCTATTTTACATATCTCAGATTGTATTTAAAAATCGTCAACCAATTCTTCTAACTTTTGGCGAAATGGTGTTTTATTAATTTATCATTTGATATTATTAGGGCTCTTTCCTGGTATTCAAAAAGGAAAAATACGTGTCGTTCAGTTATATTTTCAATTTATCAAACAATTTGGCCGCTGAATCTCTGATTCTGGTAGAGCGCCATCTAGCGAATAAAGTTGTAACTAAAATCAATTTCGAATTTTTCATTATTTTCCATAAAAAATCCCATTGCATCCTGAACACAATGGTGTTTACCGCATTGCTCTAGCGCAAATATTCGCGGAGTTATTAATTTTTAAAGTTGTGCGGGACTTTTGGATCACCCTGTATATATATTAAAACTGTTATTCAGCAAATAGCATTCCAGAGCTTGTCGTTATTTTTGAGTTGAAAGCAAAACAGATTGCATTATAAAATAAACATATTTAATTGGAAATTCAATAAATTGTTATTTAAATTAATATTTATGATTCTTAAAGAGCGAATTTAATTAATAAAAAATAAAATAAAGCTTTTGGTTTCTTATATCAACTTTTCTTTTCAAAAATAAAGCGCTAGCTAATGTAATGATGTTTACTTAAAAATGCTTACCTACATTTTCTGCATATACCAATTTATAGAAAAAATGGTTATCCTGCAAGAACTATGGGTGATGGAAAACTTCTGATTTCATTTTAGAATTCAGCATGAAAAGTTACATTAGAATCAACACCAGGTTTTCTCCGGCAAAAGAAAATATTTTTTGTAGAACTGTGTTATCAATTGACTCATTCCAATTTCAACTTATATCTTCTAATGTTTGCGTAAAGCACGTTGCATTTTCACGTAACCACTTATACTTTTTCGACATATTGAGCTAGCATAAATTGAAGGCTCATTATTTGGTTGTTTTGAAATATTTACGTGAGTAGAAAATCTGGATCTAGATTTATTGTCAGTGTAATTGGTAAGTGGTCGGAATAGGGGATATCTTCTATTTTAAAATCACCAACACAGTCTAGAAGAGAAGGTGTAATTATACAGTAGTCTGCAACAAATGAGCCATGTTCAGAAATGTAAGTGTAGTTACCGTTTTTATCAGATAATGTTCTACCATTTTCAATAGACATCATGTTTCTCCCAAGAAACTCAAGAAATTGACTCGAGTGTGGCGAGGTCACCTTATCCTTAGAATTACGTTTTGAGGAGAGGAGCGAAGGCAGCCCAAAAACATTTTGGAATTATCCCCCAGTTCCTATTCGAGTGTTAAAATCACCATAGAGTATTATTTCGTATCCCTGGGATAGTATTTCTTCAATTAATTTAGATAATTTACATATGTTTGATTTTTAGAGTTTCGTTTGGAGGTAGATATGTAAAATATTAGGCATACTTTGCCTGATGAATTTAATTTGAAATAAATTATTATCCAGTTAGACTTTATTTCTATCGTTGCCTGACGAATTGTTGATTCCAACCACAAATCCCCCCGAACATCTACCAAATTTAGAATTTCTGATAGCAAAAGAGTCGTAAATGGTATATCCGCAAATGTCCATCGGGAAATTGTAATCAATCCATGTTTCTGCTAGAGCAAAAATAGTGTATTGTTTTGCATACTCTGAAATAAAAAAATCGAATTTAGACTCCATAAACCAATGGCATTCCAGTGATTTATTATCATTTTATTCATTTTCTTGATATATTTAATTTGACCTTTATCTTATTTATTGAGTATTGTTGGTTATATTTCAGTACCATTAGGGTCAACCACCTGTCCGTTAAGGACTTTTGTAACCTTACCAAAATAAAGCGTTAGAATTTTGATGAGAACTCGTTCTGGTTTATTCTACGGTACAATGGGAACATCTGAACAAAAACATCTACATCTCAAGGTGTAACAATATATACATGGAAGGAATTTACTTTAGGATTTGAAAATATTCAAATATCAGAATAATTTGATTATTTTGGAGTCAGAGAAAATGTGATGCTAATATTGTTGCATCAAGATTGTCAATAATGCTGTCTTAATATAACATTAGTACTCTAGCCAATTGACACGGCCAACGCTCCGGGTTTACACTAAGAGCCTGTGAAGAAATATTTTAGCTAGTAGCTTAAAAAATGTATCTTAGAAGAAGAATTCCAAGTGAGGTTGAATAAAATTACTTTTAAAGCAAAGTATATACATTCGTACAGATACACCGCGGATAAATTCATGGGATAATGATAAGATCCCCAAGGAAAATTTCTAAAGTACTTCTATTCATAATCAGAAAAGTAATTAACAATTCAATTCTAGAAACTCTAAAAATTATACTATTATAAATTAATTATAATAATAAAAATAATACAAATACACATTTAAAAATAAAGAAATTAGGTGGGTGATAATAAATAAAGTAAAATTTGAAAGCAAAAAAAAAAAAAAAAATATATATATATATATAATCTAAGATTAAAAAATTAAATGAATAAATATAAATATTTGAAAAATAAAAATAAGTGTGACACATGAAATAAAAAATAACGAATCTTTTTGTGAATAGATCACTCTGCATAGTTCATTATCTCTTTGGAGGAGATTGTTTAAAGTATTAAAACTAAAACCTCTCTCTCTCTCTCTGTTGGTGTATTATCTTTATTGATAGGCGTGATGATATTGGAATCAAATTACTGAAATATGACAGATACATTGAAATATATATTGACTTTTTTATTGTAAAAAAAAATATAAACAAAGCAATTTGGTGATGATAATTAAATTAAATAAAATTTGAAATCAAGAACAAAAAATCTGCGATTGAAAAAATCAATAAATGAAATAAATAAATATTCCTATTAATTTCAAAATAATGAAAATAAGTATGACACATGCAGTAAAAATAACTGAAATTTTGGTGAATATATCGCTATGTATTTTTCATTTTCTTTGGAGTATATTTCTTAAAACATTACAACTAAAAACTGTATTTATTTTCCAGTTGCAAACAAGACACGCTATATCCGATACGAAAACATTACAACTAAAAACTATTTATTTTCAAGTTGCAAACAAGACACGCTATATCCGATCTGATAATTGCGCGGGAAACTATTTACAATAATTCATATTGTAGTAGAGTAGGTAACAGAATTATCAAAAAGAAAATAAACAATTAAGAAAAAGAGCATTGAATAAACATATCCATTAAACAAATAAGCAACAACATAATCAGATAGAAGAAATCTCAAGGTAGGTTTTTACAGTATGTTAAGCAATGATGGAAGTTGATTTAATGAAGTTATCTGTAATACTTAGTATCGTGGAGAGAGAAAGTTGATCAAGTTGAGCTATTTACAATGAGTTTTAACTCTATTGGTGTATTATCTATATGTATATACCCCATTCTACGAATAGGTCTAAAATTCAGCCTGTTCTAAGACCTATTAAAGTTTTATATTAGTAAGGTTAAAATAAAGTAAGTGTGAGAGCATGTTTTTTTCATTAATATATTTTAAACTCTACTTAAAGTAAATATTGCGAAATCATATTATCGAGGAAATAATGTTTCTCAAAGTTGTATCTATTTTCATAATATATGTAATGACACCTGAAACTACACCGTATTTTATTCAAATCATATGAAAGCGTTTTCTATAGATTTCACTATTTCATCATTATTCCAACTTGCTTACTCGCCATGATACTATGCAATTATTTGTAAATATTTTTATGAGATATCATATTTTAAATAATTATATTTTTATTTTTTTTTATTTATTGTTACAAAAGCACGAAGTCCAAAGGACTATTGTGCTGTGCTAGTATTATTTACCTATATATGATTAATTATTTACACGATGGATTAGTATTGTTTTGTAAATTATTGTACAAATAGTTCTAAACTTAACAAAGTTCTCATAAGATAGAGTATATACACAAAGAGAATTTGGTAATGTTTCAAAGTATCTACATACAATTTGATTAGTCAGAGGGCAAGTTAAAAGTAGATGTTCTGGTGATTCAACATCTAAGCGGCATTCGCATGTTGGATCATTGATAGCATTCAGTTTGAATAGGAAACTTAAGAAGGGTCCTTTGCCAGTTAAGAATAAAGTAGTGAATTTATCAGGAGAAATGAAATTTGGGACAGCAATTGGAAAGAATTTCTTGAACAGTTCATTAGATTGAGAAAAATAAAACTTAAATTTTAGATCCAGATATAGTTTGTTTAATTCTTTTTGAAGGGGTTTTGAGTGTTCGATCTGTGAGAGAATTTGTCATATTATACTTTGTTTGTAATAATTCAAGATAATCGGACAGTAAAGGGGTTTTCGCTAGTATATGTGTGATGTAAGAAGATGAAGTCCTATAAGCATGAATGCATCTAATAAGAATTTGATATTGTATAGAATTCAACTTGGATATTTTTGCTGCAGTGATAAAAGGAAACCAAATATTTAATGCATAGCTTATTGTAGAGCGTATCATAGCTTTATATAAGATCAATCTACGCCGAGTATCAATGCTCCAAGTACGTGCACATAATGAGAATAATATATTCTTAAGATTCGTAGCTTTCATAATTATATTGTTAACATGTGTTCCAAAATTAATCTTATTCCTTTGTCTATGATTTTTAAAAATAACTCCCAAAATTTTAACAGTTTCTGATGGTTGAATTATTTTTCCATCAAAATTAATGGGCAATTTTTCATAGTTATGTAGATAGAGTATACCTGTTTTGTTTGGACTTAGTGAAAGTTTTACCTTTTCACACCAGGCTTTGATTTTTATTAAACATTTGGGAATATTATACTGAAGATCATAGATGTTTGAACTCCATACCACAAATGTCACATCGTCCGCGAAAGCAATTACTCTAGCAAAACTTTCGTTAAAAGATAAGTTGAAATCATTAAGTAATATATTCCAAAGAATAGGAGAAATAATACCACCCTGGGGACATCCCTTATTTATATTTTTTATACACTTTACATTAGTATATTTAAACTCTACATTCCGGTCTTCAAAGTAAGAATTAATTATTTTTATAAGTACCACTGTAAAATTTGCCTTGTCCAATTGTTGGAGAATTGCCGGATGCCATAGGATATCTGGAATAAAGTACGACAAATATATTTTGTCACTCCCCTCTATATTTCATTTTTGGATCATGACAAATATCCAGTTAAATAGTCAAGTGTCGCCAATTAGTCAAGAAACTACACATTCCTTATAGCACGAAATCCTATTAGTAGTGCCATCATAATTTTTGGTACTATATTAACATTTCAAAAATCGTGTATTGATATCAGTAGTTATTTTCAAACATTCAATCTATTTCACAAAACTCCATCTAAAATATAAATATTTTTTGCTACATGTTTTAATTTGCATATACCTATTTTACATATCTCAGATTGTATTTAAAAATCGTCAACCAATTCTTCTAACTTTTGGCGAAATGGTGTTTTATTAATTTATCATTTGATATTATTAGGGCTCTTTCCTGGTATTCAAAAAGGAAAAATACGTGTCGTTCAGTTATATTTTCAATTTATCAAACAATTTGGCCGCTGAATCTCTGATTCTGGTAGAGCGCCATCTAGCGAATAAAGTTGTAACTAAAATCAATTTCGAATTTTTCATTATTTTCCATAAAAAATCCCATTGCATCCTGAACACAATGGTGTTTACCGCATTGCTCTAGCGCAAATATTCGCGGAGTTATTAATTTTTAAAGTTGTGCGGGACTTTTGGATCACCCTGTATATATATTAAAACTGTTATTCAGCAAATAGCATTCCAGAGCTTGTCGTTATTTTTGAGTTGAAAGCAAAACAGATTGCATTATAAAATAAACATATTTAATTGGAAATTCAATAAATTGTTATTTAAATTAATATTTATGATTCTTAAAGAGCGAATTTAATTAATAAAAAATAAAATAAAGCTTTTGGTTTCTTATATCAACTTTTCTTTTCAAAAATAAAGCGCTAGCTAATGTAATGATGTTTACTTAAAAATGCTTACCTACATTTTCTGCATATACCAATTTATAGAAAAAATGGTTATCCTGCAAGAACTATGGGTGATGGAAAACTTCTGATTTCATTTTAGAATTCAGCATGAAAAGTTACATTAGAATCAACACCAGGTTTTCTCCGGCAAAAGAAAATATTTTTTGTAGAACTGTGTTATCAATTGACTCATTCCAATTTCAACTTATATCTTCTAAATGTTTGCGTAAAGCACGTTGCATTTTCACGTAACCACTTATACTTTTTCGACATATTGAGCTAGCATAAATTGAAGGCTCATTATTTGGTTGTTTTGAAATATTTACGTGAGTAGAAAATCTGGATCTAGATTTATTGTCAGTGTAATTGGTAAGTGGTCGGAATAGGGGATATCTTCTATTTTAAAATCACCAACACAGTCTAGAAGAGAAGGTGTAATTATACAGTAGTCTGCAACAAATGAGCCATGTTCAGAAATGTAAGTGTAGTTACCGTTTTTATCAGATAATGTTCTACCATTTTCAATAGACATCATGTTTCTTCCAAGAAACTCAAGAAATTGACTCGAGTGTGGCGAGGTCACCTTATCCTTAGAATTACGTTTTGAGGAGAGGAGCGAAGGCAGCCCAAAAACATTTTGGAATTATCCCCCAGTTCCTATTCGAGTGTTAAAATCACCATAGAGTATTATTTCGTATCCCTGGGATAGTATTTCTTCAATTAATTTAGATAATTTACATATGTTTGATTTTTAGAGTTTCGTTTGGAGGTAGATATGTAAAATATTAGGCATACTTTGCCTGATGAATTTAATTTGAAATAAATTATTATCCAGTTAGACTTTATTTCTATCGTTGCCTGACGAATTGTTGATTCCAACCACAAATCCCCCCGAACATCTACCAAATTTAGAATTTCTGATAGCAAAAGAGTCGTAAATGGTATATCCGCAAATGTCCATCGGGAAATTGTAATCAATCCATGTTTCTGCTAGAGCAAAAATAGTGTATTGTTTTGCATACTCTGAAATAAAAAAATCGAATTTAGACTCCATAAACCAATGGCATTCCAGTGATTTATTATCATTTTATTCATTTTCTTGATATATTTAATTTGACCTTTATCTTATTTATTGAGTATTGTTGGTTATATTTCAGTACCATTAGGGTCAACCACCTGTCCGTTAAGGACTTTTGTAACCTTACCAAAATAAAGCGTTAGAATTTTGATGAGAACTCGTTCTGGTTTATTCTACGGTACAATGGGAACATCTGAACAAAAACATCTACATCTCAAGGTGTAACAATATATACATGGAAGGAATTTACTTTAGGATTTGAAAATATTCAAATATCAGAATAATTTGATTATTTTGGAGTCAGAGAAAATGTGATGCTAATATTGTTGCATCAAGATTGTCAATAATGCTGTCTTAATATAACATTAGTACTCTAGCCAATTGACACGGCCAACGCTCCGGGTTTACACTAAGAGCCTGTGAAGAAATATTTTAGCTAGTAGCTTAAAAAATGTATCTTAGAAGAAGAATTCCAAGTAAGGTTGAATAAAATTACTTTTAAAGCAAAGTATATACATTCGTACAGATACACCGCGGATAAATTCATGGGATAATGATAAGATCCCCAAGGAAAATTTCTAAAGTACTTCTATTCATAATCAGAAAAGTAATTAACAATTCAATTCTAGAAACTCTAAAAATTATACTATTATAAATTAATTATAATAATAAAAATAATACAAATACACATTTAAAAATAAAGAAATTAGGTGGGTGATAATAAATAAAGTAAAATTTGAAAGCAAAAAAAAAAAAAAAATATATATATATATATATATAATCTAAGATTAAAAAATTAAATGAATAAATATAAATATTTGAAAAATAAAAATAAGTGTGACACATGAAATAAAAAATAACGAATCTTTTTGTGAATAGATCACTCTGCATAGTTCATTATCTCTTTGGAGGAGATTGTTTAAAGTATTAAAACTAAAACCTCTCTCTCTCTCTCTGTTGGTGTATTATCTTTATTGATAGGCGTGATGATATTGGAATCAAATTACTGAAATATGACAGATACATTGAAATATATATTGACTTTTTTATTGTAAAAAAAAAAATATAAACAAAGCAATTTGGTGATGATAATTAAATTAAATAAAATTTGAAATCAAGAACAAAAAATCTGCGATTGAAAAAATCAATAAATGAAATAAATAAATATTCCTATTAATTTCAAAATAATGAAAATAAGTATGACACATGCAGTAAAAATAACTGAAATTTTGGTGAATATATCGCTATGTATTTTTCATTTTCTTTGGAGTATATTTCTTAAAACATTACAACTAAAAACTGTATTTATTTTCCAGTTGCAAACAAGACACGCTATATCCGATACGAAAACATTACAACTAAAAACTATTTATTTTCAAGTTGCAAACAAGACACGCTATATCCGATCTGATAATTGCGCGGGAAACTATTTACAATAATTCATATTGTAGTAGAGTAGGTAACAGAATTATCAAAAAGAAAATAAACAATTAAGAAAAAGAGCATTGAATAAACATATCCATTAAACAAATAAGCAACAACATAATCAGATAGAAGAAATCTCAAGGTAGGTTTTTACAGTATGTTAAGCAATGATGGAAGTTGATTTAATGAAGTTATCTGTAATACTTAGTATCGTGGAGAGAGAAAGTTGATCAAGTTGAGCTATTTACAATGAGTTTTAACTCTATTGGTGTATTATCTATATGTATATACCCCATTCTACGAATAGGTCTAAAATTCAGCCTGTTCTAAGACCTATTAAAGTTTTATATTAGTAAGGTTAAAATAAAGTAAGTGTGAGAGCATGTTTTTTTCATTAATATATTTTAAACTCTACTTAAAGTAAATATTGCGAAATCATATTATCGAGGAAATAATGTTTCTCAAAGTTGTATCTATTTTCATAATATATGTAATGACACCTGAAACTACACCGTATTTTATTCAAATCATATGAAAGCGTTTTCTATAGATTTCACTATTTCATCATTATTCCAACTTGCTTACTCGCCATGTTACTATGCAATTATTTGTAAATATTTTATGAGATATCATATTTTAAATAATTATATTTTTATTTTTTTTTTATTTATTGTTACAAAAGCACGAAGTCCAAAGGACTATTGTGCTGTGCTAGTATTATTTACCTATATATGATTAATTATTTACACGATGGATTAGTATTGTTTTGTAAATTATTGTACAAATAGTTCTAAACTTAACAAAGTTCTCATAAGATAGAGTATATACACAAAGAGAATTCGGTAATGTTTCAAAGTATCTACATACAATTTGATTAGTCAGAGGGCAAGTTAAAAGTAGATGTTCTGGTGATTCAACATCTAAGCGGCATTCGCATGTTGGATCATTGATAGCATTCAGTTTGAATAGGAAACTTAAGAAGGGTCCTTTGCCAGTTAAGAATAAAGTAGTGAATTTATCAGGAGAAATGAAATTTGGGACAGCAATTGGAAAGAATTTCTTGAACAGTTCATTATATTAGATTGAGAAAAATAAAACTTAAATTTTAGATCCAGATATAGTTTGTTTAATTCTTTTTGAAGGGGTTTTGAGTGTTCGATCTGTGAGAGAATTTGTCATATTATACTTTGTTTGTAATAATTCAAGATAATCGGACAGTAAAGGGGTTTTCGCTAGTATATGTGTGATGTAAGAAGATGAAGTCCTATAAGCATGAATGCATCTAATAAGAATTTGATATTGTATAGAATTCAACTTGGATATTTTTGCTGCAGTGATAAAAGGAAACCAAATATTTAATGCATAGCTTATTGTAGAGCGTATCATAGCTTTATATAAGATCAATCTACGCCGAGTATCAATGCTCCAAGTACGTGCACATAATGAGAATAATATATTCTTAAGTTTCGTAGCTTTCATAATTATATTGTTAACATGTGTTCCAAAATTAATCTTATTCCTTTGTCTATGATTTTTAAAAATAACTCCCAAAATTTTAACAGTTTCTGATGGTTGAATTATTTTTCCATCAAAATTAATGGGCAATTTTTCATAGTTATGTAGATAGAGTATACCTGTTTTGTTTGGACTTAGTGAAAGTTTTACCTTTTCACACCAGGCTTTGATTTTTATTAAACATTTGGGAATATTATACTGAAGATCATAGATGTTTGAACTCCATACCACAAATGTCACATCGTCCGCGAAAGCAATTACTCTAGCAAAACTTTCGTTAAAAGATAAGTTGAAATCATTAAGTAATATATTCCAAAGAATAGGAGAAATAATACCACCCTGGGGACATCCCTTATTTATATTTTTTATACACTTTACATTAGTATATTTAAACTCTACATTCCGGTCTTCAAAGTAAGAATTAATTATTTTTATAAGTACCGCTGTAAAATTTGCCTTGTCCAATTGTTGGAGAATTGCCGGATGCCATGCGTTGTCGAAAGCTCCGCTGATGTCCACTGTTACTATTGCCGTATTTTCTGTTTCTCTTTTCTGAAGACTTAATTTAGTTATTTCTTGTAAAGCAGAGATTGTTGATTTTTCTTGTGTAAATCCATGTTGAGCAGGATGCATAACATTATTACTATTAATATGATTTAAAAGTTCAATATGAATTAGACTTTCAAAAATTGTACCTAAATTAGAAGACAAGCTTATAGGGCGGTAGGCTTTCGGTTCTTTATAATTTTCTTTATTAGGTTTTTTTATAATCATTACTTCTGACTTTCTCCAGGCCTCCGGATAATAATTAAGTCCAATACAAGCATTGAACAATTTTGTTAACACAGGAGATATACACTGCGTGACATTGAAAATGGAACACCAAGAAATAGTGGCCAGAAAGTTATGAAACTCGGCAGACAGAGAGAGACAGGGACGAACAATAAGCGATCTTTATTTCAAAATGATAGTCATAATACAGAGCGAGAACGGCGTCGGCTTAGTAGCAAGTAGGACCACCGCGGACGGCGATGCACACAGCAACACGTCTAGGTAGAGAGTCAATCAGAGTACGGATGGCGTCCTGAGGGATGGCTCTCCATTCCCTCTCAACCATTTGCCACAGTTCGTCTTCTGAACGCGGCTGTGGCAAGGCATGCAAACGGCGTCCAATGATGTCCCAGACGTGCTCGATTGGTGAGAGATCAGGAGAGTACGGTGGCCAGGGAAGCATCTGTACATCTTGCAGAGCTTGTTGGCTAATGCGAGCAGTGTGCGGTCGGGCGTTATCCTGCTGATAAAGGGCATTGGGTACCCCCTGAAGGTAGGGGAGTGTCACCGGTCGCAGCACATCATCAACGTATCGTTGGGCCGTCATAGTGCCCTGAATACGAAGTAAAGGTGAACTGGAATCATACGCGATTGCGCCCCAAACCATGATTCCACGTTGTCGCACGGTGGGGCGTTCCACAATTGCTGCCGGATTGGACCTTTCTCCACGTCGACGCCACACGCGTACACGGCGACTATCACTGGACAAGCAGAAACGCGACTCATCTGAGAACACGACCCTGTGCCATTCCGTCATCCACGTCGATCTAGCCCGGCACCATTCCAAACGTTGGCGCCTATTCGGTGGGGTCAATGGCAGTCTTCTTAGCGGACGGCATGAGTGCAAGCCATTAGCAACCAATCGACGTGAAATGGTTCTGGTCGAGATGGAATGATCTAGGGTGTCTTGCACATGTTGCAGGATGGCGGTACAAGTGGCTTGTGGGGCCGCCACTGCTTGTCGAAGGATACGCCGATCCACACGTGCTGACGTCACTCTGGTTGCACCGACATTCCTATAAATTGCCACCTTTCCTTGTTCCAACCATCTTCTCCACAGTCGGTGCACCGTGGACGCACCAAGGTGTGTATCAGCTGCGATTTGACGTATGGACCAACCTGCCCTTTTCAGTCCGATCACCATGCCCCTCGTAAAAGCGTCTGTCTGCTTGAACTGCCTCCGTTTACGATGACCTGGCATTCTCTGTTATTACACGTGTCTTTTGACACAAGAACAAAATTTATACAATGATTTTCCTTGAAGAAATAACGACACGAATACTGTCCTTTCTGCAAGTTCCTTCCCTTATATCTTACTCCATGTGCGCACGAGAGCTGCGCATTTTACATCATTTGCATAACTCGGTTAGGCGCGTCTACCCTGAAATTTGCATAATTTTCTGGCCACTATTTCTTGGTGTTCCATTTTCAATGTCACGCAGTGTATGATGAACTGCCGTTTTGATCATCTGATTGCTTATATGATCTATTCCTGGAGCCTTGCCATTTTTAAGTTTTTTAATTATTGAACAGATTTGAATATTATCAAAATAAATGATTTTATCATTAGAAAAAGTATAATTCTTGTCTCTGATTAATTTATGATAGTTTGTGTCAGAAGATTGACAGTCATTCGAAAATAGAGAAGATTAAATAATTTTCATTTCTGATTCGAGCACATCTTGAGATACATCTAGAATTGGTAAATCAAAAGACCTAGGAGAAATTTTTTGTTTAAAAGTTTTGTAAGTATTACCAAAAGGAGATGTATTTTCAACTTCCTCCAGGAATACCCTCCAGCTTACATTTCTTGTTTTTTCAATAATATTCATATACTTATTTCGTATTTCTTTATACATTTTTTCATCAACTAGCTATCTATTAGACCGTTACCCCGATAATATAGATTTCGAACATATTTAAAATGATTTTTAAAAAGTTCCAGTTAATCCGTCCACCAATTAAATGGATTATTATTTAAATATTTTGGTTTTAATCGTAGAGATGCATATGCAGCTTCAATTAATATGTCAGTTATGAGAGAAACTACACAGTTTATATCGTTTATATTTACTATTTTACCTAATTTAATTATTGCCCCATTTATCCTAGACACCTTGAGTGCCTGCTCATATTTTTGCCAATTGGCTCTTTTTTCTTGAAAATACCATGTAGAATTATTTTCATGTAATAAACTTTCTGTTTCCAGACTAATGTCGAATGAGATTGCGTGATGGTCTGTGATTTGCGAAAGATTTAACGTTTTCCATCCATTAATAAGTACATGAGCATGACTATTAGTAATAGTAAGATCTATTATACTTAATCCTCGACATGTTTTGTTTCGATTGTTATGTATGAGCATATTGTGAAAATCAATTATAGGTTGAAGTCTTCTACCGTTTTGATTAATAATATTATCAAACCACATCTGACTTCGAGCGTTAAAATCTCCAGCTAAAATCAATGGATTTGTGTTAAAAATTGTAATTAATTTATCAAGGAATTGAACATGACAGGTATCCATTTTATTAGGGTGTATATAAATATTTGAAAGAATAATTTGCCGTTTAGTAGTTTGTACTGATATAGTGGTTGCAAATGAATTTGAAAACTCTTTAATTAATTTACATGATAAGAAAGGGTTTGTAACGATTGTTGCGGTATATATTGGAACTCCCGGTATATTTGCATGATATATTTTTGAACGCATATTAAAGATTACTTCATTATTTATACTATATGGTTCTTGAACTATAATCATATCATATTTTTCCTTAGAAATAAATTCCCTTATTTCATTATTAACCAAATTGCTTTTCCGCGTGTTTTGTTGTTGAATTTTTAATTTGAACATTGACCAAAAAAAAAAAAAAAACAAGAATAAGTCTATTCTAATCCAAAGTAACAATATCATGATCTAAATCTGCATAACATGTTCTTTGTATCTCATATTTCATTTGTTGAAGGAACACAGGACATAATTTGTCATTAGAACGATGATTATTGCTATTCCTATATTTAGGATGTGTAGAGCAATTTATGCACTTGAGCAAGGATTGACAGTTAACATGTTGATCATTGTCTCCGCAATTTTTACATTTTATGATGTTACATGAATTTTAACTATGGCCATAACTAAAACAGTTTTGACATTGACGTACAAGCACCCTATCCTTCATATATGTAACCCGTATGTCTGTATATATACGTTGTAATTTCTTCATAATTTGGTATGTTGCCGGGGAAATGCAGAGAACAACATCCTGTACATCAGTATTTGATCTCATAGCGAACAGAACCTTTATCTTCTTCTCTCGACCTTCTAACTCTGGGTTCATATTGCATAAAAGCGAAGGCAATTCCTTAATATCTGTAGATTTAGTAATTGACTTAAGAACAATTGTAGGATTTAGTGGTTTTGGTGCATAAATTAATGCTTTTTGATTTACTTCATAAATCTTTTTAAACTCTTCAATCAATGTATTCAAATTTTCACCTGAATCAACTTTAAGTATTACGCCAGATTTTGATTTTATTATTTTATTTATTTTGACTTTAGATCTCTCATTTCTCATCTTTTTAATACCATTATTTACTTCGCCTAATACTTCAGCCGGGGAAACATTTAACTTGGATTTAAATATTATTGTTTTATCCGTTACGTTTTGATTTTGCATAACTATTTTATCGTCTTCACTAGTAACTCTCGTAGCTTGAGCATATGACCTATTATAAAATTGACTTGAAGGAGATATTTTCTTTATTGATTCGTCCAGATTTCCAAGTCTATCACAGATCGAGCCATTGATTACAGCGATATCTCCCATTGTATCCATCAATATATTCAATTGCTTTAGCAAACCCTGTACAATTGTAAGATCATTTTGATGTATGCTTTTATTTGTAGATGAGTACTTAGATTTTAATGTGTCAGCAATTTGTTCCGAGATGATCTTATGCTGAATCCTACATTCCTTAGTACGTTTTTCAATTTTAACGACCATGTTGTTCTAACAAGCGGCAAGCGGTCGCGCCGCGCCGTCTGCTGATGTGCAAATCAGCTGTATATAAAATGTTTAAGTGTACTTAAGAGTTGGGTATTATATGTATAATAATATAAGTAAGGTATAAAAGATTTTAAATTTCAAAAACAACTCTAAAAACAAATTTGAAATAATATTTACCGGAATTCGCGGAGCGCTGCAAAAACACGTCCGCCCAATATGTAAATTCTGTACTTCTCTTAAATGAATTAGAACCAGAGCCCTTTTGATTCAAATATGCATAACTAACCGAGTGAACAGGGCTGGTAATGTCCTGTAAATTACTTTTTTAAGTTCAATAATATTAGTTAAAGTTATATATTTTGACCCTGCTTCCCCTGAATTCTCCCTGAGTGGATGTTTGCCCAATAAAATATAGTGTTTCAACAGATATTATTTATTAAGATTATATTTTAAAGATTTTTAAAAGTAGAATAAATTGAAAATAAAATTTTGTGATTAAAAATGACACTCAAAATGAGTAATGATGATAATAATAAGGATATTTTCATTAGAAATATCAAAACTACTGATAAGAGGTTTAATGATATAATATATATCGTATTGAATAAATTTTGTGTTAAAACAATATTCATCTGGCAACTATTCATTCTGGAAGAAGCTGGGCAAAGCTGGATAATTCAGATTATATATGATAATTATAATCATTTTATAACTCCTAAAATATGTAAAAATAGTTTGTTATTTATTAAATCTTAGGCTTTGAATGGCTTATGGGTTCATTTAAATATTAAAGTACAAGCGCGCGTCATCTATGATCTGCCTAGGCAAAGTAGTGGACTCTAGTCGGTGACAAAGCCACACTTTTATAGATATATTTTATATTATTTTATAGATAAATTTCCTCCCGGAAAAATTTCTAGCAAACCATATACATGAAAATATTTACAGTGGTTTTCAGTAGTGTTATTTGTGAGTATTGGATACATAAATTTATTTTAAGAATAATATATTCAGTATACTTTTAGTATTTATTTCGTGAAAAAGACAAATTTCAAATTTCTCGAATTAAAAAAAAAAACATGTCTGGATCCAGCTGGAGTGGATGTTTTCCAAAAAATATATAGTTTCAAAAAATGTCAATTATTTATATGTGTGTGTGTATAAATATATACATATTTATTATTCTTAACTAGTCGGTATGAAGGCAATCCCCGGGGTTTACTCAAGTTGATGTTTATTCCAGTGTATATGTATAAAATGGAATGACAGGTTTCAAATCAAAAATAATATTCATAATTATGTATTATGATCCGGCTCCGCCCGTGTTATTCCCGAGTAAATGTTGTCCAATGAAGAATGTGATTGAACAAATATTTTTTATACATAAATGTATCTTATTATGCGCCTAAAGTGAAATCATTAAAACAATTAAAATTTGAAATGAAACACGGAATCATCATGATATAATAATACTATTATAATATTTAATGATAACAAAAGAATTGGAGTATTCATGACCATTAATTAAAGTGATTATGTTATCTACTTATATAATTGCCTTATTCTGTCTGTGTGAAGTTCACTGTGTGAAGTTCACGGATAGATTTTGGTCAGAATGGATAAAATAAAAAAAAGTGTCAAGGGATGGGAATCGAACCCACGACCTTCCGCTTACCGGGCAGATGCCATGACCATTAGGCTACCCTGGACATATTTTTCCGTTCATAAAGTTAATATATTGTTGCATCATGATTAATGCGCCTATTTTAAAAATTATTTATAATATTATTTTTAATATATTTAAAATTCAAATTATAAATTTATTTATTTTTATAAAACAGATTATTAATATAAAATATTATGAACTATAAAACATTTGTATTTTGATACACTAAATACCCTACATGCTTTAAACTTTGATGTGGTAAATAAAGAGAGATTCTAGGTGCTACCTAAATTTATAGTTGTCTTATTATTGACTGATTTAACCTTGTAAGATGGTTGAGACACGTTCTGGAAAGATGCAAGACACGTCTGAGGAGAGACTCAAGACTGAAGAATCTGCCAAACCGCAGCCCAGTGCAACAATTGGTAGAGATGCAAGTGCCGACCCAGTTGTTTTGAACCCCAACATAGACATCCCCAAATATGATGGAACAGAAGACCCTCGCCCATGGATTGAGTCCCTTGAAGAAATTGGCTTCCTGTACCACTGGGCAGAATATATTATTTCTCGCTATGCAGCCATGAACATGATTGGTAGCGCCAAAACCTGGCTGGACCTACACAAGATAAGTTTTACCAGCTGGGAACATTTCAAGAGCCGCCTAATTCAGGATTTTGGCTCAGACGCCAACAAAGAAGAATTGAAGATGAGGCTGAACAGAATGCAGCAGTGGAATGAACCTGCAATCAGGTTTGCAGAGGATATCCTGGTTCTGTGCAACAAGGTCGACCCCCAAATGGAAGAAGAGAATAAAATAAATTGGGTTATTGGAGGGTTAAAGAAAGAATACTCTTTTGCCCTCTACTTAAACCCTCCTAAGAATACCAACGAACTCCTAAGATTGTGTAAAAAGATGGATTTGTTTGAAAATAATTATCAAGAACGTATAGAAAAATCAAAGGTTCTATATAATGGACCACGCTCTCCTCGTTCCCACCATCAAGAGCAATGGAAGAACGCTCCGTCGACCAGAAGACCAGACCAGAACACCTCCAAGCCCCAGGCCCCCGCTCCGAGGTACTACCAGAACACCCCCAAGCCCCAGGCCCCCGCTCCGAGGTACTACCAGAACAAGCCGCTGCCCCAGGTATCTGCCCCTAGACGATTTTACACTCCCATTCCTGAGCCAAAACCGGTCTACCCAAGGAAAACCTACAATAAGAGTCCAGATTCAAACAGGAATAGGACAGAAGACGGGAGACCAATATGTTTCAAGTGTAACAAGCCAGGACACGTAGCGCGGTATTGCAGAGTCAAGTTTGTGAGGATCGTAGAAGAGGACCCCTCAGTTTCCCAAGACAAGAGCCAAGAAAATCTTCAAATGGACGAAAGGAAAGATTATACACGGCCTCGCCTCTATGCGGATGTTTGTAATGACACACAAACGAATATTCCTACACGGAATAGATATTCCGTGTTGGAAGATTTAAACTAAGTGTCGCGCCTGATTCCTTCAATCAAAGCAAGTCGACCATAAATGGAATTAGAAAGTTGGACCCTAGGTACAAAATTAATATTAATGTGGACAAGATAGGGTTATGCGAAGCTTTGATTGATACAGGCGCCGATCTTTCAGTGGTCGACCTAAGAACAGCACTTTTTGCTGGCCGTGAAATAAATAGTCTCACTAAAACGTGTTCAGGACCCGATGGAAAAAAATTAGATATGGTAGGTAGCATTATTTTAGATTTAAAAATTGATGACACTGAATTATCCCACGAATTTGTAGTAATGGACGCGCATCTACGAACTCTTATTCTTGGACGAGATTTCCTTAAAAAATGAATGCTAAAATTGATTGTAAACGAGAAACAATAAAATATAATTTGATGAGTAATCATGACGTAAGCAATTATGATCTAAAAAAAATAAAGAGCACTACAGATACCGTTATACCTAAACTATCGATTAAATTGATTAGGGCCTCAATAGAAGCAGAGGATGGCGAATATGTCATCGAAGAGAACAACAGAATGACTCAAACAAATGGTCTTCGATTGGCAAGAAGTTTGCTTACTGTCACGGATAAGAAAACCCATATCTGGATAACGAACCCTTATCCTCGACCTTTAAAAATCATGAAAGACCAAACATTGGCTTATGGAAGTCTTCCTGCAGGGGTAAATTTTATAGAGAATAAAGAGAAGCAGAATGAAAATGACGAAATACAATTTCAAATAAACAAAAATTTATCATTTAAAGAACAAGAGAGGTTAAAACAAATTTTGGCCAAGTATACTGATTTGTTCTCATCGAGGTTAGGTAGGACCAGTTTGGCAAAACATCAGATTCATACAGAAGACGCAAAACCAATAAAGCACAAGCCTTACCGGGTAAGCGCTAAGGAACGAACCATCATAAAGGATCAAATAGACGAGATGCTCGAAGAAGGAATAATTAGACAATCTTCAAGTCCCTGGTCCTTTCCCGTTATATTGGTCAAAAAACGAGATGGCAAATACAGATTTTGTGTGGACTACAGGAAATTAAATGAAGTAACAGTGAAGGATGTTTATCCAATCCCAAGAATTGATGATGTAATGGATACTCTCCAAGGATCCAAGTACTTCTCAGCAATAGATCTCAAATCGGGATATTGGTAAGTCGAAATTGAAGAGAGAGACAAAGAGAAGACGGCTTTCACTACTGCACATGGGTTATATGAATTCAACGTAATGCCCTTCGGTCTATGCAACGCCCCTGCTACTTTTGAGAGGAACATGGACAATGTCCTCGGAAATCTGAGATGGCAGATTTGCCTTTGCTACCTGGACGATGTAATTATATACAGCTCGGACTTTCCAACCCACATTAAAAGACTTGAAGCTGTCCTCAGATGCTTCAGCGAATCTAATTTAAAACTGAACGCCAAGAAATGCAGATTTGCTTTCGAGGAAATTGAGATCCTTGGACATATAACCAACCAAGAGGGTATAAAACCTGCCGAATATAATATCAAAGCCGTTAGAGATTTTCCTCAGCCCAAGAAGGCCAAAGAAGTGCAATCATTCCTAGGAATGTGCTCATATTATAGAAAATTTATTAAAGATTTCTCATTAATCGCTGACCCATTGACCAGTCTCATCAGAAAAAATGTGCAATTTATCTGGACAGGAAAACAGGAAGAAGCGTTCCAAAACCTTAAAAAAGCTCTTATGAATCCGCCAATTTTAGGTCACTTTGATCCAAATGCAGCCACCTGCATTCACACAGATGCCTCTAACATCGGCTTAGGCGCAACACTAATTCAAAATATCGGTGGCGAAGAGAAGGTAATATCATATTTGAGCCGAACCCTAAGTAAACCTGAGCAAAATTATTCAACCACCGAAAAGGAATGTTTAGCTGTAGTGTGGTCGATATCAAAATTACGGCCCTATTTATATGGAAGGCACTTTAAAATCGTAACTGATCATCACGCACTATGCTGGCTTAAGAATTTAAAAGATCCGACCGGTCGATTAGCACGATGGGCACTGAAGATTCAGGAATATAATTTCGAAATTATACACAAATCGGGAAAAAAACATCTGGACGCTGATGGTCTATCTAGAGGACCCTTACCAGAAAACGAATGGGACGAGGATTATGAAAGACTATTTTTGAATCAAATAATAGACGAAAAGGATGATTTTATTGAGAATATTAAGGAGAACCTTAGTGGAAACAAGCGTTCAATTACACAGAACTTTAAAGAAGAAAATGGGTGTCTCTACAAGAAAAATCCAAATCCTGAAGGTAGAGAATGGTTGCTGGTAGTGCCAAAGAAGAGAAGGAAAGAAATCATGAGTGAATACCACAACCATATGCTGAATGGCCATCTGGGCGTCGCCAGAACCACATACCGATTGAAGAATAAATACTATTGGCCTTCCATGCTGAAAGATGTTTCCGAATTTGTAAAGACGTGCCATCTTTGCCAAAGTCGGAAAGGTTCAAATCAGTTGCCATCTGGACTTCTACAACCTATTCCCCCAGCTAACTACCCTTTTGAAAGAATCGGAATTGACTTTGTTGGCCCCTTGCCATCAACGAAAAGAAGAAGGAAATGGATCATTGTGTTGACGGATTATTATACCAAGTATGCTGAAACAAAGGCAGTACCAGAAGCGAAAGTGAAAGAAGTCTCTACAATTTTAATCGAACATATATTTTTACGTCACGGGGCTCCAAAATTTCTTATCAGCGACAGAGGTTCACAATTCACTAGCAATTTGATGAAGGAGGTTATGAAAATGTGCAAAGTTAAACATTGCTTCACAACGAGCTACCACCCCCAGACTAACGGACTAACGGAACGGCTAAATAGAACTTTAATCAATATGATCAGCATGTATGTGAATACGGATCAGAAGAACTGGGACGAAATCCTTCCTTTTATCACCCACGCATATAATACCACAATTCAAGAAACCACAGGCTACTCTCCATTTTTCCTGTTGTTTGGGAGGGAACCCATGTCCCTCTTAGACGACGAGAATATCCCAACGGACTGTAACATGGACGATTACGACGAATATATAGAAAACTACTTAGATAAAATAGCAAGGACGAGACAGGTAGTCATTAAAAACACAGAGAAGACTCAGGAAAGAATGAAAAGAAACTATGACAAAAAACACAACGAGAGAATCTATGAACCAGGACATTTAGTGGCAGTTTGGACACCAGTCAGGAAAATCGGAAAATGTGAAAAACTATTGAGAAAATATTTTGGGCCATATCGAATATTAAAGAAGCTGTCCAACGTAAATTACTTAATTGAGCCGAAAGATAATCCTGGCCAAGACCCATTGATTGTCCATGTCTCAAGACTCAAACCCTATTTTGAAAGAATTGATGAGGTCACTCACGAGGACGTGACGACCTCTGGAGAGGGGGAAGTGTTGCATCATGATTAATGCGCCTATTTTTAAAATTATTTATAATATTATTTTTAATATATTTAAAATTCAAATTATAAATTTATTTATTTTTATAAAACAGATTATTAATATAAAATATTATGTACTATAAAACATTTGTATTTTGATACACTAAATACCCTACATGCTTTAAACTTTGATGTGGTAAATAAAGAGAGATTCTAGGTGCTACCTAAATTTATAGTTGTCTTATTATTGATTGGTTTAACCTTGTAAGATGGTTGAGACACGTTCTGGAAAGATGCAAGACACGTCTGAGGAGAGACTCAAGACTGAAGAATCTGCCAAACCGCAGCCCAGTGCAACAATATGATGCCAATATATATAATAATTGTATAAACGAATGCAAGACAAAATCACCGCGAATGTTTCTTTTTTTAAGCAATTTCTTTTTAAGGCAATTATCGTTTTGCACAATTATTTAATCTTTTAAAATAAATAACAATACTTAAATGAAAATATGTTTCTTTAAATAAAATAAAATAAACTTTTAAATCGGTAACCTTTAAGAGAACCTTTAAATATATATAAGTACCTTTGATCGATAATCTTTATAAGAATAAAATATGTAATTCATTGAATAGAATTTTAATTTTTAATTTCTCATTTATATTTTATTGTATTATATCATATATTATATTTTATATTATTATTTATATTATTATTTATATTATTATATATTATATTATATTTTATATTTGAACGATAGGCTCATTATTTCTTTATACCGTTACTAGACGAATGGCCCGGGCAACGCCCAGGTTTTACCCGAGTGTGTATATATTTTAAAAACGTTTTAATTCAAATACTATTTGTTACAATTATAAATTGGCGCCATGGATGTCACTCTTGTGAAACGTCCCGTTCCAAACTGTGTGTTTTCAAAATGTTTTAATTAAAATACTATTCGTTACAATTATAAGGTATTTATATATATTTAAAGGTTCTCATAAAAAGGTGACCGATTTAAAAGTTTATTTTATTTTATTTAAAGAAACATATTTTCATTTAAGTATTGTTATTTATTTTAAAAGATTAAGTAATTGTGCAAAACGATAATTGCCTTAAAAAGAAATTGCCTTAAAAAAAAAAGAAACATTCGCGGTGATTTTGTCTTGCATTCGTTTATACAATTATTATATATATTGGCATCATATATTAACTTTATGAACGGAATAATATGTCCAGGGTAGCCTAGTGGTCATGGCATCTGCCCGGTAAGGGGAAGGTCGTGGGTTCGATTCCCATCCCTTGACACTTTTTTTATTATATCCATTCTGACCAAAACTTATATTGTCTGTGTGAAGTTCACGGATAGATTTTGGTCAGAATGGATAAAATAAAAAAAGTGTCAAGGGATGGGAATCGAACCCACGAACTTCCGCTTACCGGGCAGATGCCATGACCACTAGGCTACCCTGGACATATTTTTCCGTTCATAAAGTTAATATATGATGCCAATATATATAATAATTGTAAAAACGAATGCAAGACAAAATCACCGCGAATGTTTCTTTTTTTTAAGGCAATTTATTTTTAAGGCAATTATCGTTTTGCACAATTACTTAATCTTTTAAAATAAATAACAATACTTAAATAAAAATATGTTTCTTTAAATAAAATAAAATAAACTTTTAAATCGGTAACCTTTATGAGAACCTTTAAATATATATAAGTACCTTTAATCGATAATCTTTATAAGAATAAAATATGTAATTCATTAAATAGAAATTTAATTTTTAGTATCTCATTTATATTTTATTGGATTATATTATATATTATATTTTATATTATTATTTATATTTTTATATATTATATTTTATATTATTATTTATATTATATTATATTATATTTTATATTTGAACGATAGGCTCATTATTTCTTTATACCGTTACTAGACGAATGGCCCGGGCAACGCCCAGGTTTTACCCGAGTGTGTATATATTTTAAAAACGTTTTAATTCAAATACTATTCGTTACAATTATAAATTGGCGCCATGGATGTCACTCTTGTGAAACGTCCCGTTCCAAACTGTGTGTTTTTAAAATGTTTTAATTAAAATACTATTCGTTACAATTATAAGGTACTTATATATATTTAAACGTTCTCATTAAAAATGTTACCGATTTAAAAGTTTATTTTATTTCATTTAAAGAAACATATTTTCATTTAAGTATTGTTATTTATTTTAAAAGATTAAGTAATTGTGCAAAACGATAATTGCCTTAAAAAGAAATTGCCTTAAAAAAAAAGAAACATTCGCGGTGATTTTGTCTTGCATTCGTTTATACAATTATTATATATATTGGCATCATATATTAACTTTATGAACGGAAAAATATGTCCAGGGTAGCCTAGTGGTCATGGCATCTGCCCGGTAAGCGAAAGGTCGTGGATTCGATTCCCATCCCTTGACACTTTTTTTATTTTATCCATTCTGACCAAAACTTATTCTGTCTGTGTGAAGTTCACGGATAGATTTTGGTCAGAATGGATAAAATAAAAAAAGTGTCAAGGGATGGGAATCGAACCCACGACCTTCCGCTTACCGGGCAGATGCCATGACCACTAGGCTACCCTGGACATATTTTTCCGTTCATAAAGTTAATATATGATGCCAATATATATGATAATTGTATAAACGAATGCAAGACAAAATCACCGCGAATGTTTCTTTTTTTTTTAAGGCAATTTATTTTTAAGGCAATTATCGTTTTGCACAATTACTTAATCTTTTAAAATAAATAACAATACTTAAATGAAAATATGTTTCTTTAAATACAATAAAATAAACTTTTAAATCGGTAACCTTTATGAGAACCTTTAAATATATATAAGTACCTTTAATCGATAATCTTTATAAGAATAAAATATGTAATTCATTAAATAGAAATTTAATTTTTAGTATCTCATTTATATTTTATTGTATTATATCATATATTATATTTTATATTATTATTTATATTATTATTTATATAATTATATATTATATTATATTTTATATTTGAACGATAGGTTCATTATTTCTTTATACCGTTACTAGACGAATGGCCCGGGCAACGCCCAGGTTTTACCCGAGTGTGTATATATTTTAAAAACGTTTTAATTCAAATACTATTCGTTACAATTATAAATTGGCGCCATGGATGTCACTCTTGTGAAACGTCCCGTTCCAAACTGTGTGTTTTTAAAATGTTTTAATTAAAATACTATTCGTTACAATTATAAGGTATTTATATATATTTAAAGGTTCTCATTAAAAATGTTACCGATTTAAAAGTTTATTTTATTTCATTTAAAGAAACATATTTTCATTTAAGTATTGTTATTTATTTTAAAAGATTAAGTAATTGTGCAAAACGATAATTGCCTTAAAAAAAAGAAACATTCGCGGTGATTTTGTCTTGCATTCGTTTATACAATTATTATATATATTGGCATCATATATTAACTTTATGAACGGAAAAATATGTCCAGGGTAGCCTAGTGGTCATGGCATCTGCCCGGTAAGCGGAAGGTCGTGGGTACGATTTCCATCCCTTGACACTTTTTTTATTTTATCCATTCTGACTAAAATCTATCTGTGAACTTCACACAGACAGACTAAGACAATTATATAAGTAGATTATACCGTTATATTATATATATTATATTATATTTTATTTAGTAAATATACCTAAGTTCATGTTGCAAATGTAATTATCTCTATCGATTTAGTAGGTGAAATGCAAAAAAAAAATCGACATGATGAAATCTTTATGAAAATTCACATTTTTATTTTTATATTTTCAAGACACACACAGTTTGGGGCGGGACGTTTCACAAGAGAGACATCCACGGCGCCAATTTATAATTGTAACGAATAGTATTTTAATTAAAACATTTTAAAAACATACAGTTTGGAACGGGACGTTTCACAAGAGTAACATCCATGGCGCCAATTTATAATTGTAACGAATAGTATTTGAATTAAAACGTTTTTAAAATATATACGCACTCGGGTAAAACCCGGGCGTTGCCCGGGCAATTCGTCTAGTAATTATAATAAATGACATTTTATTTAAGGCAAAATTCGCCTGGCAAGCATTCACTAGCGGAGAAGCCGGGCGAAGCTCGGTCTGTATATAAAATGTATTATATTTTTTCAACTTCAAACTATGAAAAATGGTTTGTTTATTGTCTAATTACATTCTTTGAATAGCTTATATGTAAACCTTATTCAGCTACCTACATGCAAATTTTTCAATATTTTTGTTGGAGAAGAGTAATAAAAACAATTCATCTTGATAATAATAGATTCAGTAGGAAGTGGATGTTAGCCCTGCGAATATTGTTTAACAAATGTTCGTTAGGCAAACTTCCACTTGGGTAAAACAAACCGGGCGAAGCCGGGGATATATTTCATAATTGTAACGAATAGTATTTGAATAAAAACAACTTTTTCTTATACATGCCAACTCGGGGAAAAATGCCCTCGGGTAAATCCCAGGCGTTGCCCAAGTAATTTGGATAGTCTATATTAATAAAATGCAAATTTCATAAGTGTTGTTCACTAAAAACTTTCGTTACAATGCATAAATTTTGACCAAATTTTCAACATTTATGTAAAACGAGATGGAGCAGGTTTTGCTTAACATCAAAATATTTTTCCCTAACATTAACATGCGTAACTTCGCTGTTATCGATTAAATACAAAAAAATCAACAGAGTTAATTTTATTTATATATAAATACAAAATTAAATTTCAACAGAGTTAATTTTTTTACATACTAGCTAATAATCTCAATCTGAAAAATATTCAAAACAAGCAATTTTAAGATAACACCATATGTAAAACAGTCGGCCAAGAAAACAAATAACGTGTAATATATATATAATAAATATAATATATATAATATAACGGTATAATAACGGTATAAAGAAATAATGAGCCTATCGTTCAAATTTATAATTGTAACGAATAGTATTTTAATTAAAACATTTTAAAAACACAGTTTGTTACGGGACGTTTCACAAGAGTGACATCCATGGCGCCAATTTATAATTGTAACGAATAGTATTTGAATTAAAACGTTTTTAAAATATATACGCACTCAGGGAAACCCCGGGGGTTGCCCGGGCCATTCGTATTATATAAATATATAATAAAAAATATAATGCAATGAATATTATTATCATTATTATCATAATAGTCTATGTTCCGGAAAATTATTTTCAATAATATTCGTTAGGCAAACTTTCACTCAGATAAAACCCGGGCGAAGCCGGGTACACATCCGCTAGTATAAAATAAAATGGAGACAAGGAGGGAAATTTGCTTAGTAAAAAAATAATATCAGAAAATATTTTCTGTATAAAAAAATATTAAATATTATGATATAATATATTGCATATTTATTAATTAATCAATAATAAGCATATCTCGATCTCTTGAATGATAATTTTATATTTTTCTCCGTTTTACGTAATTTTTCAACAATTGTATATATTTCTTGAAAAAAGATACTTCGGCCAGTATAAATCTTTTTATTACCTCGACGTTTCGACAAAAAGCTTTTGTCCTCGTCAGGAGCAAACAAAAATTAAAACATATATCAAGGCGTTAAAATGTATATATATATAAATTGAAAGGCATATTTTGGATCTAAAATAAAACAAACATTTTATTTAATATAAAATGCCAATATTTCAATAGGCTATACGCCTAACTTCATCAGGGCGTTTCTTGTTTTTAAACTGCTTTGGATGATCACGCGATGCCTTCACGCGACGATATATAAAATATTTACAACTCTGGGGCTAAAATTTAAAATATATACACACAAATATCAGTGATAATAGACTATATACATGATTCATAATAAGTATAATAATTTTAAATCGATTTGAACTGTAAATACAAGGTATGTCCCATAAGTTCCCGGATTGGGTCCATAAAAAATAAATAAATGAAAAATGTAAATAAATTTGACAGTTTATTATAGAAAAAAATATCTGGCAACACGGTGGTACCAATATCGAGGCTGTACGTGCACGCGCGCCAAAGTTATTCTAATTTATTTAAAGGTCACACCTAGCGCTGCGGCGATTTTACGATGGAACAAAAATTGAAGCAGAGGATTTGCATAGAATTTTGTGGGAAACTTCAAATATCAGCAACCGAAACTTTTGAAATGCTTAATAAAGCATTTTCCAATGACGCCCCAAAGAAAACAACTGTTTTTGAATGGCATTCTAGATTTAAAGCTGGCAGAATTTCCATTGAAGATGATCCTCGTCAAGGACGTCCAAAATATTAAAGGACTGATGAAAATGTGCAATAAATCACCGATTTGATAAAAGAAAATCTCGAACCACTTTGCTGGAGCTAGAGCAAGACACAGTCATCTCTAAAACAACGATTGGAAGGATCGTAACCGAAGATTTGAGGCTCAAAAAGACTCCTGCAAAATTCATCCCAAGATTCCTCACTAATGAGCAAAAACTGTGTCGGCGTGCAACCTGTGAGGACATGCTGGAAATGACAAGAACGGATCCGGAATGGAAAGACAAGATAATCACAGGCGACGAGACATGGGTCTATGGCTATGACCCTGAAACCAAGCGTCAATCTGCCGAGTGGAGAGGTCAGGGTGAGCCTAGACCCAAAAAATCCAGGATATTGAAATCCAGAAACAAGGTGTTGCTGGTCGCTTTTTTGGAGAACAAGGGCATTGTTCATCACGAGTATCTTCCTGCAGGCCAAACAGTTATTAAGGAAATGTATTTGAGCATTCTTCGCCGTCTAAGGGAAGCGATTCGAAAAAAAAGGCCAGAAAAATGGACTAATGGTCACTGGATCCTACACCATGACAATGCCCGCCCTCACACAGCGCACTTGGTGACGAGTTTTTTGGCGAAAAACGGGACAGAAATCCTACCTCAACCACCCTATTCCCCAGACATCGCACCAAATGACTTTTTCCTGTTCCCCAAACTCAAAGCAGTTCTAAAAGGAAGACATTTTGACACCAGGGAAGACATAATAGAAAAATCGCTGCTGGCATTGAAGAGCATTCCAAAAGAGGCCTATAAAAACTGTTTCGACAATTGGGAGAAACGATGGCGCTGGTGCGTTGAAGCAAGGGGGGATCACTTTGAAAAGTTTTAATAAAAAAAAAAATAAAAAATCTTACCTTTTTTTTTTATGGACCCAGTCCGGGAACTTATGGGACATACCTTGTATAACGGAGGGATGTCAATTTTTTATTAATACTGTTGGTATCTTTCATTGAGGTCCAACTTTCTAAAAAGAGTCTTGAGTGTTTATCCTGAATGTTGTTGTATATAATATCTGTATTTTCAAAATTTGGTATATGGTCCTGTTTGAGTGCGTGATCTACTAGAAGTGATAATGGGCTATGGTTTTTAAAAGCTGTTTTGTTTTGATTTACTCTTTCTTCAAGAGTTTTACCTGTTTCTCCTATGTAGGTTGCTGGGCATGATTTGCATGGGATGCGATATACTATATTTGATTTAAATTCATGATTGCTATTATGTTTAGTGTTTGGATGGCGTAAAATATCTTTCAGATTTGCTGTGGTTTTGTATCGGGTTTTGATATTGTAATTTTCAAGTATTCTTGTTATACTTTCAATGCCATAATTGTATGGCAGTGCACAGTATATATTCGATTCTTCACTATTGTTTGTAGGACTGTTGGTGGGGTTATATATATGTTTCTTGATTAAACTTGGAGGATATTCATTATTCTTTATCTCATTGTAAAATATGTTTTGTTCAGACTTAATATTTTTAATATTTGAGGAGCAGTGGGTGGATATTCTTTTAGAAAGTGTTTTTAAAAGGGATATTTTATTATTAATGGGGCCAAATGAATTAAATTTGAGATATTTGCCTGTATGCGTTGGTTTTCTATATATACTGGTTTCTATTTTGCTATTTATTATGGTAAGCTTGATGTCTAAGAATGCTAAAGAGCTATTATTTTCTATTTAGTATGTAAAATTTAAAAATGGCTTTAAACTGTTGAGGAAGGTTAGAATATTGTCGAGGTTGCTATTTCACTGATGCAAATGATATCATCAATATATCGTTTCCAGGCTATTATTTTGAGATGTTTAGTTGCAATGATAATATTGTCAATATGATTCATATAAATATTGGCGAGGGCAGAAGATATTGGATTGCCCATTGGAAGGCCTTTAATCTGTTTATAATACTGGTTTTTGTAACTGAAATAACTGAAGGATAAACATAGATCGAGTAAGTCTTCAAGTGCTTCTTTGGAAATTGATAAATTAAGTTGTGGATTGGTGTCTATAAATTTTGAAATTTCACTAATGGCTTCTTTATGTGGGATAGACGTGTATAGAGATTCAACATCAAATGAAATCATGTGGTAATTTTGGGGTATCGCTATTGCTTGCATAACCTCTACCACTGATGTGGCGTTCTGAACGGTGTGGGGGAGAAATTTCTGAAACGGCGATATTATTGTTGAGAGATATTTAGCTAACGGATAGATTGGTGAACCGGTGTAAGAGACTATAGACGAAGTGGGTTATTGGGTTTATGAATTTTCGGTAAACCATAGAATATTGGTAGATCACGTTTTGATGCTTTGATTTTTCAACAACTTTGTTGTCTAATTTGTGCGTGCGTTTTATTCTATTCAAATTTCTGTTGAAATATTTTATCATATTCTGTAGAGGATTAATAGTTAACAGTTCGTATTTTTCTTTGTCTTGAAGTAATTGCTGTATTTTGCTTTCATAGTCTACTATATCTCCATTATCACTGTGTTTTTACCTTTGTCTGAAGGAGCAATTATAATATTATTATTTTCTTTTAGAAAACTGATGGCTTTTTTTCCTCATGATTTATATTGGTCTTGTTCTGGCGAGTCAGATTTTTCAGAATAGGAATGACTTCTGTTCGAATCTTTTCCTTGTTTGATTCTGCAAGGTTTTTGATTGAGGTCTCTATTGATGCAATTGTTCTAGGGATATCGAGTTTCTGGGAAGGAACAAAGTTGAGACCTTTGGATAGTAGAGATATGGCTTCTGGAGGAATGGATTGTTTCGATATATTGATCACATTTGAGGTATATATAAAAAAATATATTTTTATATATATATAAAAGGTTTTATAATATTTTTTTCAAGGAAAGCTATAGAAAATTTCGATATTGATTTAAGAGTATAATGTCGAATTGAGAGTATAATGTCAGTATAGCAAGCTATTACTGAACGAATAAGTAGAATTAAATATAATTTATATGAAAAATAGTTGTAAATTAATGATGATTGAAAAAATTATTAAATATTATTATTTGGGTATCAAAAAGGTTTTAATTATTTATGTAACAATATAGGGCTATAACAAGTTCACGCTTATTACCTCGGCCGTTACACGTCATTTAAGCAGAACATAGAAAAAAAAGGAAGAATTGAAAATATTAGGGTAGGAAAAAGAGCAAAGACAGAACCATATAATATTTTTATCAAAAAATTTAAATTTATTAGGAAATAATTTTTTTTTAAGTAATATTTTGTGTAATTTTATAATTCTTTTTGTGTGTGGAAAACACTTCTAATAATATAAAAAATTTATTGTAAGATGGAGTCAACTTTTTTGTGTTGTTTTAATGGAAACCATAATGGTTCGACCAGGATGGAAAGAGATTGGTCCCGGGCCGGGACTTGTCAAAACGAAACCCGGCGGAAGTTTCGTCCCTGTTAGTTTACTCACCTACCAATCTCTTCGACCAATGAATATTTGGATTAAAATAAAAGAAAGAGTGGAAAAATATTTTAAAATTTATAAAAATTTGCTTTTGTTGTGTGTGGTTGGAATTATGACACTGTGAGTATGTTAGTTTTCATATGTGTGTGTTGTATGTGTATTAGTTTGTGTGTGTATTTTCTAAAAATTAAGTGTGTATATACATTCTTGTATTTGTGACTTTTCCTCATTGTAATCACAATTAAGGGCTTTTCTTAAAAGGAGCAATTATGTGTGAATACTTCATGTGTACTCTTAAACATTAGTATATATGTCCAATGACAAGTTTCTAGCAGTTCGAATTATAATCAACAAATATTAACAAGGTGTATATTTATAATAAAACCTATCACAATATGTCTCTTTTTTTTCCTAAAATTAAATTATGAGTACATTTAAAAACCAATGTAATTATCAAGTCTATTATAATATTACTACATTGGAAGATCGAACAAAACCAATAATAACAATTTTATCCAAAAATTTCAGTTTTTGATCAATTACCTTTAGATCTATTTATAAATAACTATAACACATTGGGTTGATTGATTAAAGAATTTTATTTCTTTCTTTTAATAGTCATGTCTTTTAGGATCAAATAATTTAATTTAATGAAAGCCTAGAAAGTTCGATTTTTTTTTATTGTTATTAAAAGAGAGAAAAAAAGGGGGCGGGGATATTTTAAACTGAAGCACTGAACAAAGAAAATATATCAATTGGATTATAGACCTGAATTATAAGGTAGTATGAATAAATTAAATTAGAATATTTGTGTGTGACTGTTTGGCGTTAGTGTCGATAGACTAAGGCCAAAGATCGAAATACTTTAATTGGTTGATAGAAGATGGTAATTGAATTGTCATATAAAATTCATATCAAAATACTTATTTACAGGGTTGAGTATGAAATGAATTAAAACTGAAAGTGAGATTGGGAGAAAGAATAAAGAAAATTAAAAAAATGCTTGTTGTTGTTGTTGTTGTGGTAGGAGGTATGTGGGAGATAGAGTGTGTGTATGCACTTATACGCATGTGTGTTTATTGTCCATTACAGTATTTGTGATTATAGAAAAGGTATCAATTGGATTATAGATCTGAATTATAAGGTAGTATGGATTAATCCAATTAAAATATTTGTGTGTGATTCTTTGGCTTTAGTGCCGATAGACTAAGGCGAAAGATCGAAATATTTTAGTTGGTTGATACATTGTCAGTACATTCATATCAAAATATTTATCTCTAGGGTTAAATATGAAGTAAATTAAAACTAAAAGTGAGATTGGGAGAAAGAATAAAGAAAATTTAAAAAATGTTTGTTGTTGTTGTGTTTGTTGTTGTTTTTGTGGGAGGAGGTATGTGGGACAGAGTGTGTGTATGTCCTTATGCGCCTGTGTGTGTATTGTCCATTATAATCTTTGTGATCAAAGGAAAAGTATCAATTGGATTGTAGACCTGTATTATAAGGTAGTATGAATAAAGCCAATTAAAATATTTGTGTGCGACTCTTTGGCTTTAGTGACTATAGACTAAGACAAAAGTTCGAAATATTGTAATTGGTTGATAAAGATGGTACTTAGAAAATTCAAACAACATACTTATCTCTAGGGTTAAGTATAAAATGAATAAAAACTAAAAGTGAGATTGTGAGAAAGAATAAAGAAATATATCTATTCAATTTATTTTATTTTAGTAAGAAAAACTAACAAAAAACAATAAAATTAACAAATTATACTACTGAATTAAGAAAGATGTTAGTAGTATTCTATTCAAGGTGGTGATTTCAAATTTAGTCAAAGTAATTGTATAGTGTTAAAGTAAAATGTGTTGATATACATTATAGATAAATATATATGTTTTAGTCTTGTGATCATTGACTGTGCTAATGTTGTTTCATATACTCTAAAATAAAAGTCAATATTATTTTTTTAGTTGTTTGATGATTGTATAATCATTATACCAGAAAAATTTATTTCAACCAATTACCAAGGAATTTAGTACTACCACTTAAAAATTAATTTAATCATGAATGAAAGTAATATTAATTTAACTATCAAGAGAGAGAGAGAGAGAGAGAGAGAGAGAGATTTTAAGTTTGATCAATAATTCAATGTTATGTTTAATAATTAAATGAAAATTGATTCAAAGCTGATAGTAATTTTATGTAAAGACATTTACTGTAAACTTTTAATGATAAGATACTTCAATTAGAGTATATTTATAGTTAAAAATTCTTTATAGAAACAAGTGGAAGTTTTCAAGGGCAATAATATGCATTTTCAAACTTATCATGGTTGTAAAATTCTTTTTTCCCCATCGTTTCTAAGCCTTTCTTCATATAAATATAAAACCTTTCAAAATTAAATGAATTTTAAGTTTGATTTAAGATATAAAATTTAAGATATAATAATGTGACATTCCTTTTAGATATTGATGTGTTGTCTTCTATATATAACGTTGTATTGTTTATATTTTATTTATATTTTTGGCGGTAATTGGTAAGTATAAATCCGTGGTCAAAATTTTATAAACTAAATTATTTTCAATAAATGAATTTAAAAAAATGTAAAAGTAATAAATTTTAAAATTGAAATTGTTAAAGAATTTAAAGAATTTTATTTATATTATTATTATTTATTTTTGTCTGAATAAAAATTATAACAATTAAAACGAAAAGTCTAGGATTGAAAATCTTTGTTTATATTTATTATTACGAAGGTATTTTCTGATTGATTGTCCCGCACAACTCTAAAAATTAATAACTCCGCGAATATTTGCGCTAGAGCAATGCGGTAAACACCATTGTGTTCAGGATGCAATGGAATTCTTTATGGCAAATAATGTATAATTCGAATTTGATTTTAGTTACAACTTTATTCGCTAGATGGCGCTCTACCAGAATCAGAGATTCAGCGGCCAAATTGTTTGATAAATTGAAAAATATAACTGAACGACACGTATTTTACCTTTTTGAATACCAGGAAAGAACCCTAATAATATCAAATGATAAATTGATAAAACACCATTTCGCCAAAAGTTAGAAGAATTGGTTGACGATTTTTAAATACAGGGTGATCCAAAAGTCCCGCACAACTTTAAAAATTAATAACTCCGCGAATATTTGCGCTAGAGCAATGCGGTAAACACCATTGGGTTCAGGATGCAATGGGATTTTTTATGGCGAATAATGAAAAATTCGAAATTGATTTTAGTTACAACTTTATTCGCTAGATGGCGCTCTAACAGAATCAGCGATTCAGCGGCCAAATTGTTTGATAAATTGAAAAATATAACTGAACAACACGTATTTTTCCTTTTTGAATACCAGGAAAAAACCCTAATGATATCAAATGATAAATTAATAAAACACCATTCCGCCAAAAGTTAGAAGAAATGGTTAAAGATTTTTAAATACAATCTGAGATATGTAAAATAGGTAAATGCAAAATAAAACATGTATAGCAAAAAATATCTATATTTTAGATGGGGTTTTATGAAATAGATTGAATGTTTGAAAAACACTGCTGATATCAATACACGAATTTTTGAAATTTTAATATAGTACCAAAAATTATGATGGCACTACTAATATGATTTCGTGCTATAAGGAATGTGTAGTTTCTTGGCTAATTGGCGACACTTGACTATTTACCTGGGTATTTGTCATGATCCAAAAATGAAATATAGAGGGGAGTGACAAAATATATTTGTCGTACTTTATTCCAAATATCCTATGGGTTTGTCAAATGTTATCATTGTTTATTATACTGTACATAATTTTGAAAATGTATCCCCTAAAAAAAAATCATTTTTAAATCGACCTTTTGCGTTAAAAACGTGGTAGTAAAATAATTTTGTATTATTTTTTGCGCTATATTTCTAAAGTTGGTGGGGGGGATACAGAGAATATTCCTTATGCTATTTCTTCTAATGAGCGAAAAGCGATAAACGAAATATAAGGGCTAAAATTGTGTTTCCCAGTGTTATTCGAGAAGTTATAACACTTTGGTCTGCACGACATAATATAAGATGTGGACAAATGACAAACAAAAAAATTACTGTTTACAGAAAAAAAAAGAGTCAAGATGTGAGGACAGCATTTATTATTCCCATAACCCAAAACAAAGAGCTACAAAATATAACACATGAGGTAACTGCCTTCTCTCTTGTATCAGGTCACAATCCTTGCTCAATGTGGCGCCCTTCATTCTCAAACACCGCCTGCAGACGATAGATGACAGAATGGTCACAATTAAATAGTTGAAATTTATAAAACGTGCCATCTGATAGAATCCTTCAACATGGCCAATGTGGTAGGACGGCATCGATAAAAACGCACTTAATGTACCCCCATAACCGAAATTGTAAGGCGTCAAGTCTGGTGATATTGGAGGCCACTGGAATATAAAGTGGCGACTTATCAACGAATTTCACCGAACGTATCCTTCAGCAATTGTTTGGCACCGCGGGAGATATCAGGAGGTCCTCCATCTTGCATGAATGTTATTTGGCTTAGTGCTTGTCTGTCCTGCAATATGGGAATAACCTTTTCACTCAAAAGTTGAACATAACGTTCACCAGTTACGAAAACGGTTTTAAGAGTTTTTCCATTGATTTTTTCAAAGAAAAATGGCCCAATAATAAAAGAAGAAGTGAACCCACACAAAACTGTAACTCTGTGCTGATGAAGTGGTATTTTTGTAAAAATCCTAGGGTTTTCTGTTGCCAAAATGAGGCAGTTTTGAATGTTAAATTCTCCCTTTAGATAAAAGTGAGCATCATCTGTTCTTAGAACATTTGACAGCCAGTTTTCATCAATATCAATTTGCCGGAAAATCCATGCAGCGAATTCTTGACGCTTCTCAAAATCGCTGACTTTCAACTCGTGAAAACTTTGAATTTTGTTAGGGTATTTTTATAGAAAAATTCGAAATGTGTGTTCTCACCAAACTTTTCCATACGAAATCCCCGTTTGTCGAGAAACTTGTCTAGCACTTACCTCTCCATACGTGGATAACGTTTCAATAGCTTCAGCATTCTGCAAAACCGTAACAGCCACTGACTTGCATGTCGATGGTCTTCCACTCCGAGGTTTTGCTTCCAGAGATCCAGTTTCCTCAAAACTTTTAATCAATCGCTTTAGAGAGTAGCAACTCATTGATCCTTTACCGCTTCGAATATCTTTAAAGGAACGAAACGCTCGTAAAGCTTTAGTGGCAGATTCTGAATCACAATTTAAAAAATCACCAAGAGTGCTTTATCCTGTAGTGACGGCATTCCAGGGGGAAGGGGAGAAGTCCGACCACACCTCCTTGCGGTCCCCCCTAGACCCTTGGAATATTTGACCAAATTCTGGTTCGTTTCCAAGATGACAGAATACTGTCTATAGTATTAAGGAATATTAGAGAAGGCAACTGTGTGTGTGTGGAAATTCACAAGGGTACCGAGAGAAAACCCACTAGCTCCTCATTATAAGATCAAAGAGGAATTAAATTTGGAGTTTGGTTGTCTTCAATGGCGTGAAAGAGTGGTAATTCCCCAAAAATTAAGATATTTAATTTTAAATGACTTGCATGAAATACACATGGGGATAGTTAAAATGAAGATGATTGCCAGACGGTATTTTCAGGTGGCCAGGCATAGACAGTAACATCGAGGAGTTAACTAGAGAATGTAGAGTATGCCAAGAATCGGCAAGCATGCCCCCGGCTACCATTCGGAATGGATTTGCCCCAAAAAACAGTGGCATCGATTTCATCTTGATCTAGCGGGTCCGTTCATGGGAAGAATGTTTTTGGTTCTCGTGGACGCATACTCAAAGTAGATAGAAATTTTTATCATCAAAGATATTACCAGAAAAACGAGTATAAATTATCTTAGTGACATATTTGCCAGATTTGGATTGCCCTAATTTTTGGTTACAGATAACGGAAGACAGTTTGTCTCCGGTGAATTCGAGCAATTTACCAAAATGAATGGTATACGGCACACTAAGACCAGTCCGTTTAATCCTAGTACAAATGGTTTAGCTGAGAGATATGTAAGAGAGTTTGAAAACCTTTTGAGAAAGAATAATGGGAAGGATGATTTAGAGACGAATCTACTAAGATTCCTATTTTCTCATAGAGCATTCCCCCAAACTGTAATAAAAGAATTTCCCCGCGGAACTACTAATGAAGAGAAGTTTAAGATCAAGATTCTCGAATTTAATACCAAAATGGGAAATCCGCGAATGGTATTTCATGAGGCCGTAAGAAAGCAGGAGCAGTTTACTATAGGTTGCGAGGTTTATTTGCGCAACTATGCAACTGGACCTAAACGGTAAAAAGGTACCATTTTGGAATTATTGAGCTACCGTCACGACCTTATAAGTTGCGAGGGCGTCGTGTATAAGAGGCATATCAATCAATTGCGACCTGTGAGAAAGAAACAAGTGGAGACAAGAAATTTGATACTTCCTCGAACATCAGGAGAGAAGCCTGTAGGTGGAAGTCAGAAATAAAGTGAAGAGGAGGCTCCAGAGGTTACATCAGGAAACAAGGAGGAGACTGCTTCTGAGCACGTACACTTTTGAACTCCTAGACCAGGGCCTGCTGGTGTGCACCTGCCCTCTTGCACTCATAAACCGGAGCCTGCCGCTGTGCAAGTGCCCGTCCGCAGTCCTAGACCTCAGAGAGCCAGAAAACCCCCAGACCGACTGGAGTATTATTAAGGGGGGGAGATGTGTTGTGTATGTAAATAGATGAAGATTATTTGCATTCTTTAAAGTCTCATTATGTAAGAATATATGTGTATATAAATTGGACATTTTTTGTTGGCCAAACGAAAAGAATAAGAGCTAAATAAAGAGTCATGGTCAAGTTTGAGTTGTTGTACATCTAATTACAACACAACCTTAACAACATCCATCCTCACTGAAGACACAAAGTTTGCCTGTTATGCAGATTATATAGCCATATGGCACACAAGTAGCAGCATAGAAATATCAGAAAAATACTGAACACATCAATGAGAGGACTGGAAAAATGGGCAATGAAATTAAAAATGACAATAAACCCAATAAACACAAACCTATAGGTCTCTTTTACTGACAGGAAAAAAGGCATAAATTTAACTCTAAAATAAGCATAAACAACCATATAATTGATAAAATTAGATCTCCAAATTAACTAGGTATGATACTTGATGAGGAATTGCGATTTACAGAACACATAATTAGCACCTCAAATAGAGCTACCAGAAACCTAAACATTCTGAGAAGGCTATGTGGAACAAATTGGGGAGCAAAACCCAAAATTCTCAGAACAACATATATCACTTTAATAAGGCCACCTGTTTGGGCTCCCTCAAGTTCATCACTAAAAAGAAGACTAGACAGTGTTCAAACAAAAGCGGCCAAATTAATCACTGGTTCTGTTTCAAATACCAACAATTAGAAAATTCAGAGAGAATATGGTCTAGACCTATTTGAAAGAAGAAGACAATTAAAAACAATAAAATTCACCAATAGCTTAAAAACTAAAGAAATCGAACATATATCCCATAGAACCTATTTAAACTGGACACAAAAAGAAAGGCTCAAAAGATCTTCAACACTTCAGTACGACAACAATATTAGACAGAGCATAAATATGAAACATAATGAATTTCAAATTCGAGAATAACCAATATTTCCAAACCCATTGCCATCAAATGTAATCCTTCAATCTTAACCTGAATGAACCCTGCAATAAAAAAAGAGAACAAAAACATACTTAAAAAGAAAGGACTTGACACAATTGGTTTATGCGATCAGATAAATTATTTAACAGCATATACAGATGGATCATCAGACCTTACCATAAGTAATGGAGGGGCTAGAATTAACATAATACTGCAAGATGGAACATACATCAAAATCAAAGAAAGGGCAAGAAAGATTTTACTTGTGAACTGACAGCTATCTGGAAAGCTCTTGATGTATGCCTTAACCAACCATCCCTGCATCAAGCAGAAGGAATTATAATATACCGTACAACGACTTCATATCCGATCTAGAAGCAATTCAGAAGGGCAATACTATAATCACCCAGAAAATACACTCCTTACTTACTCAAATGATATCATTGGAGAATAACTGCATTCTACAATGGATTCCTGCCAGTGTTTGGATAGGGGGTAATGAAATGGCAGTTGAATTTGCAGAGGAAGCCAGAAAGTTGAGCCAAAGGAAAGAACAAATGCCATTATTTGACGCTGATGCTTTGCAAAAATACAAGATAATTGAACAAAAATAAGAAGAAAAAAAATCAAAATGCGAAATAAACACTGAGAGAAAAATGACAAAAACTATAACACGGCTTAGAACAAAACACTATAAAGAAATGACAATACATACAGATGGCACAAGAACCTATAGGACATGCAACAACTGTCCTGGTGTGGAACTAACACCTACTCACATATTCTCATGCCCAGCAATGGCCGCAGCCTTGCAGAAAATTGACATAGACCCAGAGCAGCTGCTTTACACACCCAAGATAGTGGACAATGCTGCTGTGATAGAGATGCATGGAGACATCTGAGGCTCTTTATTGGACACGACAAAAACAACAACGGCATTCCAGAGTAAAATAAATCATCAGAGATAGATAAATATTTTTCAAATGAATTAAAATAAATATAATCGATACTGAGAGAGAGTTGAATTAAAAAAAAATTGAAAAAAAATATTTTCGAAATTTAAATAGCTGAGAGGATTCCAGCAAACCTCATCTAAAATATCAGGTTTTTTTTTTGCTACATGTTTTTATTTGCATTTACCTATTTTACATATCTCAGATTGTATTTAAAAATCGTTAACCATTTCTTCTAACTTTTGGCGAAATGGTGTTTTACTAATTTATCATTTGATAATATTAGGGTTCTTCCCTGGTATTCAAAAAGGAAAAATACTTGTCGTTCAGTTATATTTTTCAATTTATCAAACAATTTGGCCGCTGAATCTCTGATTCTGGTAGAGCGCCATCTAGCGAATAAAGTTGTAACTAAAATCAAATTCGAATTTTTCATTATTTGCCATAAAAATCCCATTGCATCCTGAACACAATAGTGTTTACCGCATTGCTCTAGCGCAAATATTCGCGGAGTTATTAATTTTTAAAGTTGTGCGGGACTTTTGGATCACCCTGTACAATCTGAGATAGGTAAAATAGGTATATGCAAATCAAAACATGTAGCAAAAAATATTTATATTTTAGATGGAGTTTTGCGAAATAGATTGAATGTTTGATAATAACTACTGATATCAATACACGATTTTTGAAATGTTAATATAGTACCAAAAATTATGATGGCACTACTAATAGGATTTTGTGCTATAAGGAATGTATAGTTTCTTGACTAATTGGCGACACTTGACTATTTAACTGGATATTTGTCATGATCCAAAAATGAAATATAGAGGGGAGTGACAAAATATATTTGTCGTACTTTATTTCAAATATCCTATGGGTTTGTCGATGTTATCATTGTTTATTATACTATACATAATTTTGAAAATGTATCCCCTAAAAAAATCATTTTTAAATCGACCTTTTGCGTTGAAAAACGTGGTAGTAAAATCATTTTGTATTATATTTTGCTCAAAATTTCTAAAGTTGGGGGGAGGGGGGGATACAGAGATTATTCCTTATGCTATTTCTTCTAATGAGCGAAATGCGATAAACTAAACATAAGGGGTAAAATTGTGCATACCAGTGTTATTCGAGAAGTTATAAAACTTTGGCCTGCACGACATAATATAAGATGTGGGCAAATGACAAACAAAAAAATTACTGTTCACCCTGTGAGCACAGCGTTTTTTATTCCCATAACCCAAAACAAAGAGCTGCAAAATATAACACATGAGGCAAATGCCATATCTCTTGTATTAGGTCCCAATCCTTGCTCAATGTGGCGCCCTTCATTCTGAAACACCGCCTGCAAACGATAGATGACAGAATGGTCAGAATTAAATAGTTGAAATTTATAAAACGTGGCATCTGATAGAAGCCTTCAACATGGCCAATGTGGTAGACCGGCATCGATAAAAACGCGACTTAATGTACCCCCATAACCGAAATTGTAAGGCGTCAAGTCTGGTGATATTCGAGGCCACTGGTATATAAAGTGGCGACCTATCAACGAATTTCACCGAATGTATCCTTCAGCAATTGTTTGGCACCGCGGTAGATTGAGGAGGTCCTCCATCTTGCATGAATGTTATTTCGCTTAGTGCTTGTCTGTCCTGCAATATGGGAATAACTTTTTCCTCTCAAAAGTTGAACATAACGTTTACCAGTTACAAAAACGGTTTTAAAAGTTCTTCCATTGATTTTTCAAAGAAAAATGGCCCAATAATAAAAGAAGAAGTGAACCCACACAAAACTGTAACTCTGTGCTGATGAAGTGGTATTTCTGTAAAACCCTAGGGTGTTCTGTTGCCAAAATGATGCAGTTTTGAATGTTAAATTCTCCCTTTAGATAAATTGAGCAACATCTGTTCTTAGAACATTTGACAGCCAGTTTTCATCAATATCAATTTGCCGGAAAACCCATGCAGCGAATTCTTGACGCTTCTCAAAATCGCTGACTTTCAACTCGTGAAAACTTTGAATTTTTTTAGGGTATTTTTATAGAAATATTCTAAATGTGTGTTCTCTCCAAACTGTTCCATACGAAATCCCCGTTTGTCGAGAAACTTGTCTAGCACTTACTTCTACATGCGTGGATAACGTTTCAGTAGCTTCAGAATTCTGCAAAACCGTAACAGCCACTGACTTGCATGTCGATGGTCTTCCACTCCGAGGTTTTGCTTCCAGAGATCCAGTTTTCTCAAAACTTTTAATCAATCGCTTTAGAGAGTAGCAACTCATTGGTCCTTTACCGCTTCGAATAAACGCTCGTAAAGCTTCAGTGGCAGATTCTGAATCACAATTTAAAAAAAATCACCAAGAGTGCTTTATCCTGTAGTGACGGCATTCCAGGGGGAAGGGGAGAAGTCCGACCACACCTCCTTGCGGTCCCCCCTGGACCCTTGGAATATTTGATCAAATTCTGGTTCGTTTCCAAGATGACTAACGTTGCAACGGCACCCATTTTCAAATGAAGAGCAAAACTGATATCTCCAGTAATGCTACCGCCTCTGGGGTAACCGCCGCGTCAGGAGCTGCAGCTCGAGCTCATGATGAGAAATCTACTACGAGGACACAATTCAATCTACTACAACTCAATATAAATGGTACCCAGATGAAAATAAAGAGCTGACTTGTCTTCTCTGTGACAACAATGTACATATTACTTGTCCTCAGGAGACAAAATTGAATCAGAATCTGATATTCAATATCAAAGATTATACAACACTACGAAAGAACAAACCGGGAAAATTCGGAGGAGGACTTGCCGTTTTGATTAAAACTCTAGAAATCAAATTTAAGAAAATCGCCTATAATCAGAGTAAGCCTAGAGAAAGCACGACAGAAGCTCAGGCAATAGAAATCTATCTTACAGAAAAAAAAGTACCAATCATAAATGTTTATCACCACGATAATACTAGCATCAATACAGGCCTGATAGAGACATTAAGTGAAGCGTATTCGGATATCGCAATCATACTTGGTGATTTTAACGCCGAAAGACCAACTTGGGGATCACCTGTCCAGGAAAACAACGGTCAGCAGGTTGAGGACATGCTAACCAACCTCGACCTTACACCGTTAAATAACGAAAAGAACACCTATCTATCCAAGTCCACAGGCACAGAATCCGCAACAGACATCACAGCGATAAATTACAACATCGCACCCACAACACAATGGAAAATTCTGAAAAGTGCAATCAGTGACCACAGACCAATTTAAACAACCCTAAAATTCAAAATTGAGAATTTCCAACAGAATAAAAGAACACTGGAAAAAAATTCACAGAAAAGCTTGAAGAACTGTGCAACGAAGAATTTAATCACAGAACGAATGACAAAAAATTGGAAAAATTCTCTTCTAACATATCCAAAGCTGCAAAAATATCGATACCTAGAGGTAGACGTAAAAACCTGTGAATACTTTACTGGAAGGACCACAATATCGAGGCAATGATAGCAGAGAGAGACAATATCAAAGAACTTCTTAAAACAAATAAAACAGAAGAAATCATAAAGGAACTCATTAAAATTAGTCACAAAATGGAACAAGATATTTGGATATTCAAACAAGAAAAATGGGCAGAATTCTGCGAAAAAAATTGATCCAAAAAAGGAAAGCCATCACTGGAATATAATTAGTGTTATAAAACAATCAATACCAACACTAATCCTCCAATACTCTAACCGATATGAATAGCGAGAACGAACAAACAGATGGCTGAAATAATTGCTGAATATCTTTCAAGCACTTCCAGACTCAGCTATACGAATGAAGGCAGGACTCTAAAAAATAATGTAAACAGGTTTGTTAAACAAGCAAGAAATTACCATCAACAAGATATTTACTCGATAGACTTCACACTGAATGAGCTAAACTCATCAATAGGAAAGTTAAATCCAAGAGGTCACCAGGAGATGATCTAAACTTTGGTCAAATGATTAAACACTTTGGAGACAAAGCTGAAAATCAACTCCTACGAATACTGAACATTTCATGGCAAACTGGTAAACTACCAAAGAATTGTAAGATATCAATTATAGTGCCAATACTGAAACCAAACAAAGATGCCAAGGAATGCAAGAACTATCGGCCAATTGCTCTTACCAGCATACTTTGTAAAATAACAGAATGAATTATCCACTCTAGGCTCATAGTCTGGCTCACTAACAATAATAAAATAAACTTCTACCAAAATGCATATAGATCCAGACACTGTACAACTGATCAACTGTTCTACTTCTGTCAATCAATAATAGATTTCTTGGAAAAACCGCCAAAGAAGACAACGGCCGTATTCCTGGATATGACTTTAGCTTTTGATCGAGTGTAGAAATATTTGAAAGGCTGCACAACATCGGAGTAAGAGGAAAAACTTTAATCTGGATTGCAGACTTCTTAAGGGGAAGAAGGATAAAGGTTCGGGTCAATGTAACATTTTCCAAGGACAGAAGAACATGGGCTGGTGTACCTCCGGGATCTGTGTTCAGTCTTCTACTCTTCTCGCTATATATTAACTGTTGTTTATGTAAATAGATGAATATTATTTGTATTATTTAAAGCCTCATTATGTAAAAATATATGTATATATAAATTGGACATTTGTTGTTGGCCATGGTCAAGTTTGAGCTCTTGTACGTCTAATTACGACACAACAAAAGTGGCGACGAGGATGCGCGATCTACAGAGCCAGTAAAAAGCTGAGGAAAACGGCGTCTGTGCAAGTATAAAAACTACATCTTTTAAACTATCTGGATCAAGAAAACAAAGGAGTAGAAAAGATCAGCATGACAAGTTCAAAGTTAATAGTATCTTTTAGATGCTATAGCCCAGTGGAGGACACTTCGATCTTTTTGTACAAAAATTTGAGGCTTTCTTTTTGGCATCAGAAGGAGGAGATTAAAGTTCTGATTTTTACCTCGCTACCAGATTCTGAAACTTTGAAGCAGGGAAACGACATTTTCTTCCTGGTCTAATGAAAGATCAACCCTATGATACTATCATTCAAAGAATTAAGCTGCATTTGGATCCAAATAAGAAAATGATACCACAGCGAGGCAGATTTTTAAAGAGAATTCAACAGGAAGAAGAATCAATTTCGGAATATCTTAGAGAATTAAAACATTTAGCAATAAATTGAAATTTCGGCGATATGCTGGGAACCATGATGCGAGACCGTTTTGTGGCTGGAATCAAGTTGGAAAGCCTGCAAAAGAAGCTACTACAAGAAAACGACGATGCCACTCTGGATAAAGTTTTGTAGTGGCGATCTCGTTCGAACTGGTGGAGATAAATACAATAGATGTACAGCTAATAAAGTAATATGATTAGATAGGTATCCCATTCCATCGATCGATGAGATCTTTTCAAAATTATTTACAAGCATCGTACTTTCGACTCTAGGCCTATCACAGGCTTACTTACAAGTAATGATAGCGGAAGAAGCCAAAGCTGTTGTTAATATAAACACAACAAAGACAACGTTATGTGAGATGAACCCTGAACTTTCTCAACTCAGTGAAGAGATCAAAGTGCTATTTCCAATGAAAACCAATAGACCAGAGCAAGATGTAGTACTGAGGGTTTCACCTAGAGTCTACCAAATTATGAAGAGAAAGGGAAAAATTTACACGGATATTCAACGATGCGATATTAAAGATAAAATATTAGCGAACCAATGTCAGAACTGTTTTCTATTTAATCCTAATCATAAGAGGAATAACTGTCCCAATCCCAAAAAATGTATTAAATGTGAAAAAGAGGGAGAACACGAATGCTCGACTACATTTAAATGCTGCAACTGCGTCAAACATCCACATTTTAGAAATCGAGATTTGGAGCATAAACCGAATAGTCAAGACTGCCCAATCTATAAAAAAGAGATGCAAATCATAATACAAAGAACAGACTATTCTACACTTATAGAAGATGCGGGCCAATAATAAACTTCCAGAATGATGGGGCGAAAACTATATAGTGACAAAATAAAAATTATTCAACAAAATACCAGAAAAAGCAAAAATTGCATAAATGAGCTTTGTGCATCTGATGAAATTAGAAATGCAGATATAGTAATGATTCAAGAACCTTATATAATCAAAGAGGAGGTAATATTTCCAGGACCTTGTACAAAATATCAATTGATGAACAGTCCCAATATAAATACGGCAATAATTGTAAGAAATAGCAGCTTAAAAATTCAATTAAGTACAGAATTCACTAACTCATTCGCTACAACTATAACCATACAAACAAAAAGTAAGAAAATATATCTTTCCAACATTTATATACATCCGAATTCAATGAAAAGTGAGCACGAGGAATTTATGAAGAAGTTAATTAATACAAATTTACATATACCAGTGATAATTTGCGGCGATTTCAACGCCAGAGCTCCGTTATGGTATGATATTAGGAAAAATTATAATGGACATAGACTGATCCCTATCATAGATGAAATAAACTTAATTATCCATAATAATAAAACTTTCACGTGTCGTGATGCAAGTGTGATTGATCTCACACTAACAAATAAACAGGCAATTGCGGCGATCAGAAATTGGAAGACACAGCAGATATCGCAAATTTCAGATCATGTAGCTATATCTTTTGAAATATATACAAACGAACAATTTAGTTCAGAAAAATATTATTCCACTTGGAAATTTAATGAGAAAAATGCGAACTGGTTAAGTTTTAGTCAGAGAATTAACAGTACTGAACAAGAAAAAATTGAAAACTTGCTAGACATAGTGGATACACCAGAAATGATTGATCAAACGGTAAAAGAACTTACGAACATACTGATTGAGGCAGCACATAATTCACTTAAAGTAAATAATAATATGACAACAAAAAATAATATTAGTAATAAGTGGTGGAATACGAATTTACAGCTTCTAAAGGATCACTGTCATTACCTTAGAAACTGTTACTATAGAAACAAAAATTGCCCTGATCATATTAAACAATACTATAAAAGCATACGAAATAAGTATTTACGGGAAATAGAAAAAGCTATGAAAGCATCATGGAGAAATTTTCTGGAGGAAAACAAATCGAACAACCCTTATGGAAACTTATATAAGGTGTACAAAAACATCAAAAGTGAATCTAAGCGGAAGAGAAATATGCAAATTTTGGAGGGTAATACTGATATGGAATGTTTGCAGAAGGGTGAGGAATTATTGAATAACTTATTTCCAGATGATAAATGTGAAGAAGATACAAACATCCATAAAAGTATAAGAAATTATAATTTAAAACTACTCAATAAAGAAAAACCGATGGTTATGATTACTGAAGTCAACGACTTGATTGACAAATTAAATCCAAAGAAATCTCCCGGAATAGACAACATCTCTAACAACATGATAAGGCACACTAAACAATTTATAGCTCCTATATTGGTGAAACTATTTCAAAAATGTTTAGACATACAATACTATCCTGCTGAATGGAAAAGAGCAGAGGCAATAATTATTCCGAAACCTGGAAAAACAGATTTTAATAACTAAAAAAATTATAGACCTTTATGTCTTAATTCCAACATTTCTAAAATATTTGAAAAAATAATTAATAACAGAATAATAAAATATTATGAAGATTTTAATTTACTAAGTGATCAAAAACATGGCTTTAGAAGATCGAAATCTACTATTACTGCACTAACTGAAATAATAAAAATTGCGTTAGAACATGAAGCAAGAGAATATGCAGCAATAATTGCAGTGGATATTAGTGCAGCGTTTGATAATGCATGGTGGCCGGCCCTGATGAAAAGACTAGATGAAGATGGTGTGCAGGCTTCAATGATAAAACTTCTACAATCATACTTTGATAATAGAAGAATAAGATTAAGATATTCCTCAACTGAAATTAATAAGAAACTAAGTAAAGGATGTCCACAGGGAGGACCACTGTCTCCCACATTATGGAATATTCTTATTAATGAGATACTGAATAATAATCTGGATGATAATTGTGAAACAATAGGATATGCAGATGATATTACGTTAATATGTTGGAATAAAACTCCTGAACAACTAAGAAAGACAATAGATAATGTATTAAGAAAAATCAATAAGTGGTGTGAAAGTCGTAAATTAAAATTGTCAGATGAAAAAACAAAAATATTATATTTATATAAATGCAATAGCGATATAATAGTCTCAGGTAGCAAGTCAATTAAACTGGTTGAAGAACTTAAGATTCTAGGAGTAACTATTAAAAATCACCGAGTCAGAAGCAAACTGGACATTACGCCTCATGTTAATGAAATGATCATAAAGGTAACTAGAGCTAGTGGATACCTATTTGGCCTGACAAAGAAAGCATGGGGTCTGGACTTTAGACGAAGACTGATATTGTATAAGACATTATATCGAAGTACAATTACTTATGGTTATCCAATATGGTATCCATTCATAAACAAAAAGTCTAAAGACAAACTTAATTCTCTTCAATATAGTATTTTAAAACATTGTATACAGGCATACAGTACAACATCATCGGATTGTACACACATACTTGCACAAGTCCCCAAACTTACTGATTATATTGAATCTAACATGTTGAAAACCGAAATAAATTACAACCGATTTGACTCTTCAAGTAGGAATATAATTTCTAATTACATAAGGGAAAAATTGCAGAATTACTATGAGAAGACTAATACCATTTTCAAGTCCTTCTTCACTGATTCCCAAATACCCAAATATGTCAAGCCAAACTTTTACAATGTCCAATTTTTTACTGGACACGGTAACTTTAAATCATATTTGTACAAAGTCAGAAAGACGGATTCACCTAAATGCTCATGTGGTGCAGAAGAAGAAAATCCTGTACATATTTTAAAGGACTGTCGACTTGTAGAGGACTTGAGAGTCAAAAATCAAATAAATATAAATTGTCTAAATCAAATAGTTAATAATAGATATATGTATATACATTTTAATAGATTTTGTAGAATGTTTTTTAGTAATAGATAGCCTGGGCTGTAATATAGTTATATGCTGTAAATAGATCTAAATTTCTGTTCTTATGTGATGTTCACTAATATTCATTATAGTGTAATTAAATCGTTAACTAACTGACAAATATGTTAATAGTTTCTATTATAATAACTAATTTCCTATTAATAATTACTGTAAATAAGCTCCCAAACTTGTGTATGCATGCAAATATCCAAGACGGATATCGCGTGCTTTGTAAATGATAATAAAAATAAAAATAAAGAGGTTGTTTTTCTTATAAAAAACTACCATATGACGTAGCGGTAGCACCAAATAAATTTCAGAGGATTATGGAAGGTCTATTTGCTGATTTGCCAGGAGTGGCCTGCTACATAGATGATATTTTGGTTGAAGGAAAATACTTTGAAGATCACGAACAAAAGTTGGATCTAGTGTTTAGATGATTGCTAGAAAAAGGTTTAAAGTTAAACAGATATAAATGTAAATTTAAAAAGAAATCCGTGGAATATTTCGGGTTTAAAATGGATAAATATCCCTTAGAAAATAAAATTAAGGCAGTGATAGAGGCGCATGAACCTAAAGAATGTTTCACAATCAAGATCTTTCATAGGACTCTTAATTTATTATTATAGATTCATAAAGAATATAGCAAACATTTTAGCGCTATTCTATCAACTTTTGAATAAAAATTGTAGATGGAATTGGACGAAAGAATATCGAATGTTATTTTAAAAATGTAAATCATTATTAATGGACTATGGATTATAGGCGTAATTCTGAGTCATAGAAATGATAGAAAGGAAGAATGCCCTATAGCCTTTGCTTCTAGAACATTAACTGAAGCGGAAAAACGTTTCTCTCAACTAGAAAAGAAAGCGTTGGAGCATAACTTTTGGCGTTGAGGAATTCAGACAATACTTACTAAGACGAAAATTTGTATTGGTCACAGACAACCGACCCTTAATTCATATATTTTCACCTCATAAACCAATTCCTATATGTGCATCATCCAGAATTAAAAGATGGTCCTTAAAATATGCTGAATTTAATTATACTGTTGAATTTCGAAAACCTAGTGATAATTCCAATGTTGACGCATTGTCACGTCTTCCTTTAGAATCGAGTGTCAGGGAGTCTCTTGATGAAGACCAGGTACTTCTTCTCAGGAAGTTGAATGAGGTACCGTTCTCTTTTATGGAGGTGGCATATGAAACGCCCCAAGATAAAATACTGTCTATAGTATCAAGGATGTTTGAGAAGGCAACTGGAAATTCACAAGGGTACCGAGGAAAACCCACTAGCTCCTCATTATAAGATCAATGAGGAATTAAGTTTGGAGTTTGGTTGTCTTCAATGGCGTGAAAGAGTGGTAATTCCCCAAAAATTAAGATCTTTAATTTTAAATGACTTGCATGAAATACACATGGGGATTGTTAAAATGAAGATGATTGCCAGACGGTATTTTATGGTGGCCAGGCATAGACAGTAACAGCGAGGAGTTAACTAGAGAATGTAGAGTATGCCAAGAATCGGCAAGCATGCCCCCGGCTACCATCTCGGAATGGACTTGGATTTGGATTGCTCTAATTTTTGGTTACAGATAACGGAAGACAGTTTGTCTCTGGTGAATTCGAGCAATTTTCCAAAATGAATGGTATACGGCACACTAAGACCAGTCTAAATAATCCTAGTATAAATGGTTTAGCTGAGAGATATGTAAGAGAGTTTAAAACCTTTTGAGAAAGAATAATGGGAAGGATGATTTAGAGACGAATCTACAAATATTCCTATTTGCTCATAGAGCATTCCCCCAAACTGTAATAAAGGAATTCCCCCGCGGAACTGCTATTGAAGAGAGGTTTAAGAAAATCGCCTATAATCAGAGTAAGCCTAGAGAAAGCACGACAGAAGCTCAGGCAATAGAAATCTATCTTACAGAAAAAAAATACCAATCATAAATGTTTATCACCACGATAATACTAGCATCAATACAGGCCTGATAGAGACATTAAGTGAAGCGTATTCGGATATCGCAATCATACTTGGTGATTTTAACGCCGAAAGACCAACTTGGGGATCACCTGTCCAGGAAAACAACGGTCAGCAGGTTGAGGACATGCTAACCAACCTCGACCTTACACCGTTAAATAACGAAAAGAACACCTATCTATCCAAGTCCACAGGCACAGAATCCGCAACAGACATCACAGCGATAAATTACAACATCGCACCCACAACACAATGGAAAATTCTGAAAAGTGCAATCAGTGACCACAGACCAATTTAAACAACCCTAAAATTCAAAATTGAGAATTTCCAACAGAATAAAAGAACACTGGAAAAAAATTCACAGAAAAGCTTGAAGAACTGTGCAACGAAGAATTTAATCACAGAACGAATGACAAAAAATTGGAAAAATTCTCTTCTAACATATCCAAAGCTGCAAAAATATCGATACCTAGAGGTAGACGTAAAAACCTGTGAATACTTTACTGGAAGGACCACAATATCGAGGCAATGATAGCAGAGAGAGACAATATCAAAGAACTTCTTAAAACAAATAAAACAGAAGAAATCATAAAGGAACTCATTAAAATTAGTCACAAAATGGAACAAGATATTTGGATATTCAAACAAGAAAAATGGGCAGAATTCTGCGAAAAAAATTGATCCAAAAAAGGAAAGCCATCACTGGAATATAATTAGTGTTATAAAACAATCAATACCAACACTAATCCTCCAATACTCTAACCGATATGAATAGCGAGAACGAACAAACAGATGGCTGAAATAATTGCTGAATATCTTTCAAGCACTTCCAGACTCAGCTATACAAATGAAGGCAGGACTCTAAAAAATAATGTAAACAGGTTTGTTAAACAAGCAAGAAATTACCATCAACAAGATATTTACTCGATAGACTTCACACTGAATGAGCTAAACTCATCAATAGGAAAGTTAAATCCAAGAGGTCACCAGGAGATGATCTAAACTTTGGTCAAATGATTAAACACTTTGGAGACAAAGCTAAAAATCAACTCCTACGAATACTGAACATTTCATGGCAAACTGGTAAACTACCAAAGAATTGTAAGATATCAATTATAGTGCCAATACTGAAACCAAACAAAGATGCCAAGGAATGCAAGAACTATCGGCCAATTGCTCTTACCAGCATACTTTGTAAAATAACAGAATGAATTATCCACTCTAGGCTCATAGTCTGGCTCACTAACAATAATAAAATAAACTTCTACCAAAATGCATATAGATCCAGACACTGTACAACTGATCAACTGTTCTACTTCTGTCAATCAATAATAGATTTCTTGGAAAAACCGCCAAAGAAGACAACGGCCGTATTCCTGGATATGACTTTAGCTTTTGATCGAGTGTAGAAATATTTGAAAGGCTGCACAACATCGGAGTAAGAGGAAAAACTTTAATCTGGATTGCAGACTTCTTAAGGGGAAGAAGGATAAAGGTTCGGGTCAATGTAACATTTTCCAAGGACAGAAGAACATGGGCTGGTGTACCTCCGGGATCTGTGTTCAGTCTTCTACTCTTCTCGCTATATATTAACTGTTGTTTATGTAAATAGATGAATATTATTTGTATTATTTAAAGCCTCATTATGTAAAAATATATGTATATATAAATTGGACATTTGTTGTTGGCCATGGTCAAGTTTGAGCTCTTGTACGTCTAATTACGACACAACAAAAGTGGCGACGAGGATGCGCGATCTACAGAGCCAGTAAAAAGCTGAGGAAAACGGCGTCTATGCAAGTATAACAACTACATCTTTTAAACTATCTGGATCAAGAAAACAAAGGAGTAGAAAATATCAGCATGACAAGTTCAAAGTTAATAGTATCTTTTAGATGCTATAGCCCAGTGGAGGACACTTCGATCTTTTTGTACAAAAATTTGAGGCTTTCTTTTTGGCATCAGAAGGAGGAGATTAAAGTGCTGATTTTTACCTCGCTACCAGATTCTGAAACTTTGAAGCAGGGAAACGACATTTTCTTCCTGGTCTAATGAAAGATCAACCCTATGATACTATCATTCAAAGAATTAAGCTGCATTTGGTTCCAAAGAAGAAAATGATACCACAGCGATGCAGATTTTTAAAGAGAATTCAACAGGAAGGAGAATCAATTTCGGAATATCTTAGAGAATTGAAACATTTAGCAATAAATTGAAATTTCGGCGATATGCTGGGAACCATGATGCGAGACCGTTTTGTGGCTGGAATCAAGTTGGAAAGCCTGCAAAAGAAGCTACTACAAGAAAACGACGATGCCACTCTGGATAAAGTTTTGTAGTGGCGATCTCGTTCGAACTGGTGGAGATAAATACAATAGATGTACAGCTAATAAAGTAATATAATTAGATAGGTATCCCATTCCATCGATCGATGAGATCTTTTCAAAATTATCTACAAGCATCGTACTTTCGACTCTAGGCCTATCACAGGCTTACTTACAAGTAATGTTAGCGGAAGAAGCCAAAGCTGTTGTTAATATAAACACAACAAAGAGGTTGTTTTTCTTATAAAAGACTACCATATGACGTAGCGGTAGCACCAAATAAATTTCAGAGGATTATGGAAGGTCTATTTGCTGATTTGCCAGGAGTGGCCTGCTACATAGATGATATTTTGGTTGAAGGAAAGTACTTTGAAGATCACGAACAAAAGTTGGATCTAGTCTTTAGATGATTGCTAGAAAAAGGTTTAAAGTTAAACAGATATAAATGTAAATTTAAAAAGAAATCCTGGAATATTTCGGGTTTAAAATGGATAAATATCCCTTAGAAAATAAAATTAAGGCAGTGATAGAGGCGCCTGAACCTAAAGAATGTTTCACAATCAAGATCTTTCATAGGACTCTTAATTTATTATTATAGATTCATAAAGAATATAGCAAACATTTTAGCGCTATTCTATCAACTTTTGAATAAAAATTGTAGATGGAATTGGACGAAAGAATATCGAATGTTATTTTTAAAATGTAAATCATTATTAATGGACTATGGATTATAGGCGTAATTCTGAATCATAGAAATGATAGAAAGGAAGAATGCCCTATAGCCTTTGCTTCTAGAACATTAACTGAAGCGGAAAAACATTTCTCTCAACTAGAAAAGAAAGCGTTGGAGCATAACTTTTGGCGTTGAGGAATTCAGACAATACTTACTAAGACGAAAATTTGTATTAGTCACAGACAACCGACCCTTAATTCATATATTTTCACCTCATAAACCAATTCCTATATGTGCATCATCCAGAATTAAAAGATGGTCCTTAAAATATGCTGAATTTAATTATACTGTGGAATTCCGAAAACCTAGTGATAATTCCAATGTTGACGCATTGTCACGTCTTCCTTTAGAATCGAGTGTCAGGGAGTCTCTTGATGAAGACCAGGTACTTCTTCTCAGGAAGTTGAATGAGGTACCGTTCTCTTTTATGGAGGTGGCATATGAAACGCCCCAAGATAAAATACTGTCTATAGTATCAAGGATGTTTGAGAAGGCAACTGGAAATTCACAAGGGTACCGAGGGAAAACCCACTAGCTCCTCATTATAAGATCAATGAGGAATTAAGTTTGGAGTTTGGTTGTCTTCAATGGCGTGAAAGAGTGGTAATTCCCCAAAAATTAAGATCTTTAATTTTAAATGACTTGCATGAAATACACATGGGGATTGTTAAAATGAAGATGATTGCCAGACGGTATTTTATGGTGGCCAGGCATAGACAGTAACAGCGAGGAGTTAACTAGAGAATGTAGAGTATGCCAAGAATCGGCAAGCATGCCCCCGGCTACCATCTCGGAATGGACTTGGATTTGGATTGCCCTAATTTTTGGTTACAGATAACGGAAGACAGTTTGTCTCTGGTGAATTCGAGCAATTTTCCAAAATGAATGGTATACGGCACACTAAGACCAGTCTAAATAATCCTAGTATAAATGGTTTAACTGAGAGATATGTAAGAGAGTTTAAAACCTTTTGAGAAAGAATAATGGGAAGGATGATTTAGAGACGAATCTACAAATATTCCTATTTGCTCATAGAGCATTCCCCCAAACTGTAATAAAGGAATTCCCCCGCGGAACTGCTATTGAAGAGAGGTTTAAGATCAAGATTCTCGAATTTAATACCAAGGTGGGGGAAATCCGCGAGAGGTATTTCATGAGGCCGTAAGAAGGCAGGAGCAGTTTACTACAGGTTGCGAGGTTTATTTCCGCTACTATACAACTGGACCTAAACGATTAAAAGGTACCATTTTGAAATTATTGAGCTACCGTCACTACCTTATAAGTTGCGAGGGAGTCGTGTATAAGAGGCATATCAATCAATTGCGACCTGTGAAAAAGAAACAGGTGGAGACAAGAAATTTGATACTTCCTCGATCAGGAGAGAAGCCTGTAGGTAGAAGTCAGAAATAAAGTGAAGAGGAGGTTCCAGAATTACATCAGGAAACAAGGAGGAGACTGCTTCTGTGCACGTACCCTCTTGCACTCCTAGACCAGGGCCTGTTGCTGTGCACGTGCCCTCTTGCACTCCTAAACCGGAGCCTGCCGCTGTGCAAGTGCCCGTCCGCAGTCCTAGACCTCAGAGAGCCAGGAAACCCCCAGACCGACTGGAGTATTATTAAGGGGGGAGATGTGTTGTGTATGTAAATAGATGAAGATTATTTGCATTCTTTAAAGTCTCATTATATAAGAATATATGTGTATATAAATTGGACATTTTTTGTTGGCCAAACGAAAAGAATAAGAGCTAAAAAAAGAGTCATGGTCAAGTTTGAGATGTTGTACATCTAATTACGACACAACCTTAACAACATCCATCCTCACTGAAGACACAAAGGTTGCCTGCTATGCAGATTATATCGCCATATGGCACACAAGTAGCAGTATAGAAATATCAGAAAAATACTGAACACATCAATTGAGAGGACTGTAGAAGTGGGCAATGAAATTAAAAATGACAATAAACCCAATAAACACAAACCTATAGGTCTCTTTTACTGACAGGAAAAAAGGCATGAATTTAACTCCAAAATAAGCATAAACAACCATATAATTGATAAAATATGATCTCCAAATTACCTAGGTGTGATACCTGATGAGGAATTGCGTTTTAAAGAACTCATAATACCTCAAAAAGAGCTACCAGAAACCTAAACATTCTGAGAAGGCTATGTTGAACAAATTGGGGAGCAAAACCCAAAATTCTCAGAACAACATATATCATCTCTTAATAAGGCCAATAATGGAATATGCAACACCTGTTTGGGCTCCCTCAAGTTCATCACTAAAAAGAAGACTAGACAATGTCAAGCAAAAGCGGCCAAATTAATCACTGGTTCTGTTTAAAATACCAACAATCAGAAAATTCAGAGAGAATGTGGTCTAGACCTACTTGAAAGCAGAAGACAAATAAAAACAATAAAATTCACCAATAGCTTAAAAACTAAAGAAACCGAACACATATCCCATAGAATCTATTTAAACTGGACACAAAAATAAAGGCTCAAAAGATCTTCAACACTCCAGTACGACAACAATATTAGAAAGAGCATAAATATGAAACATAATGAATTTCAAATTCGAGAATAACCAATATTTCCTACCCCATTGCCATCAAATGTAATCATCAATCTTAACCTGAATGAACCCTGCAATAAAAAAAGAGAACAAAAACATACTTAAAAAGAAAGGACTTGACACAATTGGTTCATGCGATCAGATAAATTATTTAACAGCATATACAGATGGATCATTAGACCTTACCATAAGTAATGGAGGGGCTGGAATTAACATAATACTGCAAGATGGAACATACATCAAAATCAAAGAAGGAGCAAAAAAGATTTCGTCAAACTTCACTTGTGAACTGACAGCTATCTGGAAAGCTCTTGATGTATGCCTTAACCAACCATCCCTGCATCAAGCAGAAGGAATTATAATATTGTTAAGAAGAGTTTGAAAGTACATTTTATTTTACCATTATTGTAAATTTGCCTAACCTAATTTGCATTTATGCTTTTAATTTTCTTTGTTCGCCTGTTTTACATGTTTCTTTTTTTTTTTTCACCATTATAAATTCCATCTTAACAATCATTAGATTAGATTTTTCCTCGACTTGTCCAGTGGACGGTTGTAAAATAAACAAAATAAACATTTATTTCCCGCTGTCTCCATGTTTCCTCGCGGCACCCCAGAACACCATCGCAACAATATACCGTACAACGACTTCATATCCGATCTAGAAGCAATTCAGAAGGGCAATACTATAATCACACAAAAAATACATTCGTTACTTACTCAACTGATATCATTGGAGAATAACTGCATTCTACAAAGGATTCCTGCCAGTGTTAGGATCGGGGGTAATGAAATGGCTATTGAATTTGCAAAGGAAGCCAAAAAGTTGAGCCAAAGGAAAGAACACATGTCATTATTTGACGCTAATGCTTTTGCAAAAAATACAAGAAATTTAACAAAAAATAAGAAAAGATCAAAATGTGAAATAAACTCTGAGAGAAAAATGACAAAACTATAACAAGATTTAGAACAAAACATTATAAAGGATGACAATACATCCAGATGGCACAATAACCTATAGAACATGCAACAACTGTCCTGGTGTGGAACTAACACCTACCCACATATTCTCATGCCTGCAGCCTTGCAGAAAATTGAAATAGACCCAGAACAGCTGCTTTACACACCCAATATAGTGGATAATGCTGCTGCTGCTGTGATAGAGAGAGAGAGATATGCATGGAGACATCTGATGCTCTTTATTGGACACGACAAAAACAACAACGGCATTCCAGAGTAAAATAAATAATCAGAGATAGATAAATATTTTTCCAATGAATTAAAATAAATATAATCGATACAAAGAGAGAGTTGAATTAAAAAAAAATAGAAAATTATTATTTTCGAAATTTAAATAGCTGAGAGGATTCCAGCAAACCCCATCCAAAATATCAGGTTTTTTTTTTGCTACATGTTTAATTTGCATATACCTATTTTAAATATCTCAGATTGTATTTAAAAATCGTTAACCATTTCTTCTAACTTTTGGCGAAATGGTGTTTTATTAATTTATCATTTGATATTATTAGGTTTTTTCCTGGTATTCAAAAAGTAAAAATACGTGTCGTTCAGTTATATTTTTCAATTTATCAAACAATTTGGCCGTTGAATCGCTGATTCTGGTAGAGCGCCATCTAGCGAATAAAGTTGTAACTAAAATCAATTTCGAATTTTTCATTATTTGCTATAAAAAATCCCATTGCATCCTAAACACAATGGTGTTTACCGCATTGCTCTAGCGCAAATATTCGCGGAGTTATTAATTTTTAAAGTTGTGCGAGACTTTTGGATCACCCTGTAAATTAAATTGTCCTATTTATTTTTGCTGTATCCATTGTTTAAAAAATCTTTGTTTTAATTATTAATGGTATTTATAAAGTTGTTTTTAGTGTTAATTATTCTATAGGTTCTAAGAAATTGTCCAAAATATATACCTCTGGTGCAATTTTTTGATATATTAGATGTTGATAGATTATATTTGATCATATTAAATTTAAAGTTATTTTTTTATTATAGATATTAATATTTTTGTGATAGTAAGATCTATTTGAAGATCTAAAAAGTGAACATTTTTGTTATATTTGGTAGTTTCGTTACTTTTTAAATTTAAATATTTAGGGTAGATAGAGTTAATAGATGCTTGAAAGTTGTTATTATTGAATATTATTATATCATCTACGTATCTAAATATGAACCATTTTACCTTATGTTGGTTGAAAAATTCCCTTTCGTAATAAAATAGTAGTAGATTGGCTAGTAAAGGACTTGAAGAGATGCCCATAGCTACTCCTTCTTTTTGTACGTAAATCTTGTTTTTAATTTCGATATAGTTAAATTTTAAAAAAGTGTCTAGGAGTTTTTTTGCTTTTGATAGGTTTATAGGTATAGTTTTATAAAACTTATGTATTACAGGTATGTTATAAGTTTTATCATTGATGAACTCCAAAAGCAGTTGTGTAATTTTATTTCTAAGATCTTTCAAATTCAATTTGGAGTATAGATCTTCAAAATCAAATGTGTAAACTGATTTTTGATTGTTTATATTGTCATTGATAAAACTTATGACTCTTTTGTTTGAATCTATAAAACTATGTTTGTTAATAATTTTTTGTGTTAATAAATTTTAAAGTTGAAGCTAATTGTAAATAAATATTCTGTGTGTTAGAGTTAATACCTGAAGTTATAGTTCTAAAAGCTGTTGGTGTTTTGTGTATTTTCGGTATGATGTATATGTTAGGTATTTTTGTGTTCTTATAAGTTTTGTGTATGTTTAAAGAATTTTCTTCTTTTTCAATTTATTTTTTAACCTTATTTTTATTTAAGTTAGTTAATTTGTTTTTATTAATATTATTTATTCATTCCTTTATAATATCATATAATAACGAATATATTCAAAAAGGATAAGTTTCTTTATTATTATAATATCATGGTATAAGGTTTTACAGGTGATTGCAAAATTGTTGGAACTTTTGTCAATTGGAGTTATAATATAATGATTTTGGATTTCAAGGATTTTTTCCTTTAAGTTATTAATGTCTAGTGTAGAGGGTTTAGTGTATTCAAGAGTGTTGTTGTAGTACTATTTGATGTTATTTGAAATTTCATTTTTCCAATTTAAAAAAGTATATTCAGGTAGTTTGTATTTTATGCTAGTTTTGTTGATAAATATATCTAAATCTTGAATAATTGATTTGATAGTGTTGTTGTATGTATGTTTAATAGGTGGTATGTATTTATAGCCTTTGTTTAGTGAATTTTGTAAATCTTTGTTTAAGAATGTAAAGTTACTAGATAGTATGTGACCTTTGTGTTTATATGAATTGTCGAACGTATGACAATTACATTTTTTTTTTAATTTTTGCAAGTTTGCTATAAATGTGTTATAATTACATAATCTACTGCCTAAATTTTTGTTGTATTTCCATGTTGTTTGTAAAGTTAAATTTTGCATAGAAAGTAGATAATTAATTTGGTTGTTGTTGAGTATGTTGTCAAATTTGATGTGTTCAAATAAATTAGTATTAAATTTAATAATGACTTTTTGTGTGTTTTGTGTAATTCTAAATTTATGTATGTCTTTAGTTATTTCTGTTAATCTGTTTGATAAGTTGTTAATTTTAATGTAGTTTAGTAGGTTTAGGAATTTTTGATTGTTTAGTTTATATAATGTTTTTATAAATTATTGTGTGAAGTTACTAGTATATTCTTGTTTGATATCTAAAATCTTATCAAACTGTACAAAACCTATTTTGTTAATGGTTTTACCTCTGTGTTGTTTGTGTGTTTTAATGTTTTTTTTTTTTTATATATGCAGCTAATTTCATAAATAGATGTTTCATGTTGAGTTGTTGGGTAAGTGTGGTTAAGTTCATCATTTAATCCATAAGGGTAAAGTGTGTTGTGTTCTAATATGTTTTTGTTTTCTAGTAGTAATCTTTGTTTTTTGTTCTGACATATATCTAGTATTTCAATGTTGTAATTGTTGAATGTGTGTGTGTTGTTGTGGTGTTTCATATAAGTGTTGCCTATTGAATTTTTTGAATGGGTTTCTATGTAAGTTTATTCTAATGTTTAATAGATTGCATGTTTGACCTATATAACTTAAATTATATATGTTTTTTACATATGTTAATTTATAAATAGTGTTTTCCACTTCACAACTAGGTGTTTGAAAGTTATCATGGTTCTTAAAGTTGGGGCAAGTTAGACATTTCTTATTCGTACATTTGTTAGCGATTTTAATACGCATTAAGAGGGGTGCTAACCCAATTAATGGTTAGGTTTTTATTCTTTATATTGAAAAATAAAAGTTAAAAAACCTATAAAAGTTATCGTTGGATAACCTTTATTCTTACAACAACGAGTTTCATCAACTCTATTATTTTTTTACAATTTTGAACCCTAACGGTATGATTTTGAAGTTTACGTATTATAGAGAATATATGAATATTTTAGTTTAAATATATATACTAGCGGATGTGTACCTGGCTTCGCCCGGGTTTTATCCGAGTGAAAGTTTGCCTAACGAATATTATTGATGATAATATTCTCCAGAACACACAGAATATTATGATAATAATGATAATAAATGATAATAATGATGATAATAATAGTAATGATAATGATGATAATAATATAATAATGATAATACATGCGTTTTTTTTTACTATGGTGTGATTTCCACATGATGGATCTGTAGATACATTATAATCTCTCCAGAGCTTAAGGTAGCAAACAGTACTTTCACAATACATGATTGTCAATGCCAAAAGCCAGAGTTATGATAGCATGTTGCAGTGTAATGTTGACCTGCAGGATGGGAAATAAACAATATTATTACCAAAGACTTTAATTTGAAAAGTATTATGAAACGTTAAAAATATAATCTTAACTTTTAAAAGCATGAAAAAAGCTATCGTGATTTAAATAAATTTAGTCTAAAAACAAACAGCATGTAAAAGTATGCACCAATCGAAATTATTTATTAGCTCTAACAGTTTTACCGCTTTTACCCCAGCGGTAAATGGGAGAGAAATGGTGTTCCAATTTATTTATTTTTTTTTGTAAACCTTTGACCTTTTATTTTATTTTTACAAATTCTTAATGTACATAACTCAAACTAATTTTTTTTTATAAATTCTGCAAACTAATATAATAAAAAAATTACGGAATGAAGAATTGTATAAAAACAACTAAAATACAATTGTGTATATATTATGAGTATGCATAATTAACTTTCTGTTCAATATTGCAGCCATAAAAATACTAATGGTGTAAATTTCAAAACAGCAAAGTTATCCTGATAAATGCAATGAGCTATCATAAGGTGTGTAGCAGGCTAACAAAAACTTAAATTGAACCAGAAATGTTGACACCATAAAAATAACAATTCTTTACAATAGAGTTATGCAAATGATTCAAGTGGAAAAAAAACAAAAGAAAGTAAAAAGCTTTATTGATGAAACTACAGTAGAGCAATAATGATAAACAAAATATCAACAAAATATATTTACAAAAGTCAAGCCCCCCAAAATCATATTTTATCTTATATTTCAGAATTTTTTTACCAGCATTTTCAATATTGCTATTTGCAGTTTATCTCCATTGTGCTGAAAAAAAATCATTACTATAAATTTTAAAACAGTTAGGGGCTCTATTCATTCATGAATTAACCCTACTTGAACAATACCCGCGCGAAGCGGGTTCCAGTCGGCTAGTATATATATATATATTAAAGCGAAAAACGGACTTTATTCAGTTAAAAGAGGCAAATACAGTCGGCAGTCAGAGGGGAAGGGGCATCAAGAGGGCGTCGATCCAGCTGTTGTAGTCTTTCCGTCTATTTCCATTTCTCTACATGGCGGAGGGGTTGTCTTCGCTTCTAGGGGAGAGGGCTTAGGTTTTTTTTATCTTGGTTCCTGTCTTCTTGTTGGTCAGAGTTGTCGTGCTGAGACGCATTAAGCGGTCTCTTTTTCGTCGGATATTTTGCATCGAGCATTGCATTGTATACTGCATTATACTTGTCAATTTCTGTTAAAATTAGCCTCATTTTGCCTATTTTGTCGTTGAGTGCTCTTTTTTGGTCGGTATTGATGTCTCTGAAGTTTTTTGACTTGAAATCTTCACATTTCTTGAGGTAGCAGGAGGTCCTATACTTCAGGTCGGGGTGCAGTTCAAGCTGTTGACAGACTTTGGTCTGTCTAGAATTACCTGCCCTTTTGAATACCAACGCGATGATTCTTTCCATTTTAGGGTTATCTCTGTGCTGGAAGTCTATCAACTCCCTTTGGAGCTGAGAGGAGTCCATCGACCACTGTGAGCACCTGGCGGATGTGTCTTCATCGAAATCGTCATTCCCTGTGTCGGTCCCCGATTCAGAACGCGGGTGAGTGGGTGTTCCTCCGCCTGGGGGAATTGATTTTGTCCTCTTGTCTGGGCTCGACGCTGGATGTCTTTTATTCACGGAAGGTTTATTTTCTTTTGCGGTGGGGAAACTTTTCTCCATTGGAGGTTGTTTAGGGGTAGGGGTTCGTGGCTGAGAATTTGGATTCAGGGCGTCTGTGAAGGATCTTGTCACTGTTTCCCTGATCCGGGGGTCGAAGGGGCATTTGTCTCTAGTATTGCCGTGTCGTTTGCAGCCCACGCAAACGACATCTTCAGCGATGAAGATTTTAAAACTGTTCCCCATATATTCAATGGTGAGGATGGCCGGCATGGTAGTGTCTTCCTTCTTCTTGAAGACGATCTCCCTCCTCAAGGAGAAGAGGTGTTTGTAGAGGGGGTTATTGGTAGGGAAGGGTAGGGGTCGGACGCTCAGCACCTGTCCGTAGGGCTGTAGGGCTTTAACAATTACTTCATCTTGGATGAACATCATTACACCGGACAGTATGTATTTTTTCGGGATGTTGAAGAGTGGAAATTGATAGATCGTCTCGTCCTTCACCTTGAAGCCGGTGTTAATTAGCATTTCTGCTTGTTCCATTCCGGCCACTGAGACTATTGCCTGGCCATTTATCTTTCCTATGGAGTGGATGCTAGTTCGGCCAATTACCTTGGCTATTCCATCGAGATGTTCTTCTGCGGTGGCGTTCGGGAGTGAGACGAATTGAATCGTCGATTTAGATGTCAAACTCCTATTTTCATATGTTGTTCTTCTATGTTGGTCGAATTTCTTAAGATCTTCGTGAGAGAAGTTTTGTCTTTGAGGAATGAAATTTTTGCATGTGTTGATTTCCAACTTGCGTCACACATGCAGATTCTTTAGTTGACATTAGCGATGATGAGGATGTAAATTTCGCTGTTTGAGCAGCCAATGAGGTGAGAGGTGGCGACGATGACGCAACAGCCGGCTCGGCTGTTGCCATGGTGATGCCGCAAAACTACAACTTGTAGTTTTACAGGCCTATGATAATTGAATTGAAGAAAAATTTCAAACTTGATGGATGAACTCGAAATGTGGCTCAAAATGGAGCCCCTATCACGGTGAATCAGATGGTATGAATGAAGGTAAGTAGAAAGGGCAGTCAGTCAAATGAGAGACGAAAAACGCGGAGCTCGCGCGACGCGTGGCCGCACGGTCGGCGTATATACAGGGTGATCCAAAAGTCCCGCACAACTTCAAAAATTAATAACTCCGCGAATATTTGCGCTAGAGCAATGCGGTAAACACCATTGTGTTCAGGATGCAATGGGATTTTTTATGGCAAATAATGAAAAATTCGAAATTGATTTTAGTTACAACTTTATTCGCTAGATGGCGCCCTACCAGAATCAGCGATTCAGCGGCCAAATTGTTTGATAAATTGAAAAATATAACTGAACGACACGTATTTTTACTTTTTGAATACCAGGAAAGAACCCTAATAATATCAAATGATAAATTAATAAAACACCATTTCGCCAAAAGTTAGAAGAAATGGTTAACGATTTTCAATACAATCTGAGATATGTAAAATAGGTATATGCAAATAAAAACATGTAGCAAAAAAAAAACTGATATTTTAGATGCAGTTTGCTGGAATCCTCTCAGATATTTATATTTCGAAAATAATAATTTTCTATTTTTTTTTTAATTCAACTCTCTCTCAGTATCGATTATATTTATTTTAATTCATTTGAAAAAGATTTATCTATCTCTGATGATTTATTTTACTCTGGAATGCCGTTTTTATTTTTGTCGTGTCCAATAAAGAGCCTCAGATTCTTTTCGTTTGGCCAACAAAAAATGTCCAATTTATATACACATATATTCTTAAATAATGAGACTTTAAAGAATGCAAATAACCTTCATTTATTTACATACACAACACATCTCCCCCCTTAATAATACTCCAGCCGGTCTAGGGGTTTCCTGGCTTTCTGAGGTCTAGAACTGCGGACGGGCACTTGCACAGCGGCCGCCTCCGGTTTAGGAGTGCAAGAGGGTACGTGCACAGAAGCAGTCTCCTCCTTGTTTCCTGATGTAACCTCTGGAACCTCCTCTTCACTTTATTTCTGACTTCCACCTACAGGCTTCTCTCCTGATGTTCGAGGAAGTATCAAATTTATTGTCTCCACTTGTTTCTTTCTCACAGGTCGCAATTGATTGATATGCCTCTTATACACGACGCCCTCGCAACTTATAAGGTAGTGACGGTAGCTCAATAATTCCAAAATGGTACCTTTTTACCGTTTAGGTCCAGTTGCATAGTTGCGGAAATAAACCTCGCAACCTGTAGTAAACTGCTCCTGCCTTCTTAAGGCCTCATGAAAATCTCGCGGATTTCCCATCTTGGTATTAAATTCGAGAATCTTTATCTTAAACTTCTCTTCATTAGCAGTTCCGCCGGGGAATCCCTTTATTACAGTTTGGGGGAATGCTCTATGAGCAAATAGGAAACTTTGTAGATTCGTCTCTAAATCATCCTTCCCATTATTCTTTCTCAAAAGGTTTTTAAACTCTCTTACATATCTCTCAGCTAAACTATTTGTACTAGGATTATACGGACTGGTCTTAGTGTGCCGTATGCCATTCATTTTGGTAAATTGCTCGAATTCACCGGAGACAAACTGTCTTTTGTTATCTGTAACAAAAAAATAGGGCAATCCAATTCTGGCAAGAATTTCTCTAAGATGACTTATAATCGTTTTTCTGGTAATATCTTTGATGATAAAAATTTCTATCCACTTTGAGTATGCGTCCACGAGAACCAAAAACATTCATCCCATGAACACACCCGCTAGATCAAGATGAAGTCGATGCCACGGTTTTCGGGTCAAGTCCATTCCGAGATGGTAGCCGGGGGCATGCTTGCCGATTCTTGGCATACTCTACATTCTCTAGTTAACTCCTCGATGTTACTGTCTATGCCTGGCCACCAGAAAATACCGTCTGGCAATCATCTTCATTTTAACAATCCCCATGTGTATTTCATGCAAGTCATTTAAAATTAAAGATCTTAATTTTTGGGGAATTACCACTCTTTCACGCCATTGAAGACAACCAAACTCCAAACTTAATTCCTCATTGATCTTATAATGAGGAGCTAGTGGGTTTTCTCTCGGTACCCTTGTGAATTTCCAGTTGCCTTCTCTAACATTCCTTAATACTATAGACAGTATTTTATCTTGGGGCGTCTCATTAGCCACCTCCATAAAAGAGAAAGGTACCTCATTCGACTTCCTAAGAAGAAGTACCTGGTCTTCATCAAGAGACTCCCTGACACTCGATTCTAAAGGAAGACGTGACAATGCGTCAACATTGGAATTATTACTAGTTTTTCGAAATTCCACAGTATAAATAAATGCAGCTAATTTTAAGGACCATCTTTTAATTCTGGATGATGCACATATGGGAATTGGTTTATGAGGTGAAAATATATTATTTTAAGGGTCGGTTGTCTGTGACCAATACAAATTTTCGTCCCAGTAAGTATTGTCTGAATTTCTCAACGCCAAAAGTTATGCTCAACGCTTTCTTTTCTAATTGAGAGAAACGTTTTTCCGCTTCAGTTAATGTTCTAGAAGCAAAAGCTATAGGGCATTCTTCCTTTCTATCATTTCTATGACTCAGAATTACGCCTAGTCCATAGTCTATTAATAATGATTTACATTTTCAAAATAACATTCGATATTTTTTCGTCCAATTCCATCTACAATTTTTATTCAAAAGTTGATAGAATAGCGCTAAAATGTTTGTTATATTCTTTATGAATCTATAATAATAAATTAAGAGTCCTATGAAAGATCTCAATTGTGAAACATTCTTTAGGTTCAGGCGCCTCTATCACTGCTTTAATTTTATTTTCTAAGGGATGCAGTCCATATTTATCCATTTTAAACCCTAAATATTCCACCGATTTCTTTTTAAATTTACATTTATATCTGTTTAACTTTAAACCTTTTTCTAGCAATCATCTAAACACTAGATCCAACTTTTGTTCATGATCTTCAAAGTCTTTTCCTGCAACCAAAATATCATCTATGTAGCAGGCCACACCTGGCAAATCAGAAAATAGGCCTTCCATAATCCTCTGAAATTTATTTGGTGCTACCGCTACGTCATATGGTAGTCCTTTATAAGAAAAACAACCTCTTTCTTGTGTTTATATCAACAACAGCTTTGGCTTCTTCAGCTAACATTACTTGTAAGTAAGCCTGTGATAGGTCTAGAGTCGAAAGTACGGTGCTTGTAGATAATTTTGAAAAGATCTCATCGATCGATGGAATGGGATACCTATCTAATTATATTGCTTTATTAGCTGTACATCTAAAATCACCACATATCCTTACACTACCATCCTTTTTTGATGCCGGTACTATTGGAGCGGTCCAATATGCATGAACTATAGGTTATAAAATGCAAGAATTCACTAAACGATCAATTTAATTCTCTACTTTGTTTTTTATAGAGAAAGGTAAACTTCTGGCCTTACAAAACACAGGAGTCACATCCTTTTTTAAATTAAAATGTATTCTAACGTCCTTTAGACAGCCCAAATCTTTGTTAAACAAATCTGCATACCTATCCATCAAATTTTTATATATTTATATATATTTCTATTATATTTATTATTTAAAATTTTAATGCTAAACAATATAGAATAATCAAGTTTCAACTGTTTAAGCCATTCTCTTCCTAATAAAATTACCTGGATTTTTTCATTTACAACTATTAATCGTAAATATTGGTTGGCTTCTTTTACAAAAACTATAATCTCTATTGATTTACCACAAAAGGATTTTAATCTTAAATTTGTTGGAAATAATATTTTACCTTGCCAATAATTCTTATAAATATCTTTAGGTATTAACGTAACTGGACTTCCTGTATCTATTGTAAAGCACAAAGAATAATCATCTACTGTTAAATTTATTGTGGCATCAGTTTCGCCCTGTACAGAATATATAGAGTCCTCTTGTATAAATTTACATCCCCACATTTTTAACTAGCTTTGCAGACCCTACTTAAATGACACAGTTTATTACATTTTAAAACAAGTCTTTGTTCTATGAGGTAAAACAGATGCCACGTGTGAATGTCTTTCACCACATCTATAACACACTATTTTGCCTTTGTCACTTTGCCTGAAAGGCCTATACTGCGCCGTACTATTATTGTACTCACCCTTTTTATCCTTTCAATTCACAGGGGATATCTTGGCCACTAATTTATCTTGTAATTCTCTTGTATTTATCTCCGCCAATTCGAACGATATCGCCACTGCAAAAACTTTATCCAGGGTGACATCGTCGTCCTCTTGTAGTAGCTTCTTTTGCAGGATTTCCGACTTGATTCCAGCCACAAAACGGTCTCGCATCATGGTTCCCAACATATCGACGAAATTACAATTTATTGCCAAATGTTTCAATTCTCTAATATATTCCGAAATTGATTCTCCTTCCTGTTGAATTCTCTTTAAAAATCTGCATCGCTGTGGTATCACTTTCTTCTTTGGATCCAAATGCAACTTAATTCTTTGAATGATAGTATCATTGGGTTAATCTTTCATTAGACCAGGAAGAAAATGTCGTTTCCCTGCTTCAAAGTTTCAGAATCTGGTAGCGAGGTAAAAATCAGCACTTTAATCTCCTCCTTCAGATGCCAAAAAGAAAGCCTCAAATTTTTGTACAAAAAGATCGAAGTGTCCTCCACTGGGCTATAGCATCTAAAAGGTACTATTAACTTTGAACTTGTCATGCTGATCTTTTCTACTCCTTTGTTTTCTTGAGCCAGATAGTTTAAAAGATGTAATCTTAACCCATTTTCCTATTTTTCCTCTCCATAATCCGAGAGTCAGATTTTTTTGAAAGATGTAGTTGTTATATTTGCATAGACGCCGTTTTCCTCAGCTTTTTACTGGCTCTGTAGATCGCGCATCCTCGTCGCCACTTTTGTTGTGTCGTAATTAGACGTACAAGAGCTCAAACTTGACCATGGCCAACAACAAATGTCCAATTTATATATACATATATTTTTACAATATGAGGCTTTATATAACACAAATAATTTTCATCTATTTACATAAACAACGGTTAATATATAGCGAGAAGAGTAGAGGACTGAGCACAGATCCCTGAGGTACACCAGCCCATGTTCTTCTGTCCTTGGAAAATGTTACATTGACCCGAACCTTTATCCTTCTTCCCCTTAAGAAGTCTGCAATCCAGATTAAGGTTTTTACTCTTACTCCGATGTTGTGCAGCCTTTCAAATAATTTCTACACTCGATCAAAAGCTGAGGTCATATCCAGGAATACGGCCGTTGTCTTATTTGGCGGTTTTTCCTAGAAATATATTATTGATTGACAGAAGTAGAACAGTTTATCAGTTGTACAGTGTCTGGATCTTTAGGCAATTTGGTAGAAGTTTATTTTATTATTGTTAGTGAGCCACACTATGAGCCTAGAGTGGATAATTCATTCTGTTATTTTACAAAGTATGCTGGTAAGAGCAATTGGCCGATAGTTCTTGCATTTCTTAGCATCTTTTTTTGGTTTCAGTATTGGCACTATAATTGATATCTTCCAATTCTTTGGTAGTTTACCAGTTTGCCATGAAATGTTCAGTATTCGTAGGAGTTGAATTTTAGCTTCGTCTCTAAAGTGTTTAATCATTTGACCAAAGATTAGAGCATCTCCAGGTGACATCTTGGATTTAACTTTCCTATTGATGAATTTAGCTCATTCAGTGTGAAGTCTCTCTAGTAAATATCTTGTTTATGGTAATTTCTTGCTTGTTTAACTAACTTGTTTATATTATTTTTTAGAGTCCTGCCTTCATTCGTATAGCTAAGTCTGGAAGTGCTTGAAAGATATTCAGAAATTATGTCGGCCATCTGTTTGTTCGTTCTCGATGTTCATATCGGTTAGAGTATTGGAGGATTAGTGTTGGTTTTGAGTTTTATAACACTAATTATATTCCAGTGATGGCTTTCCTTTTTTGGATCCATTTTCTTCGCAGAATTCTGCCCATTTTTCATGTTTGAATATCCAAATTTCTTGTTCTATTTTGTGACTAATTTCAATGAGTTCCTTTATGATTTCTTCTGTTTTATTTGTTTTAAAAAGTTCATTTTTATTGTATCTCTCTGCAATCATTGCCTCGATATTGTGGTCCTTCCAGTAAAGTATTCACAGGTCTTTACGTCTACCTCTACGATACTTTTGCAGCTTTGGATATGTTAGAAGAGAATTTTTCCAATTTTTTGTCAATCGTTCTGTGATTTAATTCTTCGTTGCACAGTTCTTCAAGCTTTTCTGTGATTTTTTTTTCCAGTGTTCTTTTATTCTGTTGGAAATTCTCAATTTTGAATTTTAGGGTTGTTAAAATTGGTCTGTGGTCACTGATTGCATTTTCAGAATTTTCCATTGTGTTGTGGGTGCGATGCAGTAATTTATCGCTGTGATGTCTATTGCGGATTCTGTGCCTTTGGACTTGGATAGATAGGTGTTCTTTTTGTTATTTAACGGCGTAGGGTCGAGGTCGGTTAGCATGTCCTCAACCTGCTGACCTTGGTTATCCTGGACAGGTGATCCCCAAGTTGGTCTTTCGGCGTTAAAATCACCAAGTATGATTGCGATATCCGAAGACGCTTCACTTAATGTCTCTATCAGGCCTGTATTGATGCTAGAATTATCGTGGTGATAAACATTTATGATTGGAATTGTTTTATCTGTAAGATAGATTTCTATTGCCTGAGCTTCTGTCGTGCCTTCTCTAGGCTTACTCTGATTATAGGCGATTTCCTTAAATTTGATTTCTAGAGTTTTAATCAAAACGGCAAGTCCTCCTCCGAATTTTCCCGGTCTTTCCATTCGTAGTGTTGTATAATCTTTGATATTGAATCTCAGATTCTGATTCAATTTTGTCTCCTGAGGGCAATTAATATGTACATTGTTGTCACAGAGAAGACAAGTCAGCTCTTTGTTTTCCTCTGGGTACCATTTATATTGAGTTGTAGTAGATTGAATTGTGTCCTCGTAGTAGATTTCTCATCATGAGCTCGAGCTGCAGCTCCTGACGCGGCGGTTACCCCGGACGCGGTAGCATTACTGGAGATATCAGTTTTGCTCTTCATTTGAAAATGGGTGCCGTTGCAACGTTAGTCATCTTGGAAACGAACCAGAATTTGGTCAAATATTCCAAGGGTCCAGGGGGGACCGCAAGGAGGTGTGGTCGAACTTCTCCCCTTCCACTTGGAATGCCGTCACTACAGGATAAAGCACTCTTGGTGAATTTTTTAAATTGTGATTCAGAATCTGCCACTGAAGCTTTACGAGCGTTTCGTTCATTTAAAGATATTCGAAGCGGTAAAGGACCAATGAGTTGCTACTCTCTAAAGCGATTGATTAAAAGTTTGGAGGAAACTGGATCTCTGGAAGCAAAACCTCGGAGTGGAAGACCATCGACATGCAAGTCAGTGGCTGTTACGGTTTTGCAGAATGCTGAAGCTATTGAAACGTTATCCCCGTATGGAGAAGTAAGTGCTAGACAAGTTTTCGACAAACGGGGATTTCGTATGGAACAGCTTGGAGAGAACACACATTTAGAATTTTTCTATAAAAATATCCTAACAAAATTCAAAGTTTTCACGAGTTGAAAGTCAGCGATTTTGAGAAGCGTCAAGAATTCGCTGCATGGGTTTTCCGGCAAATTGATATTGATGAAAACTGGCTGTCAAATGTTCTAAGAACAGATGATGCTCACTTTTATCTAAAGGGAGAATTTAACATTCCAAACTGCCTCATTTTGGCAACAGAAAACCCTAGGATTTTTACAGAAATACCACTTCATCAGCACAGAGTTACAGTTTTGTGTGGGTTCACTTCTTCTTTTATTATTGGGCCATTTCTCTTTAAAAAAATCAATGGAAGAACTTTTAAAACCGTTTTCGTAACTGGTAAACGTTATGTTCAACTTTTGAGAGAAAATTGCAGGACAGACAAGCACTAAGCGAAATAACATTCATGCAAGATGGAAGACCTCCTCATATCTCCCGCGGTGCCAAACAATTGCTGAAGGATACGATCGGTGGAATTCGTTGATAAGTCGCCACTTTATATACCAGTGGCCTCCAATATCACCAGACTTGACGCCTTACAATTTCGGTTATGGGGGTACATTAAGTCGCGTTTTTATCGATGCCGGCCTACCACATTGGCCATGTTGAAGGCTTCTATCAGATGGCACGTTTTATAAATTTCAACTATTTAATTGTGACCATTCTGTCATCTATCGTCTGCAGGCGGTGTTTGAGAATGAAGGGCGCCACATTGAGCAAGGATTGTGACCTAATACAAGAGAGAAGGCAGTTACCTCATGTGTTATATTTTGAAGCTCAGTGCAATAAATTGATAAAGAGGGAGCAATCTCTCGAAATATTTTAAGAAAAAAATTTTTTTTTTTTTACAGATCCAGGTACGCCCTTTTATATAATAATAATTTTTTTGTTTGTCATTTGCCCACATTTTATATTATGTCGTGCAGGCCAAAGTGTTATAACTTCTCGAATAACAATGGTATACACAATTTTACCCCTTATGTTTAGTTTATCGCTTTTCGCTCATTAGAAGAAATAGCATAAGGAATAATCTCTCTATCCCCCCAAACCTCAGATATTTTGCGCAAAAAGTAATACAAAATGATTTTACTACCACGTTTTTCAACGCAAAAGGTCGATTTAAAAATGATTTTTTTGAGGGGATACATTTTCAAAATTATGTACAGTATAATAAACAATGATAACATTTGACAAACCTATAGGATATTTGGAATAAAGTACGACAAATATATTTTGTCACTCCCCTCTATATTTCATTTTTGGATCATGACAAATATTCAGTTAAATAGTCAAGTGTCGACAATTAGTCAAGAAACTATACATTCCTTATAGCACGAAATTCTATTAGTAGTGCCATCATAATTTTTGGTACTATATTAACATTTCAAAAATCGTGTATTGATATCAGTAGTTATTTTCAAACATTCAATTTATTTCACAAAACTCCATCTAAAATATAAATATTTTTTTATACATGTTTTAATTTGCATATACCTATTTTACATATCTCAGATTGTATTTAAAAATCGTCACCCAATTCTTCTAACTTTTGGCGAAATGGTGTTTTATTAATTTATCATTTGAAATTATTAGGGTTCTTTCCTGGTATTCAAAAAGGAAAAATACGTGTCGTTCAGTTATATTTTTCAATTTATCAAACAATTTGGCCGCTGAATCTCTGATTCTGGGAAAGCGCCATCTAGCGAATAAAGTTGTAACTAAAATCAATTTCGAATTTTTCATTATTTGCCATAAAAAATCCCATTGCATCCCGAACACAATGGTGTTTACCGCATTGCTCTAGCGCAAATATTCGCGGAGTTATTAATTTTTAAAGTTGTGCGGGACTTTTGGATCACCCTGTATATATATATGTACGCTATTTATTAATATGAGCAGTGTTATATATTATGAAGCAGATAAATATAAACCCTACCTAAACAAATGACAGCAAAAGAAAATTGACCCTACCCCTAAAAAAGCATTTATGAAAATGCACAGCTGCTGCTTACAATATTGTCAAGCGGCCAGAAGGATCTTTCTGCCCTACCAACCAACATAGAAAATTATGGTCAGTGACAACCGTGAATGGTCGACCAAACAAATATGGGCGGAATTTGCTAATAGACCAGACTACAGCAAGGCATTCTTTTTCCGTTGTAGAAGTTATTTTCAGCCTTTGTCAAGCTTCTAGATGCATAAGCTATAGGCCGCTCCTTTCCACCTTGTATTTGTAGAAGAACAGCTCCAATACCATGTCCGCTTGCATCCGTGTGTAGATGGGTATCTGCGGATTCATCAAAGTGTTTCAAGACAGGCTCTGAAATTAGAGCTGTTTTAAGGACTTCAAACGCTTTCTCTTGAGATGCATCCCAATAGAATTGTTTTTCAGTCTTCAGTAGGTCATGCAAAGATCTAGTTTTGTCAGCAAAGTTTTCGATAAATCTTCGGTAATAGAAACATAATCCAAGATAGCTCCTCAGTTCAGAGATATTCCTTGGCCTCGGAAATTTAGAGACGGCTTTAACTTTATCTGGATCTGGATGAATTCCATTGGCGTCAACAAGGTGTCCTAAAATCTTTTTCCTCCTTGATCCAAAAAGACACTTTTTGTGATTTAAGTTTAGTCCAGCTTTCTGGATGCACCTTAATACAAGTTGTAGACGACGTAGATGTTCCTCAAAGGTAGGTGCGTAAACTACGATGTCGTCCAGGTAGAAAAGGTGCATGTTCCATTTAAGACTGCCCAGAACACTATCTATCATCCTTTCAAACATTGCTGGAGCGTTGCATAGACCGAAAGGCATTACTTGGAATTCATACAGCCCATCTGGAGTGATGACGGCGGTTTTCTCCCTGTCTATTTCGTCCACTTCAATCTGCCAATACCCGGACCGAAGATCCATCGTGGAGAAGTAACTAGAGTCAGCTAAACTGTCCAAGGTATCGTCAATGCGTGGTAGCGGGTAAACATCTTTTTTTGTTATCTTATTTAATCGACGGTAATCTACGCAGAATCTCCAGGTCCCATATTTCTTTCGAACTAGAATAACTGGAGATGACCAAGGACTTTCAGAGGGCTTCACGATGTGATTTTCAATCATCTTGTTCACCTAATCTTGAATTAGTCGTCGTTCACTTGGTGCTACTCTATAGGGCCGCTGTTTGATAGGAGAGTGGTCTCCTGTGTTTATCTTGTGCTTCACAGTACTGGTGGGCTTAATAGGAGTACTCCCAAAGTCAAATATGTCAATAAACTCGTCAAGGCATGAAACAAGCTGTAACCTTTGAATATCAGACAACCCTGGATCTAGAGTAAGGTTTATCTTCTGTGACCATTCACGTGACTTTAGCTGCGTTTCTTGTAGCTTATCGCTGGATTCAATAAGACTGCAGATATTCCCATTCTCATAACTTTCCATGATGCACATATTCATTCCTGATGGAATCAGTTGCGGCCAAGACGCTCCATTCGCCACCCAAATGCTACCTCGGCCGTGTCGAAATGTAACCAATGAGTTTGGTATAAGAACTTCCTTTTTTAATAATAAGTCCTTAGAAGTTGAGACTAAAACATCTCTAACACCACATATTTCTTCGTTCATCACACTGATCTTCTTTATTGATTTAGGCGGGATGACAAAGTCGTCGGAAGCAAACAATCTCTGGTTTTCCTCCTCTCGAGATTCCAGGACGGAGGTTTCCCCGAGATGGAGTTCATTTCTGCCACAATCAATGACGGCCTCGGTGGCCTTGAAGAAGTCCCATCCAAATATGATGTCATGGCTGCATTCCACCATAACAACGAATTCAAATGAGATATTCAGACCATTAACTTCTATGTTCAGGACACATTTTCCTAGGGTCTCTATTAAATTTTTATTTGCGGCTTTAAGAATGGGACCTGGTTCTTTGAAGAGAGGTGTCTTTAGTTCGCGTCGAAATTTGTCTGAAATAACAGAAAAGTCGGCTCCTGAATCCACCAATGCTTTAATTTTGCGTCCATTTATTTCGACCATAACAAAATTTTCTTTTAATTTAGCAGCGATATACCCTGGAGGATTTTCCTCAATGGCGACCTCACCCCCGTTAGAAGCCGCTCCACTTAGTTTTTCACATTCTGAGGCTTGGGAGAATGGCTGAAACGACGGGCTGGCGACTGGGATTGTCTTCGGGCTGGCGACCTTGTGCGGCTTGGATGTGGGGAAGAGCTCCGGTAGAAGTACGTCGAGGTTTGGGGCGTTACATAGTCGTCGTCGGCGTCATATCTCGGGGGTCGACTCGAAAATCCAACATTTCTTCCTTCTCCGCCATTCCTTGTCCTGGCTTCAGCGAAGACTTGCCGTCGTTCCCTATAATAACAGACGACATGTCCGGGTCGTCCGCAGTGGAAGCAGATAGGTTTGTCGTCGTAGGTTCTCCAATGTTCCGTCTTCCTGGGTTGGGTTGATCGGTCGATATTATAATAGGGCGTTCGTGGTTGTTGTTGTACCAGGTTGACTTGTGGTCTGGTAGGTTGTAGAGCACGGCTGACCTTTTCCCTCATAGTCTGTTCCAGGGCGTTCACCTCTCGGAGCGGATTGATCACTTCAGGTGCTGAGAAAACCTTTTGTATCTCTTCTCTAACGATGCGGCGAATTACGCCGGCCAAGTCGTCTGAGTCGTCAACACACGAAATGGGCATTACGTTTGACAACCTGGTGAATTTCGTACGGCCGATCCTGCGCTGCTTGACGGTTGTCAGATGACGGCAGAACTTCAGGATCTCATCTACCGTCTGTATCTCTTTCGCCACCAATACCTGGTATGTGTCCTCCGAAATTCCCTTTATAATGTGAGCAACTATCTCACCTTCTTCCATGCGAGGATTCACCTGGTGGCAGAGACTAAGAATCTCCTGGATGTATGACTCGCTGGTTTCCTTGGCCTTCTGTGCTCTTGAATTCAGAACTTCCTCGGTGCGTCGAGCAGAATCCTCCTGCAGTCCGAACACACCGCGGAATGCGTCTTCAAACTTCTCCACGAGTTGAGTGATTCTTCGTTATTATCAAACCACCTTCTAGCAGTTCCGTTCAAGTAAAATACGACGTTGGTAAGCTTCATGGTCTCGTCCCATCTGTTGTACTTCGACACTCTCTCGTACTCTTTCAACCACTGTCCAGGGTTTATATTTCCATCTCCAGAAAAGGTAGAAGGATCTCGTTGGCGCTCACAAGGGAGGTAGGATTCGTTAACAGTAGGTCTGTGGTCGTCTTCCATTTCTATTCGTTGTGGCAAAGGTTGAAGAATTGGTTCACGTCCCTGTAGACGTCGACTTCTTCGAAGTTCCGTAACGCTACCCAGCGTTTCAGCCAAAATATGTCGCGAAATAAACCAAGGGCAAATTTGGGAATAAATAATTTATTATAAGATGTATTTATAGGGAGAGAAAGAGAGTACAACTTACCCCAAGTTAAAATATAATCCTAATGAATGACGTCAGCTCCCCCCTCCGACCAGATTCCGAGAAAACGCCTCACACCCGGTGTCCAGGGATGATTGACAGGCGTCCCATGGGGCCTCTCGTGGTTGGAGCCGCTGAGCCGCTTGACATTATAAATGCTATTAGAGCATAAGCATATTACACGGAACAAACAAATAGTAAAATATATGTAGCAAGTTATATAGAAAAAACATACTTTCTTTCAATAAATATAATATTAGCAACTTCAATAAAATTTATACTTACTCTAAATATAAGACAGAAAAAAATATTGGATACACTGTTCTAAATCTCAATTTGTCTTAAAATTTGAATATTCCTTATGAGAATCAAATAGTAAACCTTAGCTTAAAAAATGTATATCGTTATATTTACATTAATTAAAATTAAACGATGCAATTTTTGCTTCGTCACAAAAAGATAAGAAAAAGAATATTTCCAATTGATTTAATTTGGAAAATATTACTAAATAACTAATATTACTGTGAAGAAATGTCGGGTAATCGTTTCACAAAATACTGATGCGAGTTCGGTGGAAGAATTCGCAGTGATGATTCTTTTGTGGGCTGTTGCAATGATTTAAATCAGATCAATAAATAGCAGAAAGGAGAGGGTAAAAGTCTCCTTCAAACTTACTTTATTTATTGCAACTTAAGAGGACAGAGGAAAACACCCAACTGGGCGGTAGAAGACCAGGCCGTGTTCTGGTTCCTTTGTCGGCTGCGCCGCCGGGGCTTGTTTGTTTACAGTCACCCGAGCCGTCCGGACGGCGTCCGGAAATGGATCTCCATTATTCCACATACTCCCACCTGTTTTCCTCCAAGAACAATAGCAAAACAATAATAATCGTTAAATCGGTTGGGTATACAAACGGTTCTTCCTGATCTAATCTGTATTTTTGCAGTTTTCTCTTTATCGTTCAGCAAACGCGAAGAACCTGCTGTTGATGATATTTCCAAGGGATATATTTTCTGAATAGGTTTTAGGAAGGTTCCTACTGCGGTTTTCACCTTCACTAATCTATTCACTCCATCTCTTCCAAATAATATCTCCTAGATCAATGCTAATGGCCAGAAGTTACGCTTTTTATTGTCCATACCAACAAGGACAACATCCCCAGCCTGGAGTTTTGGATTGTAAATGCGTCTGTTTCTCTGGACCAGGAGGGACAAATATTCCTTCCTGAATCGTGATTTCAACTCCTCCCTCAGCTTGTTCAAATAGCGCAGTTTCTGGGTCGTTGGATTAGATCTCATATTCTGGCACTCGGGAAACTCGACATCTGTCTGTTCTTGTAGAAACATAAAAGGTGATATTGTCGCAAAATCATTCGGATCGTCGCTGGCATAAGTCATGGGCCTTCCATTCATCACTGCCTCTGCATGACCCAGCAGGGTCATCAATTGTTGATATGTCAATGTTGATGTTCCGAGCATTCTTTTTAGTATATCTTTGAGGGAACGAATCAATCTCTCCCACCATCCACCCCACCAGGCAGCAGTGGGCGGGATGAATTTCCATTCAATACGCTTCACTTTCCCGTCGTTAGAAACGGGTTCCCAGTCAATCTGTTTAAAGAAGTTATTGGCTCCTACAAATTTTGTTCCGTTGTCGCTGAAGATGGTGGATGGACGTCCTCGTCTCTTGATGAATCTCTCCAGGGCCATTAGGAATATTCTGTGCTGAGAGATATTACCAGTTCCAAATGTACACAGCAGTACACAGCACAGGTGAAGAGAACAACCCAGGTCTTGGTCCGATCTTTCAGATAGAGCGGGCCCGCCAGATCAATCCCTACCACCTCGAATACCTTGGCGTTATGTACTCGAGTGGCAGGTAATGGAGCGTCTTCCACCACAACGAGTTTAGCGGAGAAGCGGCGACATGTGACACATCTTCTCACTATTTTCTTAATGGCCTGTATCGCTTTCACTATCAGATTTCTTCTTCATTCAGGTCTCTATACCTGGAAGGCCAATATTCTTCGGAGAGTTTTAACCAGGAAGGGCTCTCCCACCATCTAGACTGTATCAGTCGGGAGAGGCTGCATCCTCTGGAGGGTAAATCAGCTGGATTGCACTCGCTAGGAACATATCTCCAATCTCCAGGATCACTAAGTCTGCATATCTCTTTCACGCGATTCCCGACAAAGGTACCCTACTGATCATCGCGCTTTATCCAAGCGAGGGCTGTTGTGGCATCAGACCAGAATACATTTTTGATATCTTTTAACTCTAGAGCTTTAAAGATCATCTTGTTTGATCGTGCTCCTACAACACAGGCTAAAAGTTCAAGTCTTGGTATCGTAGGTCTCTTGAGAGGAGCGACTCGAGACTTAGCCGCCATCATATGCACTTCAATATTGTCAGCAACCCGTGTTGAAGGAAGACCACAGCAGCATATGCTTCACTACTAGCATAAACAAACGTGTGTATTTGCAGTCCTTCTGCGGTACCATCAATGGATTGAAATTCCTAGGAATTGTCATGCCTCTGTGCAGCTGAAGGTCGTCGAACCATAGGCTTAGTTCATCCTTGTAGTGACGGTCCAATTCATCGTCTCATGCCAACTTAAGAGTCCGAGCTTTTTGCAATAGAATTTTAGGATTTTATAAATATTGGGTTCAGAAATCTAATAGGGTCGTATATCTGAGCTAAGAAGGACAGGATACTCATTTTGGTTATCTTAGGGGTATGGCTACGGAAATTTCCCATGACAAACAATCTTCCCTTTTATCCCAACATATACCAATCACTTTAGATATCTCTGCTCTTTCAAAGGGGTAAGTATCGGAGGCCACGTCCAGGCTATGCTCCCAACGGCTTAGCTCCATCCGAGCATTATCCATGATGGACGTAGCGGTAATTTGAGATCTTGTAACTCTTCAAAAGAGTTCACGCTTGTGACTAAATTGTCCACATAAAAGGATTTCTGCAACCTCTGAGCTAACGGTTTCTGTTCAGGTCGAACATTAGACAGGTGGTATTCGATTACTGCCCCCAAAATGAAAGGACTACAGTTAACACCGAAAACGACACGTCTATGTCTGATTACTTCTGTCTTTTCTCCATTTCAAGAATGCCACAGAAAACGCAGGTAATCTCTGTCCCCTTCATTCACCTCAATCTGCAGAAACGCTTTCTCAATGTCTGCCATGACACCAAACTTGCTATTTCTAAACCTTAGCATAAGGTTGGGAATCATCTCTATGAGGTTAGGTCCTTTTTCAAGACAGTCATTCAAAGATGGGGATCTATAGACCTTGCTAGAAGCATCAAAAACAGGCCTGATAGGCCTAGTCCCACTGGAGAGTTTCACCACCGGATGATGAGGCAGGTAGAAGGCCTCAGCGTCGGGTTGTTCAGCTGGGACTTTCTCAATTATACTATCATCCAACCAGCCTCGGAAAATATCATCATAATCCTCATAAAGATTCAAAGAGATTAATTTCTTAGCCGTTTGTTCTAATCTCTGCATAGCAATCTCCCGGTTGTCCGCGATTTTAGCTTTCTCTACAGTCCACGGGAGAGAAACAACATATCTTCCAAACACAGAATGTTGGACTGTTTTTAGAAAATGTCGACGCGCCAATGCGTCTCTCTGATCTCTTTGTTTAACCAAAATAGGATTCATAATGCCACGAACATCGAGATTCCACAGATTGATTATACTGCTCTCCGAAATTGTCATCGTTGTAACATGATGAGCGAGTGAAACGTCACTACCTGGCTGACATTCTACCATTGATGTTCATCCAAAACGCAGATTTCATCATGAAAATAAATCCCAACACATCGCATCCTAGAAGCATTTCAATTTTCTTGTCATCCTTTCCAATATCAGGAACCCAGATTCTGCGGTCTTTGAGCTCTTTCATCCGTGGCCGCGGCTCAGTCTTGGTAAGTTAAAATTCCCCGATGTATGACCCAAAGTGACTCTGTATTCTTGGTTGACACTTTCACTAGTATGGCCTCCAAACACCATGTGTTTAACTGATTCCTGGCCAATGGGAGATAGTCCGAGATCCTGGGAAGTTTTAATTCTATGGTGCGACCTAGAAGTGAAGCTCACTTCACTGGTCGTGGAACTAGACGCAGCGACCTTAAGTTTAACAAGAGCCAGACATTTGTTATATATCTTCTTATATCTGTAGGTATATTCCATGGCTTCCTTATCGTCGTGCTCTAATTCCTCTTCGCTAACGTCTGAAATTAGCATGAAGTCCATTATCTTGCCTTGGATCACAAGAAGCTCACTATGAGTTTCTTCAATGACGTTTCTATTATTTTCAATGTCCTCTACAGGTATCGGTGGAGTACTTGACAGAAACTCTTCTGTCGTCTTCAAGATGCGAGTTAGTCGCTTTCTAAGTAAACTTCTATGCCTTTTTGAAATTTCCATTTTTCAAAAACACTATAAACAGAAGGTAACACAAAAGGTACTTAGCTTGAGTCTTGACTTGTACTCCGCCGTTCAATCCACTTGATCTTGCCTTACCAGAAGCCCACCCGGGGACGCCACTTTGTGAAGAAAACACTGATGCGAGTTCGGTAGAAGAATTCGCAGTGATGATTCTTTTGTGGGCTGTTGCAAGGATATAAATCGGATCAATAAATAGCAGAAAGGAGAGGGTAAAAGCTCCTTCAAACTAACTTTTTTTAATACAACTTAAGAGGACAGAGGAAAACACCCAACTGGGCTGTAGAAGACCAGGCCGTGTTCTGGTTCCTTTATCGGCGGCGCCGCCGGGGCTAGTTTGTTTACAGTCACCCGAGCCGTCCGGCGGCGTCCGGAAATGAATCTCATTATTCCACAATCACTAAATAACTAAATAAAATCTTATCTTTTAAAAAGAAAAAAATGATTCGAAATGTAATTTTTGCACTTTTAGCCTAAATGCTAAACCAAAACCTCAGCTACCTACATGTGAAATTTCACAATACAGTTTTATTTACCTAGGTTCCGGAGGTGTATAAATTTGTTAACGATTTATTAATATTATTTCCAAATAGTTTAAATTTTTATATCTATAAAAATGAAATCCAAAATCGATGTTTGTTATCGCGTTGCGCAAAATCTACAGAATAAATCATTATGAAATTTCGCATGTAGGTAGCTGAAGATTTCGTTTAACATATAGGCTATTCAAAAAACTAAAAAAAGTTAATGTGCTTTTTTTTTAAATAAAAAACCAAAAAGCCTTAGTTCCAACCTTTTATCGCTTGGGCGCAGCACTGGTCGCGACGATGAATAAATTTGATTGGTTAATAATTTACACGTGGTTTGTTGACACGATGATTGCTGGTTTGTTTACAAGATGAATGTTTTTAAAAGGTAAGATTATCCAATCGCCGTGAAACTTTAGAAGGTTATTTACTATACTACTGGGAAGGTTTCTGGTTTCAATTTGATTTGAAATAAATATTCTTTGCAAATTTATTTGCAAATTTTCTACTTTCACTCGCAAGCAGCGCCTCTAGCGGTATCTGGTAAAATTATATTTATAAATTGTAATAATGCTTAAAATGTGTTCCAAATATAATAAATTTAATTTGAGAAATAATTAATATAATATTCCTACGACGTAAAAAACTTGGAATTTCAATATTAATTTATATTTAAAGAAAATATTGTAACGTTTTTGTGTTAAATGTTAAAATGTAATGTTAAAATATATTTTTTACATTGCTAATTTAATTTGTTGTTGTTTTATATTAATGAAAATGCAAATTACATTGTTGTTGTTGTTTATTATCGTTTGTTTATATAAAAAAATTACATTGTATGTGATGATGATAACAAAAATGAATTTTCAAATTAATATATCTAATTCTTTGAGAAAAAAAAAAGAAATAATTAATTGTCAAATTCACAAAAGTGACAATATCTTATTTGAAATATAATAAATGTTTTCAAAAAATAATGTGTTTCGAAATTATATTTAAATGCATATAACAATATTTATATTTAATACGTTTATAAATCAATATATAGGTGGTTTGGATGTTTTATATAATCGTTTCAACAAATGTTCGTTTGGCAAACCTTTACTCGGATAAATACCGGGCAAAGACGGGTACATTCGCTAAATACAGTTATTTTAAATCTTCGTTTGTGGCAAGATACTATTCCTTCAACTTCAAATCACCGAGTGGACCAATTAATACTGATTTTTTTCAACTTATCGAGTATTTTTCAAGGGACCAGAAATATTTTCAAATTACAGAGAGTATAGACAAGTATAGATTTAGTAGAGATTGGATGTTTGCTAGATTCGCTTCAACAAATGTTTGTTAGGCAAACTTTTACTCGGGTAAAAATCGGGCGAAGCCGGGAATATATATATATATGTTTGTCGGCTATGCACGCACTCAATATGTAACTAATCTCGCTTATATTTGAACAGGACAGAGAGTTAAATCTGGAAGAGTTTTTGTCGCACTTTAACCAAAAAAAAATATAATTAACCAAGTACTGAGCAACAATATGTTTTTAGTCAGAAATGATAATGACAATATCGCTGTATCATGCTTGATTGACATAAACAAAATTCTTGAGGAGAATATTCACTGAAGCAGTCCACGGGCGGAGCCAGATAGTAATTTTTAGTAGGCAGGAACAAAATTCTACCAGCGAAACATTCACTCGAGCAGAAAACATACGAAGCCAGGTCATCTCTATATATAAAATATCGTTTCTCGGCATTTTGGCTAAGATTATGTATTATATCTCTAGATATTTTAATTTATAAATATCTTTTTAATACTCTATTCAGTAGAGACAGTGGTTATGGTTGTTCTAAAAATATATTTTATATCCTTCCTTCCTTTATATATCTATAAAAATGAAATCCAAAATCGATGTTTGTTATCGCGTTGCGCAAAATCTACAGAATCAATCTTTATAAGATTTCACATGTAGGTAGCTAAAGAATTTGTTCAACATATAGGCTATTCAAGAACTAAAAAGGTTAATGTTCTTTTTTTTAAATGTAAAACCGAAAAGCGTTAGTTCCAACCTTTTACAGCTTGGTGCAGCACTGGTCGCGATGATTAATGAATTTGATTGGTTAATAATTTTACACGTAGTTTGTTTACACGATGAATTTTAGTTTCTTTTAACGATGAGTGTTTTTAAAAAGGTGTGATTATCCAATCACATTGAAACTTTAGGAAGTTATTTACTATACTACTGGGAAGGTTTCTGGTTTGAATTTGATTTGAAATAAATTTTCTTTGAAATTTTATTTGCAAATTTTCTACTATCACTCGCAAGCAGCACCTCTCGCGGCATCTATTGAAATCACCTTTATAAATTGTAAAAATTCTAAAATCCGTTCCAAGAATAATAAATTCAATATTTTAATTGAGGAGTCAGTAATATAATATTCTAATGACGTTTTTAAAAAAACTTGGCATTTCAATATTGATATATATTCAAAGAAAATATCTTATTTAAAATTTAATAAATGTTTTCAAAATAATTATGGCTTTCAAAAATATATTTACACGCATATAACAATATTTTATATGTTTATAAATCTATATATAGGTGGATTGAATGTTTTCTAGAATCGTTTTAACAAATGTTCGTTAGGCAAACTTTTACTCAGGTAAAAACCGGGCGAAGCAAGAAACATATATATATTTATTCGTGAGCTATGCAAGCCCTCAATATATAACTAATCTCAATGAAATTTTAACAGGACAGAGAGTTAAATCTGGAAGAGATTTTTGTCGCACTTTTACTAAAAAAATCCAAGTACTGAGCAACAATTATTTTTTGGTCAGAAATGATTATGACAATATTGCTGTCTCATGCTTGATTGACATTAATAAAAATCTTGAGGGGAATATTCACTAAAGCAGACCACTGGTGAAGCCAGATAATAATTATCAGTAGGCAGGAACAAAATCTACAAGCGAAACATTCACTCGAGCAGAAAACACACGAAGCCAGGTCATCTCTATATATAAAATATCGTTTCTCGGCCTTTTGGCTAAAATCATGTAATATATCTCTAGATATTTTTATTTATAGACATATTATCAAAATCTATTCAGTGGAGAGAATGGATATGTTTGCTTGAAAAATATATTTTATATATTATATAAATATATAATGTAACGAATATTATTTTCATTATTATCATTATATTATGTGTGTTCCGAAATATTTTTATCAATAATATTCGTTAGGCAAACTTTCACTCGGATAAAACCCGGGCGAAGCCGGGTACACATCCGCTAGTATATATATATATATTAACGCTGACTAGCGCCAACAGCGCGAAACGCGTTCGTGGATGGCTTTTCTTGATTTATCAAGAAATTGGGTTGGCCAAATATCTCGGAGTAAGCTAAATAAACGTTTAGTTTATTTTTACTCCACTAGATGGCGTTCTGCCATCCAAAAAGCACATGTGCTTGTGGTCAGGAGATGCCTTCTTTATTTTTAATATCAACACCTGACCCACTTATCTTTTATTTTTTTCTGTTGTTTTTTCATATATATATATATGTGATATAAATAATATATATATATATATATGTGATAATTTGTATATAACAATAGGTATTTTCACCACAATCTATGCAATGTATCGTTAAAAAGTTTTAAATAAAAGTTAGACCTCGCGAAAAAGAGAGAACAGCAATTACCAGGATTGCATCATCCAGGAAGTAAAGGTCACTACCCAGGAACCATAAAACTGAAGTTCAAAGACCTTCTTCTTCCTGGAAGATGGCATCCATGACGACAATGGAGGTACCAACATCCAATCACAGTTAAGCATGAATACCTAAGAACCAATGATAGGTAACTCTCAGGACGATCCCATCCAATGAGAAGACGAGAAAGTTAACGAGGAAGATCTCGGACTGAAAGTTGGTTAGTAGGCAGGCGACCCGGTTAAAAGCAAGACGTGCTCAACTCCGACTGCAACCAAGGTAAAAGTCTCTTCGATCATGTGAAAGGCCAGGTACCTCAATCAGTCTCAACTTTCTCTCTCTCTCTCTCCCTTTATCGCGAAGTCTTAGATTCAATCCCATCCTGGTTTTCGTCTCGTTATTTCCCTCGTGGAACCCTACCATTCAACTACGACTGCGCCATCCATCACCAACCTCCACCATCCATCACAAGTCACTAATCCTAAAGTAAGTCAACAGGATCTTACATAGGAACAACAATCAAAAAGGTAATTATTACATATATATATATATATATATAATCTCACCCTTTTAAAAATATTCATCGTGTAAACAAAATACATGTAAAATTATTAACCAATCAAATTCATTTATAGTCGCGACCAGTGCGCTGCCAAGCGGTAAAAGGCTGGAACTAATAGTTTTTAGTTTTACATTTAAAAAAATAAGCACATTAACCTTTTTAATTTTTTGAAAATCCTTTATGTTAAACGAAATCTTCAGCTACCTACATGCGAAATTTCATAATGATTGATTCTGTAGATTTTGCGCAACGCGATAACAAACATCGATATATAAATTGTAATATGTCATAGAGCAAGCTCATATGAACAAATTATAAAATAGTTTTATTATATTTTTTTCAAGGAAAGTTATAGAAAATTTCGATGTTGATTTAAGAGTATAAGGTATATATATATATACATAAAAATCTGATTAAGTAGCGCAAAATTTCAGGAGGACCGTATTCATGTACCAGATATTACTAATAAAAATCCTAAAACTTATTATGTCTAAGATTGAATTATATTCACCTTTGTGATTTAAGATAATAATCTCCCTTTCTTTCCCCTATCCACACTTTCCAAATATGTGGGATCAGCAGGACAGATAAATGACCAATTGAAATCCAGATGTATCCGTATATCCTGTCCGGATTGGCTATCCATTAGTCAGGATCTAGATGGCGCCCCTCTAAATAGATCTTGGTACCATTCTTTTTCATCGTTTAGTCCATATGTCACTAAAGCTTAGTAAAATGTCGTGTAGCTTTTACATCAATGGACACACAGGCGGTTCGATCAAGGCATCCTACCTTGCATAGGTGCAAAGATAAGATTTCTGCTCTTGTCGTCTATAAATCTAAATTATAATATTCTATCAACACAGAGTTTTAGTATTGTTCACCTGCATTTCCAAATTTATCATTTCAAATTTGAATAACTTCAAAATATGAAATTAGAAATACATTTTAAAATGAAAAAACCTGATCTGTCTCAACAAACTAAAGTTAATACTGGAAGAGCGCTATCTATTGGAAAAATATTAAAGGGACTTTGATTCCGGACAAATTAAACAAATAGAAAAATTCCTGAGATAGAAATATTTACATTTATTTTTTTATATATATAAATAGTGCTTTGCATCTGCAAGGTTAAGTTATTCGAGCAGGGGAGAGAGATATCTTTCATTAAATATATTTTTGGCTACAGATAAATGGTGTAAATTATAACTATTGCTTTAAAATAGTGTAACGTGGAATGACAAAAGTTATTACTTTTGCGGGTTAACACACAAAAAAGGAATAAGCTAGGGCCTAAATTAACCTTAATACACAGAAAAGCGTACACTCAAGAGTACAACACCAACAACAAAAAGGAAATAAATAAGAACTAGCTATTTGTAAAATAAAATAAATAAGTGTCTTATGTCTACACTGCTCATTTTCGTGCTTCATCCTGTTTACACTGGCACCGAGTATCTTCATCTCACCCTTAATGCTATTTATTTTTTCAACCTACTGAACATACCTCTTTTATAAAGCTGCAACGGTGTTCTACACTATCCTCCGTGGCCATGACACTGACTGCTTTGTCTATTGATTTAGCCTCACTGCGAACAATAGCTTCTCTATACTTATCGAGCACATTTTCGAGGAAAATTTCGAAAACTAAACTATCGTCAAACCTGTACTCTACTTCATCTCTAATGGCCAGGAATCTTTCTTTAAAAACCATAGGACTTTCCCCAACTCTCTGCTTAAGACCTTCTATTAATTTAAGGCATTCCCTAATACCAAGCGCTTTTTTAGAGTACAGTATGTTCAGTTTACAAACAATACTTTCGAAACTGTTATCGTTACGGGTATCCATCTCCTCTAAGCTCAACTTAACTTCAGGGGATAGAGCCTCGAACATAAGCAGTGCCTTGACCTCAGGATCCCATTTGCCTACTCGAGCTTTAAGCTCGACTTCCCGAATGAAAGACTCGAGACCAACCCCATTTAACACTGACAAGTTGAGCATTGAGTTTACAATCATGATGCACACTAATAATAATAATAAACCACTCAATCAAAGAAAATAAAACCGCACGTAAAAATTACAGGGATTTACACGTGCAAACACCAGTAATCCTGGCAGGCTCGCCAATGACAAAAGTTATTACTTTTGCGGGTTAACACACAAAAAAGGAATAAGCTAGGGCCTAAATTAAATGTACCTTAATACACAGAAAAAGCGTACACTCAAGAGTACAACACCAACAACAAAAAGGAAATAAATAAGAACTAGCGATTTGTAAAATAAAATAAAAAAATACTTAGCTTTATTGTAGCGTTGGTAGGGATCGGACTCGGGTGACACAGGGATGCCAAGAGAACAGCCAGACAGGGAAAGCTTCGTAGAAAAACACTTTAAGTGTCTCCACACCAATTCTCCACGCTCTGGGCTACCCTCGCATTCCCTTAGTCCCCTCTTGTATACAGACATGGCCACATTCGTCCAATGAGAAGGCGTGAGAGATTGGTTCACCAACAAACGAAGACAACATTCTTCCCTCTAAAACCTGATCAGAAAAAAAAAACTGAAAATGTTTGTCAATATAATTTGACAGGAAGACAAGGCCAAGATACCAGAGTAAAGTTGGGGAAAGAGGGGTTGACTCCAGTTGCCCCCGTTGCCATGTGGCAGGCGCCCAAAACAGCATTCCTGTGTGGGGAAGGACAGAGTCTGGTTACATCTGCTGGGGGAAGAGGACGTGGCGACTTGCCTCCGGGCGTGTTGATGATCCTGTAAAGCGGTGCTAGGAGAGCCTGACATCGGAGCGGCCTACAAGGCGGTGTAAGTCCAAGCTGGACTTGAATAGTGTGGAGCGGGAAGCTTCACAAGAGTGACATCCACGGCGCCAGGGATACTTCTGACGTGAAGGTTGAAGGCAAGTCCCACTGTTGTATTCCTTCTGTTGAGTGAGATACAATAAAGCACTAACATTAGCTGCAACCCCTTCGAAATTACATGTGTATCTTTGTGGCATCCTGAGTAGACAAAGTACACGAATAGCGTCTGGGTACGACGTGACAATATATTTAAAATGACACAAGATTAACTTAGCTTCAACAATTCCCCCCTATTTTATAAATTCTTAAAACTCCATTAAAATATATGGTCATATGTTATTATTATTATTATTATTATTATTTTTTTTTTGCAGGGAGATGGGCTATCACCTCTATTCTTTGTCATGTGCCTCGAGCCGATAACAAGGGAGCTCAACAAAGAAGACAGTCCTCAAGTGGAGATGAGAGTAGGAGAGGAAAAAATTAAAATAAATTACCTATTGTTTATAGACGACATAAAAATATTTTCTTATAGCGACAAGGATCTTGAGCTCTTAGCGAACAAGACAACTCAGCTTTTAAATAATATAGGCTTCAAAATCAACCCGACGAAAACAGCGACAAACTCCACAGAAATTCAGGAATTTGGGACACTAACAGAAAAAGAAACATATGAATATTTAGATGTTCTAGAGGATAACACCAGCGCAGTCGTCTCAGAAAATAAAGAGAGAATAAAAAGAGAAATAGTATCCAGAATAGAATCTTTAGCGGAAACCAAGCTGAACGCTAAAAAACTCTTCGCTGCTGTTAGAACTCATGGAATATTGTATGTATATATGTAAATATTACAACTATTTCTTCATATTTTTGTTTTTTTTTGTGTGTGTGTGTCTGACCCCTCAGCGAATGGGAATCTATTTTTTGCTGTTTCTTCTCCTCTTTTCACACACCGCCCCCCCCCCCCCCCCCCCCCCTGCCGAGAGAATGTAAGCGTCCACCGGCCGGATGGACAGTCCAAGTACCCACCGACCAATCGGAGGGGCGGAGGGGTCAAAAAGGTCAGGGCGCAGGGGCAGAGTTGGTGTCACAGCTGTGCCGTGTAGACAAAAAAAAAGCCTCGCGGGGGCTTGCTCAAGATGAGCTCCGGGATCTTCGTCCATCTTCCATAAACCTCCATACAAGCGGTCTGAGAAGGGACTGAGTGGCTGACATCTCAAAGAAAGGTGAAGCCGAGACGAATCGTTGAGAGATTCGCATAGTGGTTGGAGTACATTGAGAGCGACGAATTGTGCTTCATCTGAAAATACCAGGAAGTTCGTCGAGGACGACGAATTGTGCTTCCAAGGCAGGGGGGCTCGGGCAAGCCGACCTAACAACCGAGAGGAACTGTTTTTGGTGAGCACTCTCTCACACGCTTTTATTTCCTAAATTGATATATTTTTTTATGTTAATCTAGCATATTTTTTGTATTTTTCTTTTCTTATTTTCACTAAGTTTTTTTCTATTTCGTCAATATCATCATTTTATATATTTTTCTTTGTTAAAAAACATTTAAGTTGCATGCAAAAATTTTGGAATACACAAAATAATAAGTTTTTCATATATTTTTTATCCTTCATTTTATAGCTAACATTAAACAAAACTTTATATGTGTAACCTTTTGTTGTCTTCCTTTTTTCTTGCTTGAACACCCAAGGCAGCCCAAAACAATATCAAACTTTAGGTTAAAGTTTTTATTTTGTTAAAAAGGGGGTTTGTGGAGCGTTCAGAAGTTTTCTTTTCCTCCACGAGCTTTTTTTAATTACCCCTTTCTTAACATTATATTTTTGGCGTCCCCGGGTGGGCTGCATTGGCTGGTCAAATCAAGAAAAGAAAAAAAAAAAAAAAGACAGGCTTCTGGAATATTATACAGTAAATAATGCAGAGTATTGATACCTTAAAAAGGGCTAGAGCCCCCAAAAGAGCTATTTTTACTCAGCTGTCCACCGAGTTTTGGACTGAAATAGAAAAGCCTGATTTCGATGCAGAAAAATATAGAGCTAAATATAACCGAATTTGTGCTCTCTCTAAGGAAATAAGTGAAATTGATTCAAGGTATCATGGGCTCCTTCTGGAGGATGAAACCATAACGGAGGTCAAAATCGAAGAATAATTCGAGGGTTGTGAAAACTATGTTCAAGGGATGTTTGACATAGAAAATAAATATATTGTCTCGGTGTGAAACCGCGAGGGTTAGGGTCGACGGCTCATTGGTGGAGTCCGCGGCGAATTCGGTTGTAAATACCGAATCTAAAAGAACTATTAGGTTGCCAAAAGTGGATCTACCAAAATTTAAGGGCAACCTAGAGGATTGGCTCTCATGGTGGGGGCAATTTAGTAAAATCAATGACGATGAAACTCTTGGGGATGTAGATAAATTTCACTATCTGCTACAAGCGGTAGTCGAGGGATCCAGAGCTCAACGTCTTGTGTGCAGTTACCCTATAACTGAAGATAATTATCCCAAGGTAATACAAGCCTTAAAAGATCGATTCGGAGATAAGAACCTTCTCATAGAACACTACATAAGGAGACTGTTGAAACTGGTTGTTTCTAATGCAAGGAAAGAAAACCTTCCTCTTGACGAGATCTACGATGATCTAACGGCTCACTTAAAGAACCTGGAATCACTGGGTGTTAACACGGAGATGGCAGGTGTGTTTCTCTACCCATTGGTTGAATCGAGTCTGCCATTGGACATTATTCAGGTGTGGCAGAGGAATCCTGCTGTGGGCTATGGGATAAAAGAAGAAGGAGCGGAGAATGGAGATAAGAGCGATGCCAGCGGTAGACTTCAAGCTCTGATGTACTTCCTTCGGGATGAGGTGAAGGGTGCTGAGCGAATGACATTTGCTAAGGAGAATTTTGAGGGTAAGAGCTGAATGAGGGCCACAGATTTTCAGTTAAAGACTCCTCGGAAGACACCGCCCACTGTCTCCAATTTATTCGGCAGCGCATTTAAGAGAAAATGCATATTCTGCCAGAGGGATAATCACCTGAGTAGTAGATGTTTTGTTGCCTCGCGGCTTACACCTAGCGAGAGGGATCAAAAGATAAAGGAGGCTAAAGTCTGCTTTAAATGTCTTAAGGGTAACCATCTGAAAAAGGAATGCCGAGCAGACATAAAATGTAGAAATTGCGGAAGAGATCATCTAGATATCTTTTGCAATAAAATTGCCTTGAAGCAAGGAGGAAACAATAGTTTCAAAGGTGAAAATCTGAGGTTGCTAATGATGGAAATGCAACATGCACGGGTGTTAATATGTCTGCGCGAACATGTGCCAATTACATCTTACTAATGACTTCCGTGGCGAAATTGAAAGGGGCTAAAGAGACTAAAGAAGTCAAGGTGTTATTTGACACCGGAAGTCACTACTCCTAAATAAAGAGATCAATTGTCGGAAAACTGGGTTTAAACAAGATAGGAGAGATAAGTTTGGAAAAATCTCTTTTCGGGGGAGGAAATATGAAGGAGGCGTTGCACGGAAAATATGTTTTGAAACTGGGAGGTCTAACCAATAAAATTGATGTAGACATAGTCGCCCCCTCGATCAACCAGAAATTTGTGCAAGGATACCGCCGATTCCAAGAGGACATTTGTTATACAAATTAAAACGGAAAAAGATCTATATTCACCCGTCAAATTTTAGAAATGAGGAAATAGATATTTTAATAGGTAGTGACTACTTTGGACAATTACTGACCGGGAAGGTCGTCCATCTAGGAGAGGACCTAACTGCCGTAGAGACCAAATTAGGATGGACGCTTATGGGGCAATCTCCGGTGGTGTGTAAGGAGGATAAGGTCCAAATTGCATTGAATATGTTGGTTGCAAGAAACAACTTGGAGGATCTTTGGGAGCTGGATGTCTTGGGAATCCGAGATCCCATCGAAGTTGTCTCAAAAAAGAAAAGGGAAACTGAATTAAGGGAACATATCATAAAAAATATAAAGAGGGATGAAGATCAACGATATTCAGTCGCGCTACCATGGAAATGCGAAAGAAATAATATACCCTCGAATTTAGAAATAGCGCAGAGGAGATTGGAAGCATGCACTAGTAAGTTAAGGAAGGAGAAAAGGGTTATTGAATATTCTACTATTCTTCAAGAATGGGAGAGAGAGGGCCTAATTGAGAGGATAGAGGAGAATAGGCCTCAAAAGAAGGGCCATTATTTACCGCATAGGCCGGTGTTCAAGGCTGAAAGTAGGACGACGCCTCTTCGTCCTGTTTTCGATGCCTCCTGCAGGTCGTATAATGGTCTTTCTCTGAATGACTATCTAGAAAAGGGACCTAACCTTTTGGAAAAAATACCTGAAATATTAATTAGGTTTAGAGAAAAATGTATTGGTGTTCTAGCCGATATTCGAAAGGCATTTCAGATGATTACAGTGCAGCTTCAAGACCAGGACTTTCTTCGCTTCCTTTGGTGGGATCAAACTGACCCTATGAAGCTAACCGTTTTTAGACATAAACGTGTGGTATTTGGGCTTAACTGTAGTCCATTCATCTTGGGTGCAGTTATTGATCATCATCTGAATTCTGTACAAGGTCCGGCAGCTGAAATCGCAAAGACTATGGCGAAATCCTTTTATATGGATAATTTGGTAACATCCCTCTCCTCTCAGGAGGAGGTCCAACAATTCCAGAATACAGCTGTCAATATCATGGAAATGGCAAAAATGGACTTGCGTGAGTGGGAATTTAATTTACCAGTGAGTAATTCAAAGGAGGAAAAAGGAACTACTACCAAGGTGTTGGGACTTGTGTGGGACAGAGTAGAAGATGTACTTAATTGTGATGTTTCTATTGAAAAGGATCTCCCCCGAAGACAAACAAAGAGGATTGTCCTTTCTAAAATTCAGCAAGTTTTTGATCCCTTGGGAGTTTATAGTTCTATATTTTTGCCTCCTAAACTATTATTACAGAGGTCCTGGGAGTTGAAAATTGGATGGGATTCTCAATTACCCGAAGATATGGATCGGGGGTTTAGAACATGGTACTCCCAAATTGGTCTATTAAGTCAAATCAAAATTCCCAGGCATATTTGGTTTGATCAAACTAATAAGAATGAAATACACGTCTTCTGCGATGCCAGTAAATCAGCTTATGCAGCAGTGGCATATATGAGAAGTGAAGTGCAGGAGGGAGTACATTTGTCTCTGCTTTGGAGCAGATCTAGGCTTGCGCCAACCAAGAGGGTAACCATTCATCGGTTAGAACTTTTGGCCTGCGTTTTAGGAGCTAGACTTGTTAAATCTATTTTGGCTGCCTTAACAAATAGTTGCCCTGTTACTTTATGGACCGATTCCTCAACCGTTATGGCTTGGCTAAAGAGAAAAAATGAGCGGAATTGGTTTGTAAGAAACCGAGTACAGGAAATACGAGACACTGTCAATAATGAGAACTGGAAGTTTGTTTACGGAAAATTAAATCCAGCGGTTTTGCCTTCTCGGGGGTGCTCTATCGTACATTTTGTCTCGACCAACTGGTGGGAGGGTCCTGAATGGCTCAAAGGGGAAAAGGAGAGTTGGCCTAGTTTTAAACCGACTATTGATGAGGAAGATATCATCAAAGAAAAATAGAAAACTTTACAGGCCCACACCACTCTCATTGTCGAGGCAAATAGATGGTTCCTAGATAGAAGATCCAAGAATAGCCTAAACATTAGGATTATGGCTTGGGTTTTAAAATTCTTGGACAATGCGAGAAGAATACCCACTGAAAGGGGAAATTTGAAAGTAATAGAGTTAGAAAGGGCCGAAAGGAAGCTGTTGAAATTGGTTCAACAAGAGACTTTCCCAGGGAAACAGGCTCCGAAAAATGGATTAAAGACTATTAAATCCGTCGAAGGTTTGTGGTGCGTTGAGACGAAACTGCTACATGGACAAGATTCAGAATTGTTTAAACGACCTATTTTACTACCTCGTAATCATCCTTTGGTGGAACAGATGGTTCGTGAAATACACCAACAAAATGGGCATGGAGGGGCCCAATTCATTCTTTCACAATTGAGAGAGAAATTCTGGATCATTGGTGGTCGCAGATTGATTAAACAAATAATTGGAAAATGTGTGATATGTAGCAGGCATAATCAGAAACCTATTCAGACTCCTGGCGCGGCTTTGCCGACTAATAGAATAGGGTTAGGCAAACCCTTCGAGATGACAGGTGTGGATCTGTTGGGACCGCTACATCTTAAATGTGGCAGCAAGGTTTGGGTGGCCTTGTTTACTTGCGCTGTTTACAGAGCTGTCCACGTAGAGATTGTGAAAACATTAGAGGTAAACACTTTTTTGTTAGCTCTAAAAAGATTCATTTGTCGGCGTGGACGTCCCGGAAAAATATATAGTGATAACCCGGACAAATTTCTCAAAAATAAACGAATTACTTAAACGCTTGGATTGGGGGGAGGTTGAAAGGGAATCGAGTGTAAAAATAATCCAATGGATTTTTATCTCTCCCTCAGCGCCTTGGTGGTGAGGTTTTTGGGAGAGGTTGGTAAGGGTTGTTAAGAGTTTATTGGTTCGTATGCTCGGATTTAGTAAATTGAGTTATGTACAACTTGAAACTGCTTTATGTGAGGTAGAGAGTATTATCAACATTAGAGCTCTTTCATATATATCGGAAGATGACCAAGACCTCATTCCCTTGACCCCTCAAATGTTTCTGCAGACTAACGCAAACAATGAGTTTCCGGAGCTAGAAAAAATAAGAGTGAATTCTTTCACCAGGAAATACAAGATTTTGAGTAAACTAAATGAGGAACTTAAACAGAGATTCCGCAAGGAATATTTGGGGAACTGATACAACGGGCCGAAAATAAAAGGGAGCTATGCAAAAAAGAAGGGGATTTAGTCTTTATAGGCCAGGACAACACTAAAAGTATTCTCTGGCCTGTTGGAAAAATAATAAAACTTTACTTGGGGAAAGATGGGGTGAACAGGGTTGCCAGAGTCAAGACATCAACAGGCCAATGGCTACGCCTTGTACAGAGACTGTTTCCCCTTGAGATTTCCTCTGAGGAAACTCCTGAAAAGGTGTCTGGGGATAAAAAACCTCCAACGATTAAAACAAGATCCGGACGTGAAGTCCGGAAACCAATAAGGTTTGCTCCTGATGTTTTGAATCAGTGACAAAAGAAGGGGAGAGCACAATTCCTTGTTTTTTTTTTTTTTTGTTTTCACACAAAGAAAAGGTGGGGGTATGTTAGAACTCATGGAATATTGTATGTATATATGTAAATATTACAACTATTTCTTCATTTTTTTTGTGTGTCTGACCCCTCAGCGAAGGGGAATCTATTTTTTGCTGTTTCTTCTCCTCTTTTCACACACCGGCCCTCACCCCCTGCCGAGAGAATGTAAGCGTCCACCGGCCGGATGGACAGTCCAAGTACCCACCGACCAATCGGAGGGGCGAGGGGTCAAAAAGGTCAGGGCGCGGGGGCAGAGTTGGTGTCACAGCTGTGCCGTGTAGACAAGAAAAAAAAAAAGCCTCGCGGGGGCTTGCTCAAGATGAGCTCCGGGATCTTCGTCCATCTTCCATAAACGACCATACAAGCGGTCTGAGAAGGGACTGAGTGGCTGACATCTCAAAGAAAGGTGAAGCCGAGACGAATCGTTGAGAGATTCGCATAGTGGTTGGAGTACGTCGAGAGCGACGAATTGTGCTTCATCTGAAGATACCAGGAAGTTCGTCGAGGACGACGAATTGTGCTTCCAAGGCAACCGAGAGGAACTGTTTTTGGTAAGCACTCTCTCACACGCTTTTATTTCCTAAATTGATATATATTTTTTTAATGTTAATCTAGCATATTTTTTTTGTATTTTTCTTTTCTTATTTTTACAAAGTTTTTTTTTTCTCTCTCTATATATATATATTTCGTCAATATCATCATTTTATATATTTTTCTTTGTTAAAAAACATTTAAGTTGCATGCAAAAATTTGGAATACACAAAATAATAAGTTTTTCATATATTTTTTATCCTTCATTTTATAGCTAACATTAAACAAAACTTTATATGTGTAACCTTTTGTTGTCTTCCTTTTTTCTTGCTTGAACACCCGAGGCAGCCCAAAACAATATCAAACTTTAGGTTAAAGTTTTCATTTTGTTAAAAAGGGGGTTTGTGGAGCGTTCAGAAGTTTTCTTTCCTCCACGAGCTTTTTTTAATTACCCCTTTCTTAACATTATAGCTGCTTTCAACGAATTTTCGCTCTCGCTCATAAACTACTACGTTGGAATCGTGGAGTTTGGTGAGCGAGAACTAGAAATGTTGGACCAAAAGGTGAGAACAACGCTGAGCAAATTCAAAATCCATCTTAAGCCAGCAAATAAAGAAAGATTATATCTTTAACGCGAAGAAATGGGAAGAGGATTGGTGAACTTGGTCCAAAAAAACGAAAGAATTCTGCTAAGCCTCTACAAGTATATATTTGGGGGGGAGACAACAAAAAGAAAGGAAGCCATTAAAGCGTGTGAACAAGGCGAAAACACAATGCTCACACACATTCAACTGATTATAGAAAATAAGTACAAAATAGAAGCCCAAAACATCACAATGAAAACTCTGAAAGGAAAACAGATTGCAAATCTAAGAGGAATTATTGGCCAGAAAATAATCCACAGAACATTCTTTAAAAATGAAGACCAACCGCTATTGGACATGATAGAATCCTCACAGTGGCTCAAAACGGGAAACAACACACCACAAAATGAAGGATTCTACATGTTCATACAAGATATAAACGTGTTCTCGAAGGATAAAAACTTGAAATGCCCTCACTGTGAAAAGGTACAGAGGACGGTGGACCACCTTGCTACAAACTGTGGAAGATTGCTTCCTTACGACTACACTGAGAGGCATAATGAAGTGGTGAGATGCGTCCACTTCAACTTGGCTAGAAAATATAATTTCACAGAGAACAAAAAGATAAAGCTCCACAAAATAACGACTAAGATTGAAAATACATACGCCAAAATAATAACGGACCTGCCAATGATAAGCGATATCAATATCAGAGCTAACAAACCTGATATAATAGTATACGACAAAATAAAATAAAAACATCACAATCATAGAGATACGCGTTACCTCCCAAGACAATATCCAAACTACGGAGCTGACAAAGAAAGGAAAATACCAGCTACTGGCGAGGGAAATGGCCCAAACTGAAAAAATGCCCGTAAAAGTAGTGCCGATAGTCTTAACATGGGATAGAATAGTAACCAAATATAGCAAACAATACAGGAAGGAAATAAACATAAGAAAAAGGGACTTTGCATATATTCAATCCCTGGTGCTAAAGAAGACGATGGAAATTATCTCAACAGAAAAGAAGAATGAACCTCACGATAAGTTACAGTGAAATAAAGAAATGGAAGCCATGGATAGATTGTTGGAACGATAAAGGGAGCTGGCATGTGATGACGAGGAAGGTGGAACACCGGACATGGAGCACAGGGATACGACGACCATAGAAGAGATCCAGGAGAACGACCTAGAGCAGATGACAGGAGACCTGACAGACAAGAATGGATCAAGGCCAGGGGACCATCTTATCGAGGGGCCACTAGGAGAGGCCATAGAAAGACTGCTGGAGACTGCAGGACATCAGGGGACCATAACGGCAAGGGCCACAGCACTGACCAGGAGTCAAGATAGCAAATGTAAATATTTTTGTTTACTTTTACTGTTGTCATTTATTGAAGTTGTAAATAAAAATATGTAAATAGACTGACCTTTCGCTCTACACTTTTTAGAGAAAAACTTGTAACCTTTTTGAAAAATAAAATTATTATAATTATTTAATATTCAATATAACTTTATTATCTCAAGATAAATAAATTTCAATTCCTCTCTTTTATTTGGTTTCATATTTATCATCCTAATATAAAAACTCTCTCTGTTATTCTTATCATTAGGAGTTATGCATTTTTATTTATCTCTTTATAATATTCGATATCTTATATTTTTATTCTTCATTTTAATTTTATTTTCTAAAAATTCAAACAGCTATAATAGTGAAAAGTATATATTTATATTAAAAAATCTATAATTTTATGGTCGAACCACATGCATGCAGAAACATCCTATAATTAACATTTTCTTCTTAGAAGACGATTCAATTTTTACATTGCTGTTGCTGACAAAGTGATGACAAAATTACAGTCTTGTTTTCTCATATCAAAATATGCCTTTATTTCTATATATTAGTTTATAAAATAGTTTTTTTTTTCAATTTATATGTGTAGTATAGTTACATTTACCAAACAAAAAAATATATACAGATATAAAAACAAAAAAACAACAACAAACAAACATAAAAATAACTTATAAAATGAAAGGATTTAAAAGCACGAATGTTTCTTTTATACATAATACAAACTTCTACTGCCCTTACTGCGATGAAAAAAATATATTGGAAGGGCTTGGCTCATCAGTGGTGAACCCTTTCAGCGGTTTCGCCAATTTAATCCACCAGACCGCTTCTCGGAGCTCTAATACTGAATTGGACGATTTTGCTTATATACGTAGCACTGAAGGATGGAATCTCAGAAATGGTTTTCAAGAAAACTATGGACATAAGCTTATAGGATAGTAGAATTACATTCAAATATTTGCATCAAGCAATGCTCTTCCGCAAACAATAAAGACAAGGCCAGTTAGGCATAAATTAACACAAAGCAATAACGCGCTAACTATACATATAAAATGAAAGGATTTAACAGCACGAATGTTTCCTTTATACATAATACAAACTTCTACTGCTCTTACTGCGATGAAAAAAAATATTGGGAGGGCTTGGCTCATCAGAAGTTTGTATTATGTATAAAATAAGCATTCGTGCTTTTAAATCCTTTCATTTTATATGTATAGATGGCGCGTTATTGCTTTGTGTTAATTCATGCCTTAACTGGCCTTGTCTTTATTGTTTGCGGAAGAGCATTGCTCGATGCAAATATTTGAATGTAATTCTACTATCCTATAAGCTTATGTCCATAGTTTTTTTGAAAACCATTTCTGAGATTCCATCCTTCAGTGCTACGTATATGAGCAAAATCGTTCAATTCAGTATTAGAGCTCTGAGAAGCGGTCTTGTGGATTAAATTAGCGAAACCGCAGGGAGGGTTCACCACTGATGAGCCAAGCCCTCCCAATATTTTTTTCATCGCAGTAAGGGCAGTAGAAGCTTGTATTATGTATAAAAGAAACATTCGTGCTTATAAATCCTTTCATTTTATATGTATAGATGGCGCGTTATTGCTTTGTGTTAATAAAAATAAATATATATAATGGAAAAATAAAAAACCTTTTTTTTTTCCTTTTTAATTTCCTCTCTACTTTTTTTTATTTGAAGAATATCTTGTTTATTATCCAAGTTGTTTTTTTTTTAAATTCCTTTTAGGACAAGTGTATGACGTGTAAAATCCGATTTGTAAGCTTGATTCCGTTGTCAATTCTTGCCATTATTTTTTGAAATATATATTGAAACATTCAGAATATTCACTTTAAAAATAATAGAAACTAGGAAGTTTACTCTACTCTACTCATTAGGTTTCTTTAACTCTTAATTATTTTATATTTATATTAAATTAGAGTAATTATGCTTTCTGTTATATATGTACATGTATATTTCTCTACTCTCAAATATTTTGCTAAACCTTTTTCAAGCTTTAATATAAATACTGTTGTATATGAGTGGAGCAACGTCATAGTAGGCACTTCATCCAATAAGCAGTCATGTGCCGAAAGTGGGAGCGCACTAGCCTGAAGACAAAGGAAATCAACACGCATTGCAATATGTTTACCTCTGTTTAGTGTGGCCTCACGTAACGGACTACGGTGGAGTCCTGGGACCCATCTGGTCAATCGGGAAACATGGCGACCTGACTTTATAACTAGTTAATTTCCTCCTGGGCTCAGAGAAACCCTTTTAATGATGTGAGGTAGGGTCTCCAGGTGGACACTTCTCAGTTTGCTAAAGCTGGTGTTGTGGCCTTATCACCGACCCGCTGTTTGCGTCACTGTCAATAGGTGGCGTCTAGTTTTGACGTTTATTTTGACGTGAGAGACGCCTTATGTTTTATAGATCTATTTCTACTCGGCAAGATTTTCACCTATATAAGAGGCTCAAACCAGGCAAGTGTTCTTTTGGTGCTAGACAAATATATATCCTTGGACAACAAGTGGATCAGAATGGATTTCGACTAGATGGCGATAATATTTAGGCTGTCAGCGAATTTCCTGCTCCTAAGAACTCACAGCAGTTATGAAGATTCCTTGGATTGTAATCTTATTATAGGCGATTCATCAGGAACTATGCGGCTATTGCGCGCCTCCTTAGCGCACTACTCTCCAAGGGAACAAAGTTCCAGTGGAGCATAGACCAAGATAGAGAGTTTCAAAAACTAAAGACCGCCTTGACGTCAAAGCCAGTATAGGGACATTTCGATGATGACGCTCTAACTGAACTGCGAGCAGCGAAGATGCACGGGCGCGCGCTCCTGCCCCACCTCTGAGGTTTAAAAAATTTCAACCGTCTCTTTAGCTTCGCTGTTTTTCGCCTTTGGCGTGTGTGAAAATGCCAAAATATTCGGCTAATGTGGCACCGGCTGAAAGCCCTGGAGGTGCTCTACAAATGCCTGAAAGGCTGGGCTCGAATTGTGGGGCCTTAGCTGAGAATTGAGCAAAAGAAGCTTTAGCAATTGATTCTTCAGAAATCAATGAAAACACTGCTGGCTATGCAAATTTGCCAGCCAGCAACAATCATGCAAATCCCGCCGCTGAGCGCGACGTCACGGCGCCTCCACTGGCACTAATCAGGCCCCGAGAAGCTGGACTGACACCATTGAGGTGCAGGATGGTCCAGAAGATGACTTCACCATCGTAAGAAACAAGAAACGGCGCCGCGACTCAGCGCCTTCAGAACATCCTGCGGCGCAGCCCAGCAGCGCCAGAGGACCAGACAACCCCCAGCCACGGAAGCGACCTACAGGGCTGCGGACAATTCAGATCCAAGAGGTAAAAGCCACACGGGCAAACATCGCTGATGCTAGAGCAAGACAGGCTTCATCCAACCAGGACAATTACGTCTTCATCGAGCACTGTCCTGACTTTGCGCCCTACCAGTACCTCAATCCGTGGACAAGCTGGTCGGGAGACCCAAGAACATCGTCCAATTCAACAGGATGAATGGACACGTCCTCGTGGGCCTGTCCAGCAAAGCACTTGCGGACCGATTGATCGACCAGGGCCTGGAAATCGAGGGCACGACCCTCAAGATCTTCCCCTATCATAAAAGGGCGGAGAGAATAATCGTGGCGAACCTCCCCGGCTTCGTGGAAGACGCCGCCATTATAGAAGCCCTACGGCCCTATGGACGAGTGACCTCTATCGCCCCTATCCAAGTCAATATGGGTGAGTACACCTTCACCGACGGCCGCCGGTAGGCCTACATCCTATTCCACGAAGGCATGAAGCTGGATAAGCTGCCAACTCGCCTTGACTCAAAATCGAAAATGATTCCCTGCCAGCCTTCCTATCCTTCGGGATAAAGTGCTCGAAATGCGGCAAGCAGGGTCGCCGCAGAGCCAACTGTCATACGCTTTCTAGGCGGAAATTCGACCCCAAGCGACGGGTTTCTCTATCCCAGGTTGACATAGCTCCTCCCACCGTGCCCACCGGTTTGCCAGTGTCTGTGCCCTCTCCACCAGCGCCTCCTGCTCCATCAGAGGAGGTGCCAAGCACTGCCCCGGTGACCCTCACTGTTGCCCCGGGATCCCCAGCGCCCCATCTTGCGCGACTTCTGCCACCTGGAGAGGCGCCAAGTTCAGCCGGCACGGCCTCTAACCCGCCTACAACAGCCCTGTCTTCCCTGATCTCCCCGGCACCCACCGAGCCAATGGAGGTGGCACAGACCGAGGAGGAAAGCACTAGCTCCACTCCAGAGGGGAGGCGAGTTGTCAGAACCCAGCTCGATATCCTCCTGCGGCGGGCTCCCAGCACGCTGTTCGCTGTTCGACGGTACTGATAACCTAGATCTCAACAAGGAGAAGGTCTGTGGCGTCCTTGTCTCCACACCCGCCCTCAAAAAGCCCCTCCTTGTAACAACACCCGCCCAGAAGACTGCTTTGCTCGACTTGGTCGATGCCCTCTGGAAGATGAAGCCGGACTCAAGCAGCTCCCTCTACAAGCGCCTTCATCAGGCCCTGGACCTGCTCCGTCCGTAGTCTTCATAGGCCTCACCATCGCCTCCATCAACGCGCGCGGGCTCGCTACTCGGAGGAGAAGCCTAAACCTTTGCCATCTCCTGCGGCAACATCGCGTGGACAGAGCATTCGTCCAAGAAACGAACGCCCACCATCTCGATGGCGCCCAAGACCTCTGCCTCGGCTATAACGCCGTCGTCGCACCACCCGACGCCATCTTGGGTTCGGGCCTCGCCTGCGTCTATGCGCCGGGCGTTACCGTCTCGCGACACCGCGTCCTGTGGCTGGGTCACATTACCTTGGTTGACCACGACGTCCATGGCCAGGAGATGGCATTCATAAATGTCCACCTATCACATGATCCTCGTGAGCGAGTCGAACAGCTTGGCGTCATCGAGGTGGCTGCTGTTCAAGAGGAAGCCTGGGTCCTTGGGGACTTTAACGTCAGGGAGGACCGGAACCGCGACTCTCTCCGTGGGGGCCCTCAGATCTCTTTATGAATCGGCTGCGCTATTTGACGCGGCCACCGAATTTGACGACGCTCACCTCCCCACAAGGGTCACTACCCACGGCGACCAGATCGAGAGCAGTCGCCTCGACAGGATCCTCGTTTCAGCGCGTTTCCTGATGAGAACAACATCTTATACGACCACGTTCTATAACCTCTCCGATCATCGCATGGTGCTGCTCCTTGTGGGCCCCCCAGCCGCCCCCTCCCAACCTCGCGTAGCCGCTATGCTCCGCCCTGGGCTGGTCCTAAAGCATTTAAATAACTATCTGGTGGAGATTGGGGAGGACTTATCCCAGCTTGATGCGTCTTAGTTATGGGACCACTGCCGCTTATCAAGGCCGGCCAGCTCGCGGAGGCTCGATCGCTCCACATTACCCGTCACTACACTTGTGATGACAGCTACATCGGCAGGGCTCAACGCCTCATCAGGGCGCAGCTCGAGGCCTCGTCGATAAATGCCGACTACCCATCCCTCCCGGACCTCGCGCGCCTTGTGCGCCACCGCCGCCCAGCTGTCACCATCAGAATCGAGGACGCAGCGGTTATCGATGGTCCTGAACTGAGGCGTAGGGCCTATGATATTTTCCAGCCTCGCTTTGCTCGTGCGGCCTGTGAACCGATTGCTGGCGCGGCCTTCATTGAAATCGATGAGAACGACCCCCTCTACAGGGAAGATATTACCTTGGCCGAGATTGCCGCCGCCATCTCCCGTCTCCCTAGCGGAAGGGCCCCAGGCTGGGACGGTCTGCTCTGCGAGCTCCTAGTTGCCTTTGTGGACTTCTTCGCGGGAGCCTTTTGGCGTGTGTTCACGGCCTCCCACCTACGCGGCGCCCTGCCACCATCCACGCGGCGTAGCTCCATTTGTCTGGTCCCGAAGACCCGCGGCGGTCGCGGCTTCAGCGGCTATAGGCCCATTTCGCTGCCCTCGGCTGACTACCGTGTCCTGGCGGGTATCCTCCTTCGTCGCCTCAGACACCATGTACCAGCGCTGGTGCCGGAGTGCCAGACTTACGCCGCCTCCGGGAGGACACCATCCTGGAATATCGCCTGGGTTACCGATGCTGTTGAGGAGGCGACGGCTGGAGGCCTGCCGCTGCTTCGTCGCCTCGAGTCCTCCCTTGGCGCGGGCAATGTAATCGCTTACCACGACGACATCACCCTCCTGATTCGCCGCGACGAGCAGTTTGAGCGGGTGGAGGCCGTTCTCCAGGACTTCCGTCGGGCTTCGGGCATAGCTGTGAACTTCGGGAAGAGTGCCGGCCTTTGGTGCGATGCGTGGCGCGCTCGCGGTGACTCTTCCCTAGGTGTCTCCTGGTCGACATCTTCCATCAATGTCCTGGGGACGGACATTGCCCCCTTCAGATCTGTCGCCCGCCAGGAACAGCATCTTCTGACCCTGCTGGATTCTGCCTGCAGGAAGTGGACGCCCTTCACGCGCGGCCTCTCTCTTGTCGGCCGAGCCAAAGCCGCCAAAACCCTGGTACTCTCAACCACCCAGTATCACCTTCATGGGTACCTGCCCGGTGAGGCTACCATCACCAGGCTACAGGCGCGCTTGCGAAGGTTTATCTGGGGCCCTGACCGCACGGCTTGGCTTCCCGCAGACATCGTATCGAGGCCTGTTACCCTCGGGAGCCTCGGGCTTCTGGACATCGGCGCCCAACTCCATCTGGCCTGCCTCAAGGGCGTTCAGGCTGCGCTCCGTGGGGGAAAAAAATGGCTTCTCCTGGCTGGTGTTGGGTGTCGTCTGGCTCCGTCCCCCTCCCGACGGTACTCCGCTCTGGCCCCGCCGCCTAGGGCTACTAAAGGCTCTGGGAAGAGGCCTCCAAAATCCTTGGCCTCGACCACCGGGCTGTTCCCACATCCCAGCTATTGGAGCTCCTCATCATTGGTGGCTACCGGTTCCTTCGCCCTCCCAACCTCCTGGCCCCTGCGCGCTAGTCCGGGGTCCGTGTCGCGGACCTGACGGATGCCTCCGACATCCGCCCCACTCGCTCCTCTCTCGCGGACGCCGCTGCCCTTGTTGCCTTCTGCCGGAGGGCGTTAGAGGAGTACCTCTGGGAGAGCACCAGGGCTGCCCCCCTGGCTGAGGCTTTGGTCCTGCGCGTGACGAACACGCCCTTCTCGAGGCTCACCACCCGATCAGCCCGTCGCGCCTTGGAGCGTCCGCGCCTCGCGGCACAGCCGATCACCAGGCTTCTCTCCAGATGGACATCTGTGTTTGACGCGCCGGCCAGGCTCGACTGGACTTCACTGCTGCGCTGCGCCTTCTTGGGCCACAACGCCGACTTTGCGCTTAGGTTGGCCCTCCATGCCCTGCCCCCACCCGAACCATCCGACCTCGACCAGTTCATCATGCCAGGCCTGCGGTTCCGTGGATAGCTCCCTTGACCATCGTTACTGAAGCTGCAGGCGTATCAGGTCCCTCATCATCGAAGCCTTCAGTGTCTTCGGGCGACCCCCGACTTGTGGGCCTGGATTTTCGGGTCTGGCCTCGAAAATGACGACCTGGCCATCCTGGCGTCGGCCAAATACATCATCTACCGGTACTGCGTACAGGTTGGGCTGACCGGAGCAGCAGAGGACCCGCTCATCGCCTGGGAAAGAAAGCTCACTCGCCGGGGCACATCCCCCGCATGATAATCTATATTTTAGTTTTATTTCATTTTTAATGTGTGTGTAAATTATTGACAAAAAATCTATAAAATTTGTTTCAATTGTCAAATTGTCTAACTGAACTGCATACTAATGCCAGTGGATATGGAATAAGTGCCGTTCTTGTACAAAAACAGGGAATTGGTGAAAAGGTCATCGCCTATGCCTCGGACCCTTCTAAAGGCCGAATAGAAGTATTCAACTACGTAGAGATAATGCTTTGCAATAATATGGGAAATTAGAAAATTTCGACCATATTTGTTCGGACGACCCTTCAAAGTTATAACTGACCATTATTTCTTATGCTGGCTGACCAACCTTAGGAACCGGCGGATAGATTAGCAAGGTGGGCCTTGAGACTACAGGAATACGACGTTCCCATTGCTTATAAGACAGGAATAATGCATCAAGACGCTGATTGTCGGTCAAGATTTCCTTCGGAAAATGCTGGGGAAGACTTCAATGACCTCCCCACATTATTCCCATTAAGTGACATCAGTAAATAACAAGAGAAATACCCTTATATTCAGGATATAATCAAAGAGACATCCCAGCCTTTACCCACCAAGTAAGGCAATACGTTCGAAATTGTCGATGGCATCCTCTATAGAAATAATTATGACCCGACTTGCCAAACTCGACTATTGGTGATCCCAAAACACCTTCGAATGGAGATCCTGGGTGACATACAATGAGGCACCTACTTCTGAACATCTTGGGATTTCTAAAATAAACCAAAGAATCAAGAGGAGGTTCTATTGACTAGGACTATACAGAAGCATGCGAAGATATGTGGGTCATTGTCAGGACTATCAACGTCGTAAGAGTGCACCGCAACTTCCGACTGGCTATCTGAAGCCCATACCACCACCGGACCGATCCTCCCAAAAAGTCGATATACATTTATTGGGACGCTTTTCCATGTCACACGGAAGGAAAAAGTGGATAGTAGTTTGTAAGACTATCTCACCAAATATTCCGTCACCCAAAGTCTACGATCTGGGGAAACCCAAGAGATTGCGAAATTTATTTTGGAAGAAGTCATCTTAAAACATGGTGCTCCTCGGTAAATAGTAATGGATCGGGGTCGAAACTTCCAATCAAAACTTATTCAGGAGATAATCAAGAATTAAGGCATCAAAAAGAGAACAACGACAGCGTACCATCCCCAAACTAATGAACTGACCAAAGGATTGAAAAGGACAATTTCTGACATGCTATTCATGTATATGGATCTCGACCAGAGGAATTAGGATGAGATATTGTCATTCATTACCTTTGCCTACAATACGGCTAGGAAAAATACTATCGGATTCATGCCATTTTTCCTGGTCCACGGAAGGGAGGCAGAGACAACCCTCGACCCAATATTCCTCTACTGCGACTTTTCTGATAAAGGATAATTCATTCGAGCTGTGGCAACCAGAGCGGAAGAAACGAGACAAATAGCCCGATATCACATCTTCAAGGCCCAGGAGACCAACAAATCGAATTACGAATCGTCGTATTGTCTATCGAGACAAAGAGACTTACATACCAGGAGACCTAGTTGGTACATTCACCCCCATCCGACGTGTAGGTCTCTCTGAGAAACTACTAAGTCAGTACTTTGGGGTTTCTACAAGGTCACCAATAAAATGTCCGACATGACATACGAATTCAAAGCACTCGGCGATCAAGGCAGTAGATGGAAAGAGCGCGACACCGTCTACGGATGAAGCCTTGAACCATCAAGACAGGAAGAGGAAGACTTGTCGGAAGAATGGCGTTTTGTTTGGGGAGGAGGACGGGGAGAATAGAGAGAAGACGTAGGATCGTTATAAAGTTGTGGAACAGCTTTTCTTTGGGAAGAGAGCATTGTAACGCCTTTATTGACGCACGGCGCCGGCGAGTGGCTTGCGAATGCGTCTTGGGCCGCGAGCATTCATTGTAACACTTTTATAGAAGCACTGCGTGGACTGGCGACTTGCGCATGCGTCTTGGGCGGACTGTTTGAATATTTTTGTTTTGAGCGTTGAATAGACGTTCTTCTTTTGCTTCCTCGCCATCGCCATATTATATCGTATTTATCTTATTTAAAAAAATTGAACTTTTGTTCACCTATATATAATTAAACTTGTTTTATATAACTTATATTAAACTTATTCATCTTTTACTTGAAACTTTTATTATATTGACATTTATCATTGAGTGAGAGAAACCTTTTGAATTAGACAACAAATTTGCCCACTATTTTTTCATACCTGTTTTCTAACCAATCTAAAGAAAAAAACATGAATATTATTATATATATGTGTTAACCGAGAGAGAAATCAGGTGTGGAGAGCATTAAAAAATCCTATCTGCACCTTGGAAGACCTATCACAGCTTTAAGAGAAAACAGACAGTCATGGGCGAGCCAGAATGGAAGACTTGGGATGGTCCAAACAAAGAAGGATGGACACAGTTTTACTGGGAAAGGTTCCGTAAACAGAAGGAGTTGAGGTAAGCAGAACGATGGAGATTATTCAAGTTGAGAAGATTGCTTATCTGTGCATCGGAGAATCGACTGACAAAGGCTATCGCGGACTGGGAAGTGGCGAAGCGTTTCCGGCTTTTTAAGCGTTTATATAAACTTAAAGTCGAAGGTACCGGACCTTTGTCTGATGCAATACTGGGAGAGTCCAAGAAGGAGAAGTAATTTTACTCTTTTTACGACCTTCTGGAACCTTCTGACATCTTTAAGCCTCGTTCCTAGACGAAGCTGGGCTTTTTATTCCTGATTCGTTCGTCTGCCCCTTAGTCCACAGATATTGAAGGGTTTTAGCCTCGAAAGTCATTCTAGCAATATATTTGAGACGCTGAATGATCTTTGGAATAATTTATTTGAACGCTAAAATATCGGAATTTCTGGAATATCAATTTGAACATTATATTATCTGAATTTCAGAACAATTTATTTGAACGTTGAATTATATAAACTTTGGGATATTGCGGTATTGGAGGCTCCCTTAACTTACTTCGGGTAATAATATTTTTTCAATTTATGGCTCCCCGAGCTTACTTCGAGTCAAATTTTACTGCTTGATTGTAAACTCCTTGAACTTTGGGGTATAATTTAGTGCTAGATCCGAACTTACTTTGGGGAATAACCTACTGCGATATTGGAGGTTCTTTGAACTTACCTCGGTGGATGCCAAATCATGACATTGGAAGGCTCAGAACACATTTATTTATTTATTGTTACAAAAAGCACGAAGTCCAAAGGACTATTGTGCTGTGCCAATATTATTTACATATATATGATTAATTATTTACACGATGGATTAGTAGTGTTTTGTAAATTATTGTACAAATAGTTCTAAACTTAACAAAGTTCTCATAAGATTCTATATACAGTTACGAGCGTCATGCGTGGCCTCTGTCACGGTTTGCTTTTTTTTTTTGGAATGGCGCCCTCCTATTGGTCGGATACGATCACGCCTCCCCCCATTTCTGTAACTATTGTGTTGGAGCGGGTCGCTCGTTAAATAAAGGCATATATTAGTTAATAACCAAATGGAATCCTCTCTTTCTTTTTCTCAGTAAGAGACGCCTACGGAAGCCAACAGTACATAGACAGATAAAGCACATAGGCTATAGTTATTAACTAAAATATGCATTTATTTAAGGCGCCAATTTATAATTGTAACAAATAGTATTTGAATCAAAACATTCAATCGGGTAAAACACGGGCGTTGCCCGGGTCATTCGGCTAGTAGAGTATATACACAAAGAGAATTTGGTAATGTTTCAAAGTATCTACATACAATTTGATTAGTCAGAGGGCAAGTTAAAATAAGATGCTCTGGTGATTCAACCTCTAAGCGGCATTCACATGTTGGATCATTGATAACATTCAGTTAACACATGCTCTGAAACAAAACTGAGCATCAATTTATATAAATTCGTGAAATTTTCACATTGAATTAAAAAAAAAGGGGGGGGGGATATTTTATGCTTAATTTCTTGACCCCCTTGCGCGCGGAAAATATTTGAACATTGAATGATCTATATACATCTTTATAAAATCTTTTTGAGAATGAATTATCGAGGGACTCTTGAATATTGATCATGAATCAACAGAACATTTGAATTTTGAACATTTTATATTGGATTATCACTTGTATCTTGAATATTCAACATTGAATTATCTAAACCCCTGGTAAATATTTGAACATAGAATTATAAAGATTCTTCTTATTATTATTATCTTCACTCAATGCCTGAAGAGCTTGAAATGTCTGATGGTGTCTGCTGGGGATGAGTAGGGTTCATCAATGTATGAGCCAATACACTCAATACGCTTTGAGGTTGCAGGTTGAAAATTGCACTTAGAACATAGTGCGAAAACCTTTCAATTATTCTGGAAAGTGATTGTTCGTAGATGACCTGACTCAAGGCTAGAAATTAAGGACTGATATTCACGTGGAAGGACCGAATTGGTGCTTTTTCTTCCGCATTGTACTAGTGATGTGCGGTGGAGGTATTTTTCGCATAGTAGAGTGGTTGATTTTCTGGATTCAAGGTGGCCAAGAGTTCCAGATTTTTCCAGTTATTTTCCAGGAATAACAACGTGAGCTGGGAGCCATTGAGCGACAAGTCGCTGGAGCCGCTAGCGATGCACACAGGCTGGCTTGACTCCGGGGGCTCCGAATGAGGCAGATGTTTAGGGCCGGCGGCAGAGCAATATCCGGATCCGCTCAGCGCCGGAGATATTGTGAGATGAGAACGATTCTTCTGGAAGGTTACATTTCGATCTATGACGCTCTAAGTCTTCCAGAAAACAGACGTCTAAGACCAGACGCCATCTATTGACCGTCGCCGCAACTAGCGGCCTCGGGTCGGTGACAAAGCCACAACACTAGCTTTGGCAAACTGAAAATAGATGGCGTCTGGGTTTAGACGTCTGTTTTGACGGGAGAGGCGACCCTTATCTCTTTGGATCAATTTCCTCCCGGCAAAATCTTTATATATATTTTAGCCATAGATATGGCCCAGCCACTTTGCCAGCTAAACACCTCTTCGGCAGATTGTCAAGATTCCATTAGATCCCGTATGGATCTCATGGAATAAAGTCCGCCCTAGACTGACGAGAGCCATTAGCCCGAAACCATGGTCTCTAGGTGGATGCTTTTAAGTTTGCCAAAGATGGTGTTGTGGCTTTGTCACCGACCCGAGGCCGCTAGTTGCGGCGACGGTCAATAGATAGTGTCTGGTTTTAGACGTCTGTTTTGACAGGAGAGGCGACCCTTGTCTCTTTGGATCAATTTCCTCCCGGCAAAATTCCCTTCTATATATATACATATTTTAAAAATAAGGGTTATTTTGGATGTAATAAGATTATTTATTAATCCGATATTTCGATGGACCAATTTTCCATCTTTTACGAGGTATTTTGCTATGAAGCACGCAGCTGGTCGCGTGCTTCATAGCAAAATACCTCGTAAAAGATGGAAGATTGGTCCATCGCAATATCGGATTAATAAATGATCTTATTACAATCCAAAATGAGCCTTATTTTTAAAGTATTCATATATCATGGATTGCTCTATATTCAGAATATATATGGAATTTTACCCAACAGCCCTATATTGTATAATACTTATAACAAGATTGTCATGTTGTATATAGAAACACATCTATAAATAATTATATGCATGATTAACATGTTTCATTGCATCACCATATGTAATGTACTTTGTACAAACTGAGAATAAATAAATGAAACTATGTAATATATTAAGAGCTGAGCTAAGCAAGAGATCGAGAGAGAAATAGAAATCAACCTTAAAAAGGAATTTGGCACCCCGTTGCCATCGAGGTCAAAGGGTGTAGAATGCCGCAGACGTTCAAAGTCCAAATTCTCACATGTCTCCCCCCTCGGCAAAGATATAAAACCTCGGTTTTAGCCCAACTTAGACAGTCACTTCACCGTCGGCGTGAGCCCTTGTTGGTTGCAGCCAGGTCCACCTCATCGACCATGTAAAACAGTGAGAAACCTTCTTTCTCCATCTTGCTCTTAGCTCGACTTCTATCTGTTCACGGAACTTTCCTACTACAACTGTGTCTCTTCGTTTTTTGTGTGTGGACATTCCCAGGTTTTCCACTCTGCCTCGACCACGACTGCCTGTACTCTGTGAGAACTGTGTTGTTGTTGTTTCTTATCCCCTTGTGTAAAGATTACACGAATTCCATGAGTTCATGCTCCTCGAGCTGTTTTATGATGAGCAGCGGCCTCTCCCAAAGGTCCTGTTTAGTGCATCTAATGCAAGCCAAAATGTGTTCTGGAGCTGCAGGTACCAAACTACATTTTGGGCAAGTGGGATAAATTTTGTTATTATTTTCTATCTTCAATGGCTTGAAATGGCCCGTTCTAAATCTTGTTAGTGTTGTTTGATGCTGTCTATTTCTGATCTTCAGTGAGAACTGTTAAGGGTCCTACAAGGTGCAGAGAGGTACTGGAAAACTCTCCACGCCCTGACTTTCTCTCTCGGTTACTACAGGTTTGACCCTCGGTTACCACAGCTTATAGCGAGAGTCGACAGGATGACCACAACGAAAAGGGTAAGAAGCCTGTCCAGATAGAAGCGACAAAGAGCAAAGATGGAGGAACAAGCACGCCATTCCAACGAAACGACCAAGCAATCTCCCCCCAACGACACAGCCGAAAATCGCGCAGAATAAGCCGGTGATAAGTTCCCCACCTTCGGCATTACGACGCAACCATCTTCCAGTCGACATGCCGCCGTCACTAAACAGAAGTTACAAGCTTCTACAAGCTCGACATGGAACGTCTTCCGCGTCACAACTAAAGACCAAGTCTCCTGACTGAACAATCCTCAAAACTGTGAGTTTTAAAAACCTACCTAACTTTCTCCTCATGCTCATAACGTGATTCTCCATAAATTTAATGTTTATTTTCATTGTAATTATTTTAAAATCAATTTTTACTTTTTTTATATCATTTCAATTCAAATTTTAAATATTTTCCACCCTCATTTATCAATTTTTACTTTATTTTAAGGAACTTATATATATCAATTCACTACTCTCAATTTTACATGGGGAAAAAATCATTATTTTTTAATTAATGGAACCAAATTCTAAACTTATTTGTGTGTTTTTCTTAATATTCCATTTTTATAACAAAACACCAATTCCTTAATCAAATACTCGAAACTTTGCAAAAATAATTGTTATGTTCACTATTTTATGTAAACGCCCCATTCTGATTATAAGTCACTATCACGCTATTGCCCTTTTACAAGGATAATTTTCGCACTACCATAATCAACGATATATTCAAATTTTAATAAACATAGGTGAAACGCATTTTTTTTTATTACAAAAATCGAAAGATACAATATCTTCAAAATCACAACTAGAAAAGTAACTATATTTCCCAAAACAAGTTAAAAATAAAAATCCCATCAACTACCATGCCAGTAGCTAAATTAAGTCACAGTCTTCCAAAACTATTACAATCGTTAAATTCCAACATAGATACACTCCCTTGTCCTTTTATTTTCATATGCATAATTATTAATATATATCATCCAAACATCTCTCTCAACAAACTACAACACACTCCCCATCACTTTCTCCAATTAGCCACCATCTATTAGCGCGCGACTTTGCAACAAACCAATCTCGAGCCACACAAGCTCCATATCGTCGCCATTAAACGTGCCACATCCACTAAAAGCCAAAATATCTCGATGTGTTTTGTACAACCACCACCCATGACTAGTAAATATGTTATTCATGGTGAAACAAGTTAGATGCTGTACCAAAAACAAAGACTTCACGTGACATCTTTCTATTCAATTCACTCACTCGTGTCACACAGCGCATCACAACAATTTTTCTCACTTAACAGGCCACAAAGACACCTTTATGCCTGTGACACAGCTCACCCCAAAACGTGTCCAAGTCGAAAGTGGCACTTATACTCACATCTAAACCTGACATCATTGAATAACATTTTTTCCAAGTCCGTAACAACGTCGAAACACAACACTTACGAACACCGAGAAAACTACATCTTTCAAATAGACCATAAAACTGACAACAAGATTTCACCACTCTCAAAGAGAGTTTAACCAGTAAACCAGTACCCTAACGTACATTCAAACCCTCAAAACTGTACTACAACAAGGATTTCCAAAACATCTGTTATCTGACAGAGCGCCCGCTTTTACCTCAGAAAAATTCCGTAAATTTCTAATAACACATGGTATACAACCCCTACTCACCACAAGCAATAACCCACAAGCAAACGGTTTAATAGCACGCTTAAATGCGACCATTATAGGCAAACTCAGACTAGCTTATCTAGAAAATCCGAAAACTTCCTGGACTCAACTAGTTAAACGCGTCACTCAGACGTATAATAACACACCCCATTTAGTCACAAGTTTTCCACTCACCTACTTAATGTTCAATGTTGTCCCCCCAGATCTAAGAACTCATCTTGACGCATACCCCGAAATAACTAGGAAATAGCACGCACTCGTACCCAAAATAAGCTTAAAAAAGATGAAGAAACATTTGATAAGCAGCAAAGAACACCACATTTCGAAGTGAATGATCTTGGTTTGGTAAAATATTATAGACATCCCGACACAGTTAAATTAGCACCATATATTACTGGACTATATACAATAATTGAAATAATCTCCCCCAATGTCGTTCAAATAGATCGCTCCAATCAACCCCTCAATAGAGATAATGACACCATACATGTCAATAAATTAAAATATTACACAGAGAATGTTCTGTACATTACACCTCCACAAACCCGATTTGTTTAAAACCCACACAGCGAATGTCTTCAGATGTATATCTCAGTGAATTCAATCATTTGACTCCAGATATCTTCGAGACGCAACTATTCCGAATTATACCGCCTCAAACTTTCTCAGCCATTCCTACATTTAAATCCAGATTTATTTAATATCGATCGCTTTAAAACAAAGCTCATGTAGCGACCAGAAAATTTCCAGTTGAATTCACAAACCTATTCCATCTACATACGCTACACCAACCCATTTGGATCTGTATTACCTACTTACTTACTCTATTTCACACAATATAAAGATTTCTTTGAACTCACCAGATTCAGACTAGAAGAGAAAGAATTTAAGCCAGTGCGCTGTAGACAATCCCCATATCTCCCTCTTCAAAAATAATAAACATCGCACCCCGGTCGTAAAAATGGACGTAATCACCGCTCGTTGACTGACATACCAAAGAGATATGAACTAGTTACACACCACAGTTGTAACTTATTTTTAGAAAAAATACTAAACCTTCATCTACTCATTGTAATAATCTTTAATTATATTCTGTTATTTGTATAAAATATTTTAAATTTTATTTTTTTACCATTCAATTATATAATCACAAGTTTTTAATCCAACATTATTTTAAAAAAAATCAATTTTACTTTTATCTTTCATAATATTTTATTATTACAAAAGATTTATTTGTTGTCAAAAATCACTTTAATTTTCATTATTATTACTTTTATATATTGATTGTTTGATTTTGTTCACTCAAACTTTATTTAACCACAATGATATTTCTATATTTTTATTCATTTTATATTTGTTTTATACCTTTATAATAGGACAAATAATATCTTTAACTATCGGACATACAACATTCTATTTCTCTAACCACTTCAGTGTACTTTTCACTACTATCTTCTCAGTCATTGCTCACATCAACTTAGAAAAACGATAGTAATGCTTGACAATTTTTTTTTATTTCGTAATTTCACCAAACTCTTTGAACACAGTTCACCAGATTTAAAAATCCCAACTTCTGGCTTGAACACGTTTCAAAAGTTTATTTCAATCATCCGTAGAGCACAATCACCAACGCATGCACAAAGCGTTCACAACTCTCAATTTTTTTAGATCTAGCGGACCGCAATCATCTTTAATTTTAAGTCAAGTCAGATCACCTACTGTCGCTACAACAATTCTACTTATCGCATGGCTCCATTTCACCCCTTTCAATCATATTAATGAGCAACTTTTTATTCAACAACTTTTCAACCCAATAACCCTACAAATGTGACAAAGCACAGTAACCTTATACAGGATCACAGATGAAACATTGCTTAGGAAGACGCACAAGTCTATATCCTCGCTTTGCACCTAGATCTAAATATTTGGTTGCCTGTGTAATACTTACAATTGCACATCCTTTAACCCCTAACCCTTTCCAACGCCAGCCAACAATCTCTTAGAACATGATTTTATTTTTTATCATCATTATTTTTTATCAAAAAGGTTTTATCTAAATTTCTCTTTTATAATGAATTTCATAACTTTTAAATTAAACATAAGCATTATTTTTCATAATTTTTAGATATATCCAAACAAACATCTTGTTATAGCCCTTTTTAACCTCACAGTTTAAATTAATTAAAATAAATTTAATTACTTACCTGTTTTAGAGAGGCTTTACCCATTTAAACCCGGATAAACCCTTTCACTCCCGGGGCTCATCTATGGTAATTTAAACCAACAACACTATATTGTATAATACTTAAAACAAGATTGTCATGTTGTATATAGAAACACATCTATAAATGATTATATGCATGATTGACATGTGTCATTGCATCACCATATGTAATGTACTTTGTACAAACTCAGGATAAATAAATGAAACTATGTAATAGATTAAGAGCTGAGCGAAGCAAGAGATCGAGAGAGAAATAGAAATCAACCTTAAAAAGGAATTTGGCAGCCCGTTGCCATCGAGGTCAAAGGGTGTAGAATGCCGCTGACGTTCAAAGTCCAAATTCTCACATGTCTCCCCCCTCGGCAAAGATATAAAACCTCGGTTTTAGCCCAACTTAGACAGTCACCTCACCGTCGTCGTGAGCCCTTGTTGGTTGCAGCCAGGTCCACCTCATCGACCATGTAGAACAGTGAGAAACCTTCTTTCTCCATCTTGCTCTTAGCTCGACTCCTATCTGTTGACGGAACTTTCCTACTACAACTGTGTCTCTTCGTTTTTTGTGTATGGACATTCCCAAGCTTTCCACTCTGCCTCGACCACGACTGCCTGTACTCTGTGAGAACTGTTAAAGGTCCTACAAGGTGCAGAGAGGTACTGGAAAACTCTCCACGCCCTGACTGTCCCTCTCGGTTACTACAGGTTTGACCCTCGGTTACCACACACCACACACATATATATATATATATGAAAAACAATAGCAAAAAAATAATAAAAAGGCATATCCTGACCAGGAGCACATGTGCTTTTCAGAAGGCAGAGCGCCATCTGGTGGAAAAGAAATCAACTATCCATTGATTTAACCTGTTCCCTGATATTTGGCTAACTCTATTTCTTGATAAGAAAAGCCATCCACGAACGCGTTTCGCGTCAGCGTGGAGTTGGCTGTACCACTGGGACCAAAAAAATGTTTGGTCCCAGTGGCTTCCTGAAAAACCAAGAAATGGGTATTTAAGGCCAAACTTGCGTAAATACGTTTTACACATGAAAAAAACAATAGAAAAAAATAAAAAGGTCAGGTATTGATATTAAAAATAAAAAGGCTTATCCTGACCAGGAGCACATGTACTTTTCAGAAGGCAGAGCGCCATCTGGTGAAACAGAAATTAAATATTCATTGATTTAACCTGTTCCCTGATATTTTTCTTGATTTATCAAGAAATTGGGTTGGCCAAATATCAGGGAACAGGTTATATCAATGAATAGTTTATTTCTGTTCCACCAGATGGCGCTCTGCCTTCTGAAATGCACATGTGTTCCTGGTCAGGATGTGCCTTTTTATTTTTAATATATATATATATATGTCATATTTTGCCTAATGCCCAAAAGATATTTTTTTCCATAATTGATATGTTAAATTGTAATATAGCTCAGAGAATGGGATCAATCTCAAAGCGAATTCCAGTGTCGAACGAGCTGGTGTTGCAAACAGCCACTTGAGAACAAGCAAAAGTCCATGGTACAGTAGTGCTGAAATTCCAGATCGGAAACAACTTGTTCAGCCACCTTGGGTACCTCGCTGATATCAAAGAAGACTGCCTCATCGGCTTGGACGTGCTTCGAAAATTTGGATTCAGCATCGACTTGCAAGAGAATGTACTCAAGGTTGCGAGAGAAGAGATTCCCTTAGTGGGTTCGAGGAGTTCGGCGACCAATAAAGTCCTGAAGATAATACTCGAATCTGATGTTAAAATTCCTCCGAGAGGTGAATGCATTCTTGAAGGACGTCTGACTGCTTCTCTCGGGGTATCCCTGCTGCTGATTTTGGAAGAAAATGGCCAGGAGTTTGGTCAAAAAGGACTTCTGTTAGCTCGACTCTGTGTAGATCTGACAAAAGTAACATCCCGATTAGAACGGTCAATCTTCTCGACTCCGTAAAAACTCTCGGAAAAGGGACTGAAATAGCTCTAGCTGAGCCTGTTACAAATGTGGCCCATTGCACATCTGTCGAAAACTTGGATAAAAGCCCTTGTCCCAGTTTGATTCCAGGCCATCTGCAGAAGCTTCTAGAAGGAATGCGAGAGGGGATGAACTGAATACAGCAAAAGAAGCTTAAACGTCTACTCTGCCAATATGAAGACGTATTCGCTACCAGCCCCAATGACACAGCTTCGGATTGATTAAGGAGGCGCTACTCCTGGTAAACAGCTCCCAAAAAGATTGCCCATGACAAGAAGAGGCGAGGTTGACAAATTGATTGAGTAAATGGCAGAATAATAAGTCATCGAGCCCTCACCTATACTTGGACATCTCCCGATGTGCTTGTGAAGAAAATGTATGGCTCCACACGTTTCTGTGTGGATTACCGAGGTCTGAATGATCTGACCAAAAAGGATTCCTACCCTCTGCCCTGAATTGATGCTACGATCGACACTCTATCCAGATCGCAGTGGTTCTTCACTTTGGATCTCAAAAGCGGCTACTAGCAAGTCAGAATTCACCCAGAAGACAGATAAAAGACAGCCTTCACGGCAGGAAACGGGCTTTGGCAGTTCAAGGTAATGCCATTTGGGCTATGCTACGCCCCTGCCACCTTTGAGCGTCTGATGGAGACGGTGCTGCAAGGAATTCCTTTGGAGACATGCCTAGTCTATCTTGATGACATTATTGTGTCAGGGAAGTGTTTTGAAGAGCATCTAATTAATCTTGAAAGAGTCCTACAAAAGCTTCGAGGAGCAAGATTGAAGTTGAATCAGAGAAATTGTCAACTCTTCAAAGAGAAAGTTCGTTACCTGGGCCATGTGATTTCGCGCCAAGGAATACAGACTGATCCAGACCGAACTGAAACTGTTCGGCAATGGCCTATACTAAGAGATGTACACCAATTGAGAAGTTTTCTAGGCTTGTGCAACTATTATTGAAGATTTGTTCCGAGTTTTCAAACATCGCGAGACCTTTTCATCGACTAACGGAGTCTGGCCGCCCCTTCAGTTAGACTGTTGACTGCGAAAGGGCAACGATAAACTGAAGCTGGCCCTGTCTTCTCCACCGATGCTAGCCAACCCTGATCCAGACGAGCAAATCATTTTGGACACAGATGCCAGCAACACTGGGATTGGAGCCATTCTATCTCAAACCCAAGATGGAGTAGAACGTATTACCGCTCACTTCAGTAAGACTCTATCCAAACCTGAGAGAAACTACTGTGTAACCCGAAAAGAGTTGATAGCAATTGTCAAATCGATTGAGAATTTCCACCATTATTTATACGGGCAGAAGTTTTTTCTTAGAACAGACCATGCAGCTCTACGATGGCTGTTGAACTTCAAGAGCGCAGAGGGACAGCTAGCTAGATGAATTCAGCGACTTCAAGAGTATGACATGGAGATTCAGCACCGGAAAGGGAAATCTCACGGTATCGCAGATGCTCTCTCAAGGCGACCATGCTCAGTGAACTGCAAGCATTGTTTCAAGGCAGAGACACAAGTTGAGCTCAATATTCGTCAGCTTGCCCTCGCGGAAGAACTCAAGTCAGACGAATGGAGCCCCGAGGAAATGAGAAAAGCTCAGTTTGAAGACGCTGATCTTCGGCCTGTCATGAATTGGCTCAATTCCGCAACCAACAGGCCAGCATGGGAAGATGTTGCATCCTGCAGCCCAATCACCAAGAGCTATTGGTCCTTATGGGACTCGCTGGAACTTCGAGGTGGTGTTCTCTACCAGAAATGGGAGAGTGAAGATGGTCAACACACACACATTGACTGAAAGATGATCCTTCCCCAATCACGAGTACCTTCCGTCCTCAAAGAGCTGCACAATAGCCCCAGAGGAGGACATTTTGGGATCGCAAAGACATTGGGAAAAGTGAAAGAACGCTTTTACTGGACTGTATGCTGTGCCAGTGTTGAAAAATGGGTACGACATTGTACTGAATGTGCTTCCAGAAAAGGACCAAATACAAGATTGAGAGCCAAACTCAAGACTTACAACGTGGGAGCTCCATTCGAGTGGATCGCTATCGACATCATGGGACCATTGCCGTGAAGTGACAAGGGGAACCGCTATGTCCTAGTTGCAATGGATTATTTCATCAAATGGCCGGAAGCATTTCCGCTTGCTGATCAGAAAGCTGAAACAGTTGCTGAAACCTTAATCAACCAGTACTTCAGTAGGTTCGGTGTCCCCATGCAGATCCACACTGACCAAGGAAGAAATTTCGAGTCGAGACTTTTTGCCCAAATGTGTAAACTTCTCGGAAGTTATAAAACAAGGACCACTTCCTTGCACCCCCCAGTCCGACGGCATGGTCGAAAGATTTAATAGAACCTTAGCAAGTCAAATTAGTCTCTTCGTCGCTCAGAACCAAAGAGACTGGGACAGTCAACTGCCTATTCTTCTGATGACCTACCAATCCTCAATACATGAAACCACGGGATACTCGCCAGCCAAGATGCTTTTTGAAAGGGAAATAAAGCTTCCCTGTGATCTGATCTTTAGATGCCCCAATAGTATAGGAGAAGGCTCGGATGAATTTGTCCACCGACTTCACTCAAGACTTGAAAAGTGCATCGATGGGCCAGAGAGAAATTAGAGATTGCAAGCGAAGCAACGAAGGTAAGTTATGACACCCACGCGTGCGGGAACGACCTTCAAGAGGGAGGACGTGTCTGGTTGTACAACCCGAAAAGAAAGAAAGGGCCCTCGCCTAAGTAACAAAGATCCTGGGAAGGCCCATTTTGAATTGTGAAGAGGTTAAACAATATCGTATTTAGGATACAACGCTCATCCCACTCTAAACCAAAGGTTGTTCATTTCAACAGACTAGCCCCGTTCAAAGAGCCATTGATCAGCGCCGCTGGGGAAGTCAGTCCTTTTCGGAACGAAAAAAATTAATGGAAGGGGGGCAGTGTTATATGGATAATTCCCTTCTCACTGTATGACAAGATATCCGAGAGGCAGGGATCCCAGAGTGAAGTTGTAGAAAGATGGATACGGGAGGATGGCCCACATGTGTGTAGAGAGGACAGGCATTCATCGTTGGCACGACGGCATTCCAATGTGGGGGGGAGGAGGAAGACAGTATTAGACAGATCTGCGGTGACAGGAGACGTAGCAAGTTGGCTATGGGAAGTGGGCTCCGGGCATGTGGCCGTATGGACTGACCGGCAAGACGGTGTCGAGGAGGATCCCTCTGGTGGCGGAGAATGGAGGCAAGTTCATCTACTGTATATAGTTGCTAATCTACTCTTTAAAGCTCTTATAATAAATATACCGTACTAATCTGTATTAAAAATAATCCACATTGTTCTCTTAGAAGCGTTGAACGCAAACATCGACGGCTGAGAAAGCGTCATAACAATACGCTTTTGTCTACTGGCTTAGAGTCCAAATACCCATCTAAACTTTGATCCCAAGATGTCTGCACACCTCTGCATCTTTCCAGTCAAATCTGTAGAGAATTGTATCGATATAGTGATTCTTTGATAAATATTGTCAAGAAGCTAAGCGGCTCCAATCACGAGAGGCCCCATGGGACGTCTGTCAATCATCGCTGGACACCGGGTGTGAGGGGTTCTGGGGAATCTGGCCGGCGGGGGGAGTGAGGGCCCTCATTAGGATTAACTCTGTCTTGGGGTAAGTTGTATTGACTCTCTCTCTCTCCCTATCAATACCCCTTATAATAAATTAATTATCCCCAAACTTGCCCTTGCTTTATTTATCTCCGCGACAATATTATTTATCTTCTCTGCTCCATTTATATTTCAATTCTAAATATTGGTTTGTTACCTTTAATTTCCATTAGAATAAGATATTTTCATATTTCTGAGTCTAGGTTATCGTTAATTTTCTTACTGATTCCAGGGATTATGAAATCTTATACATATAGACCCAGTATTGCATGCTCTTCTCCTCTCTGGAGTTTATAGGCACATGAAACTAATTTGGTTCTATTTATTCCCAATAGGCACGAAATTTAGTTGATCAGTTTGTTCCAATATTTTCCTGATTGTGGTATAAAACGCTTTTTCCAATTTGCACACCTTATTTACTTCACATTTTTGCATAAAGCCATCTGGTTGTCTCATGTATACTGTCTCGTCTAACTCACTATAGAAGTAGGAAGCCGTCTTCACATCATAAAAGTCTTTATGTTTGATTTATGTGGTGCGACGAACATTACTATCGTTCTCAAGCTTTCCTTTATAAGTACAGGTGATAGAGGTTCTTTATATTCCACACCATATCTTCGATCAATTTCCTTTCTCGTTTTGCAAGTTTTGCTTTGTACCGTTCTTCAAAGACGACTTTGTATCCCTTTTTTTCTTCCTCTTTTCGCGCATCTTTGCTTTAAGGGTTCAGTTTGTGTCATTTTCACTGCCATCACTTAGTTTTACTGAATTATCTTCCCAAGGCTTTTTGTGACAGGATAGTTCTTTTCTAAGATATGAAAGTCTCCAACAAAGTCTATCCTTTGGCGAAAATTTGTTTCTTCTTTTTTTTCAAGCCAATGTGTCAAATATTAAACATATTCGAATGTGTTTAACCGATGGTTTCCTGCCATTCCATCTCTGCATAAGCGCATGTTGCTTGATAGACTTTTAGGGAGAGAGTGCGATTCTTAATTTATACAACTGTAGCAATTGCCTCTGCCCACACCTTCATGAATAATTTTGAGTCATTAGTAAGGTTCGCTCTGTATCTATAAGACTCCTATTCATTCTCTCTTGCAATACATTACTTTGCGATGAGGATGTGTTGAATTGGTCATGGATCTCCTATCTCTTGAAAAATCAGTTAAATCTAAAGCTACAAAATTCAATTCCATTGTTCATTCTTACAACCTTCATTCAAAAATTTAATTCGCTTCCGTATCTTGATTTAAATTCCTCAAATATTTCAAAGGTTTCATATACTTTAATCTCGGGAAATATACAAATCTTATTTCACTTTAGTCATCGGCCACACTACCAGTAGTTTCAAATTTTTAATTATTCTTGTTACGGTTGATTTAGAAGATGCAGAAGACTCAAAATGCTTTGACCATTGACGTCGTAGAGTTGTGAAACTACCATGTTGATAAAAGAGTTTGATAATTTTAATTATTTCTTTCATATAGAGAGAGAATATTTTCTGAATTGAACTTGGATGGAATAAGAACACAGATATGAAATTCAGACGAATATTATAAATAATATTTTAGTTTAAAATTTTAAATTGGTATCGGGACTTACGGGCCACCGTATTGTAAAAATGTTTCAAGTAAAACTAACAAAAGTTTATGGCATGAAATATTAAACAATTTAAACAAAGAATATATGAGTGGTACCCGAGTGTGATGATACATAATGGGAAAATGGTTCAGAAGCCAGAATATATTATGGAATATTTCCATTTTCTATCCATTCTAAATCTATCCTTTTTTGTGTCATTCACTTTGATATCTTGACTTATTAATGTAGAGGCCACTCCTGGGGCCTCCACAAAGTTCACCCACAGAACCAAATAGAAAGCTGGTGGACAATGATGAAGCTGCCTCGACAAGAAAGAGGTGGACTTCGAGCATTCTTCAATGTCAAACCAGCCCATCTCTTCACCTTCTTTTTATTTCTAATTTTTGTATATAACTTATAATATTAATAATAAATTTCCTTTTTCTCTTAAATAAGCAGCTATTTGTTTTTTTTTAATATTTTAAAATAATATTTCGAATGATAATTTTTATTATATTTTTTTTTTTTTTCAAAAATTTATTTTTTTTATCACAGAGGGTGACCAGATAAAGATTTAATTTTATTTTTTTTCTCGGTCACCCTGGGAGAAAAAGTTAGTTACAAGGGAGTCTTAGAGCAGGGATAGGACAGTCAGGCTCGTGAAAAATTAACCAAAAATGTAGTTCTACAAGATTTGAGTGGAAGGAATTCCCAGCCATCCAACTGAAGCACTAAGTTAAGTAACTTTCAATAATATATTTTTTAACCAGTTATATATTCATGTATTTTCTCACAATCTGTCCTCATTGCCCATTCTATTTATTTTTATTTCTTATCTTTGTGTTTTTCCCGTTTTAAGAGATAAATAAATATATTTTGTAGTCTTAATCAAAATTTATAGTTGTTTTTTTTTTAACCCCAGTGCGCGCAGGATACATTCAAATTATACCTATTTATATAGCAGGATGTAATATTTCGTGAACTCCCTGAGAATGAAAGAGCCTCATGGATTTCGGGACGATAGCGTCAGAAATCAGCTCATCAATGACGCCTTCAACGTGGGACGACCAATTCCAAATAAGGCCACGAAAAGTTCACGGTAAACACAACCCTGCTGTTTAAAACATGTAACTTGTAAAATCCTGTCTAAAGCATAAACTAATAGATAATGTGTGCTAGTTGGAGGCTACGGAAAATCCAGTCAAGAATGGTAAAGACCACGAGGCGGCCAACCACGTGGAGAAACGGATCCCGCCATTCTTGAGGTAAGATTTGGTACATTTGTGGGAATGCTTTCTTAAGGCCGCAGTTGTCTACTTACATTTTAGTTTTATTAGGTATTATTTTGTTTATTATTTGTTTCTTAAATAAAATTAGGAATATATTGACATACATATATTCATGATCGGGTAGAGTAATGTTTGTCAATGTAAAAAATATATATATATGTTCAATTAAAAAGGCATATTTTAGATCAAAATATCATTTATTTTCCAATATTTCAGTTGGCTGAACGCCGACCTTTATTAAGGTATTATGAACATTCTGAAAATTAACAGTAACGCCAATTTTATATTTAAAATTATTTGTACTATGTGTAAAAGATTTTAGCATAAAAATAACAAAATATATATAAAGGAAATGTTAAACTACAATTTTTTTTATTAACTAAAAAAAACCACAGAGCGCAAATAAGCATAAATATAAAATTGTGAAATTTAAAATAAAACATAAGTAAAATTTGAACAAATCCATATGAACGTCGTTTTAGCCTATTGTGTAAAATTATAACCACCATTCTAAATCTAGTTTTACACATACTCTTAAAAAGGACCATAATTGAAAACACTGCATCATTTTTGTAATATATTTTAAAATCATATATTGTCAACACCTGTATTTCCTTTTTTTTAACAAGGTACACCAGTTTAGAGTATTTGAGATCTCAATTTTTTTTTATTAGTTAACAATCTTAAAAATTTCATATATTAGCTGGTAGATAGAAAATTACAAGGAAAAATTTTTTTAGCGGGAAAACGCTAAGAATCTGAGATAAACAACCCAGGAAAAACAAATAAAGATATCCAGCAATGTCAAATTCTAGACTCCCCCGCAAGTTTGATTGACAAGTCAGCGAAACCCTAAGGGTTTCAAGAGAACCGCTTTTCCCGCCTACAAGGAAACCTTTAACAGTGGACAGTCTAAACCGAGCGCTTGGTGTGAAAGGTACGTTTTTGCAAAAGCTTTGGCCTTTAGGCCATGGCCGGGCTCTAAGCCTGCCTCATATTTCTTCCATTTTTTTATATATCTATTTATTTTAATTTAGTATAATATTCTAATAGCATAAGATGCAAATATGTTTAAAAAAAAAACATTTTTGCACAAGTCATTATGACAAGATATTTTATGGATGCCAGTATGGCCAATTTTATGGTAATGGTCTATAGCAACGCAATTCTCTTGTGTAAAATGTTTAATTACCATTTAGATTACAGTTATGCATAATAATTTATTTTCTTCATCATTTATTTTAATTTACCTTTTATATATATATATTTTTAAGTTACTTTAGTTCATGCAAACAAGACGTTTGTTCAATTATAGTTTTAGATAAAAACGTGTTCCAATAAACGCCTAGAGTATACATTTTTTTTTATTTTAACAGTGTAGATGATCTCTTAAACTGGCCTTGTAATTTATTCTAATGCATGGGAATTTTAAACTGGTATTGTAATTTTCTTTTATTGACAAGCATAGTAACGAGTGCGCAAAATAGTATTTTATGATCCTGTAGAACTCTTATTTGTAAGTCCTCGTGGAGGGAAAATGGCTAAGATATAGCGACTTTTGATAGAAAGGTACGTATTGCGCAAAGCTACGGCCTTTAGACCATAGTCTGGCCCTATGCCTGCCACATATTTCCCCCATTTCCTTTATTTAACTATTTATTTTTGATTTAGTATACTATTCCAATAGTATAATATGCCAAAAAATATTTTAAAACATTTGTTAATGTCATTATGACAAGATATTTTGATGGATTCCAGTATGGTTAGTTTATCGGAGCGCAAATCCTTGTTTAAAATAAATGTCTTATTGCCATTTTGATTAAAGTTATGTATAGTGATTAATGTTTTTTACGCATCATTTTAAATATTTTAAGTTACTTTAGTTTATGCAAGAAATACGTTTGTTCAGTTTTACAGTTTTAGATAAGACGTGTTTTTACAATATTTTTTTTTATAGCGTAGATGACCTTAAACTGGTCTTGTAATTTTATTTTTTTGCATGGACATACTATCTTGTGCAGATAGTAATTTATGATTCTGTAGAATTGTATATTCTCATTTGTAACTCTTCGTGGAGGGAAATGCGTGACAATAGTATAGCGACTATTGATAAAAAAACCTCTTTGTATAGATTATTAGCCTTTTTTTTTACTTGAATCACCTTTGATTATATTTTTTTGCATGTGTGTGTCACGCACATTACAAATAGTTACTGCATATAATTTTATATCCCATTTATATTTTATTATTTAGTTATTATCGTAAAGACTGACCTATATATTCAATCTAATAACGATTTTATAGTATGATAATCCATGTACAGAATTTGGTGGGGAAGGTTTTCCTTTTTTTTTTTAATGAAATAAGTGAAATTTGTTTCTTTTCTTTAACTCCAGCCAAAGAACGAAATATTTTTTCAATGTCCTGCATCCTTTGGAAGTTAATAGCATTATTTCAGAATTGAACGCAATATGCAAACTTAGCAATTTATCAGACACATAGTTCCAGGAACCTTAGAGAGACAGCGATAAAGAACTTTGCACCTCGTGTGTGTTTGCACTTGACTGGTTTTTGATAAGCCTTTCCAGAAAACCTTATCTATACATCCGCCTTTCAGATTATTTGGCAGCAGAAGCCTGTAACAAACACCTATAGTATTGTTGCGTGCTCGACCTTTCGCAACGCTTCCTTACTGTGGCTGACCCTTTGTACCGTTGCCTTCCCTACACTACCACCTGGGAGCCACGCCAACACGTGAAACTCTCCCAACCTCTGGCAGTATCCGTCAGCCTTACCACGGGTGGGGGGACAGTCAGGACTGACCAGAGGCGCAGCGATGTGTTGTCGGAAGGAGAGTCACGACCGCACAACGCCGAAGAACAAGACCTTTATTGAAACACTTTATCTACATTTATGAATGGTCGCAATATCATATAACAAGTACTTTACATATTACAGGTGGCAGGATGAGGCTGGAGGAGGAATCATGCACAGAACCATTTATTTACAGGGGATGACGAAGGAACAGGACCAACAACAGAGAAACGCCGCATAAATCCATGGCGCCACCTATTGGCCACTTTTAGAACTATTTTCTAACGCCATGCATGCCACACTGCCCCCCAATCAAACCTGATCGTCCCGATCAGGTCCACTCTGATTGCTCTCCCTGGAAGAGTGCCAACCGGCTTAAATGGACGACCCTTGGTTTTGCTTCCGAACCTTTCCACCATTCCATCGTTGTCCATCTTTTTCTTCCACAGAAATCTGAGGTAGTCCCAAGCATTGTTCTTAATGGCCATCATCCGGAAATATCTTTTCAGGTCGGTCAAAACTCCGAGCTTATTCTTCCGAAGTTCTATCCTTATTTCAGGTATTCTTCTCTGCAGACCGGGTCTCCTCCTCAAGTACCGCCTCAAGGCGAGTCCGCAGTTTCCTCGACAGGAAGCGTCGTCAAATACTGGCCTTATAGGCGTCGTTTCGGACTCACACCCAAATACAAGGCGATCAGGAAACCAGTATCCTTTTCCCTCAGGTGGAATTTCATCAACTCTATCGACGAGCCCCTCCTTCAACCAATCTTTTGGATCAACAATCTCTCCTTCCACCTTTGATTCAGTACCTTGTTCTGCATCTAGGTTTTCTTCTACCTCTAAATCAGTACCCTGTTCTACATCTAGCTTTTCTTCCACCCTTAAATCAGTACAATGTACTTCATCTAAATTTTTCGCTTCATTTGCATCATGATCTTTTCCCTTGTAATGTTCTGCCTGCCTGTGTCCATCCTCCAGCTGCATGGACATCTCCTTGACCTTCTTGTCCAGCTTCCTGTTGGCCTTGGCGAGAGCTTGTCTCTCCTTGCCCTCCGCCTCCAGCTGTTCCTCCAGCTGGCAGGTCTGGCTCTCTAGGCTGGCAATGGTGGCCTTGGTACGGGCTCTCTGAGAGGTCTCCCGCTCTTGCAGCTTGGCCCGCAGCTCCTTGCCCTGTCTCTCCAGCAGGGACCCGGCGTTCTCCAGCTTCTGGCAGGAGGCTCTCTCTGCTGCCACCTCTGTGGTGAACAGGTCCACGGAGCTCTGGGCGCGATGGGCCTTCTCCGCCAGCCCCTCCGCCTCCAGCTGGCAGGTCTGGCTCTCTAGGCTGGCAATGGTGGCCTTGGTACGGGCTCTCTGAGAGGTATCCCGCTCTTGCAGCTTGGCCCGCAGCTCCTTGCCCTGTCTCTCCAGCAGGGACCTGGCGTTCTCCAGCTTCTGGCAGGAGGCTCTCTCTGCTGCCACCTCTGTGGTGAACAGGTCCACGGAGCTCTGGGCGCGATGGGCCTTCTCCGCCTGCCCCTCCGCCTCCAGCTGTTCCTCCAGCTGGCAGGTCTGGCTCTCTAGGCTGGCAATGGTGGCCTTGGTACGGGCTCTCTGAGAGGTCTCCCGCTCTTGCAGCTTGGCCCGCAGCTCCTTGCCCTGTCTCTCCAGCAGGGACCCGGCGTTCTCCAGCTTCTGGCAGGAGGCTCTCTCTGCTGCCACCTCTGTGGTGAGCAGGTCCACGGAGCTCTGGGCGCGATGGGCCTTCTCCGCCAGCCCCTCCGCCTTGGCCTGTTCCTCCTCCATCTCCTCCTCTAGCTGGTGGATCCGGGTCTCCAGCCTGCGCTTGTCATCCTGGAGCATGGTCACACGACTAGCCTTGCTGTTGGCCTCTTCTGCCAGGTCGTCTCTCTCTGCCTCTGCGCTGCGTCTCGCACGCTCTGCTGTGCTCGGTTCCTCCTGCAGGGCAATCACCTCGGACTCCAGGCTCTTGATCCTCTTGTCCACATCCTTGTGCCGGCCCTGTGCCTCCACCCCTATCCCCGACAGCATTTTGGCCCATTTCTCCTCTTTTTCCTTTCTTCGCTTCAGCTTCTCTTCCTTTTCTCGTTCTCGTCTCCGCTCTTCCTCCTCCTTTTCACGCTTCAGCTTCTCCTCTTCCTCTTCTCTTCGCCTCAGCTTCTCTTCCCTTTCTTGTTCTCGTCTCCGCTCTTCCTCCTCCTTTTCACGCTTCAGCTTCTCCTCTTCCTCTTCTCTTTCTTGCTTCCTTTCTTGCCTCCAAAGGCTCATGAACTGCTTCAAAAGTTCTTCTGAGGCCATTTTCTGTCCTCTGGTCTCCACAGGCATACAACCAAGGCGGCAACTATCTGGTTCCCTCCAGAGCCTCAAACCCGACTCTCCACCAGATACTGCCGGTCAGTCCACTAATAAGGATCCCACTTCTGACACCAAATGTTGCGTGCTCGACCTTTCGCAACGCTTCCTTATTGTGGCTGACCCTTTGTACCGTTGCCTTCCCTACACTACCACCTGGGAGCCACGCCAACACGTGAAACTCTCCCAACCTCTGGCAGTATCCGTCAGCCTTACCACGGGTGGGGGGACAGTCAGGACTGACCAGAGGCGCAGCGATGTGTTGTCGGAAGGAGAGTCACGACCGCACAACGCCGAAGAACAAGACCTTTATTGAAACACTTTATCTACATTTATGAATGGTCGCAATATCATATAACAAGTACTTTACATAATACAGGTGGCAGGATGAGGCTGGAGGAGGAATCATGCACAGAACCATTTATTTACAGGGGATGACGAAGGAACAGGACCAACAACAGAGTCAGAGCAGAGAAACGCCGCATAAATCCATGGCGCCACCTATTGGCCACTTTTAGAACTATTTTCTAACGCCATGCATGCCACAGTATCATAGCAGACTTAAAACTTGTTTCAACATCGGCTTTTGTAGTTTTATGAAACGTGGCATTAGGCATGGTGACCTGTAGCAAAAACTACATTTCTGGGAGGTTGAGAGTAGATCTTGAAGATTAAGAAGAATATCTTGCGTAGTTTTAAGCAATGGATGTCGGAGCATGCAATTTTGTCTGTAAAATTGGACATTACTCAGTAAGCTTTGAAGATACTCACTAAGGTGGACGTGAGGTGAAGAATGACATACAACATAATATACCGATGGACGCCATCGAGCGTAAGACCACGTGACGTGAACCAATTGAAGAGTGGATCACTGTGGTGGGATGTGAAGAAAATATTTTGAAAATATGCATCAGTTATAAAATACAGAGATGAATTCTATCTAATATCCATCTGCAAGGCTGATGCACCTAATTCGCTCAGATTTTTTTCAAGATTGACTAACTGGCATGCCAAGTTAATCTACGCGAGATATAGTTGTGTCAACCTGCACCTTCTCAGATGTGTCTAGGCTCGGTTCACCTCTGTCATACCACGAGAAACCACTGCGATGGCCATGTCTTAACGAGATAAATGTTTAGTATCATAACGAGATATATATTTTGAACATTCAATTCCGTTATCAAATTACAAAACTATTTTAGAGGCGTAATATTCATTTTTAAAATAAAACAATTTCTACTGTCCTTACTGCAATGGAAAAATTAAAGGCAGGGCCTGGCTCATCAGTGGTGAACCCTCTCTGCGGTTTCGCCAGTTTAATCTACCATACCGCTGTTATATTGCATTTTTGGAACTTCCTTTTATAGTGATACTGATGATTGACTCTTCGAATGGGTATTTTAGATGAACTATGGACATAAGCTTTTAGGACAGCAGAATTACATATAATTATAAATATATAATATGCTTCGAGCAATCGCTCTTCCGCAAATATCAAATTGTGTCTTTTATTTGAACAATTATGTTACGATACACTAGCGTGCCATCTGTTATCAAATTACAAAACTATTTTAGAGGCGTAATATTCTTTTTTAAAATAAAACAATTTCTACTGTCCTTACTGCAATGGAAAAATTAAATTTAATTTTTCCATTGCAATAAGGACAGTAGAAATTGTTTTATTTTAAAAAAGAATATTACGCCTCTAAAATAGTTTTGTAATTTGATAACAGATGGCGCGCTAGTGTATCGTAACATAATTATTCAATTCCGTATTTTAGTGAGACTTCAAGGGTGCTGTATCAAACCAGGTCAAGTCAATATACCATAATATCATCGAAGGCGTAAGAGAAGTTAGCCTGCAATCGAAAGTATTTCCTTTTTTTTACGAACCACCGCGTAGTGAACAAAAGCAATCCTTAGCAGAACGAATAGAACTGTCTAATACAATGATGTTTTCTTTTATTTTATATGTTAAAGAGTTCAGGCTGGACTAAAGAAAAGAACAATATAGTAGAAACTGAAGAATAATGTAAAATAAAGTGCATGCAAAGCTAATATTTCCTATAGAAGCACTCTAGATATAATTAGAACAGGGAAATTCTCAGGAATAGGATAGACAAAGACTTTTGAAGCACAAATCCAGGATTTGCATATCTTATATCTTTTAAGTAAATAAGTTGTACCACCTTGCAGTAACCAAACAACATTAGTTTAGATATTAGATAACTGTCGAAATTCGTCAGCTTTACGACGTGAGAGGAAGCCGACAAGGTGTAGACTTTGTGATGTGGGCGATGGCCATAGTCATTAATGTGAACATTAAGAAAGTGTATATATAGAAAGCTGTATGAGAAACAGTCATTTCGTAAAATTTTATTATGTATTAAATGGGACAGATCAAATTAAGCAGAATTTTTTTTTATGAAACTTTGAATTTTGAACTTTTATGTTAAAATTTTAAAATTTTCTCATGTCAATGCATTTGTAAGTGTAGACAATCGGTCTGGTTTAATTTTGGCAATTATGTGTAACCCATTTGGCACAAATATTCAAGTTTAGGGTAAATTATTTTTGTTTTATTAATATTAGATATAATTAGAATAAGATATTATTTGATCAAGAAGCGACTGGAGAACCAGACGCTCTTGAGTGGCCATTAGGTGGTAACTTTCCATTTATGAACAACGACTTAGTACTTCAGTATGGTGCATACTTTACAGTAGGCTTGGTGGCGCAAGCAGCTAAATAGATGTATAGGTATAGCTGGGCGACATCAAGTTTACTCCAGAGCCACACAACAACTCCAGAAAAAGATGTACTGCCGAGGTCGGAGTAGTGTCTGGCGGCGGGCTGTTTGTGTTCTTAGTGACGTCCAAGGTTGGGTATACGAGCCATCGTATGGCGCTCAATAATCCCTTGAATTGAAGCTAAGTAGACATAGACAATCAGAAGCCAGGTAGTTGAGAGCAGTGGTGTAGCAGAGTGTAGGTTTCTACATTAGTACAGATATCGGTTGGGTATATAGACGCCCTGTAATTCCATATTCTAGAACTAATATATGTTACCTACAGTCAACAAGTAGGATAAAGTTGTTGCACTGGTGGTGTAGAGTGGTTGCTATGACTGGAGCGTGTTTGAGGAGGGATGGTCGGTCAATAGGATCTTATCAGTAGAGGAAGCGTTTCCAATTGTCTGTGGCCTTCATGAGTTGAATGTCCTATTTTTTGTCGTTCTAATTAGTAAATTATCCTATTAAATTATATTTGCAGTGGTACTAGGTGTTGAGGCAAAGACAATTTAGGGACTTTGATATTTACAATTCTTTTAAGGTTAGATTAGCTTACAGTTGAGACTGATATCAGTCATTGAATATAAATAGTTAGTAAGAGATTGTATGAGGCATAGGTTAATTTATATTGAAGGGCTTTAAGTTCCCAAATTTCATTTTTATTTATTTGATTTCACATTAAGTCCTGACAATTTTAGTGTTACTTTTATTAGGGTATATTGATGATGATTATATAGTATTTTGGCTTATATAATGATTGCCCGCTATGAATGAATTGTGTGAATGGGAATGCGGAATGAATGTGAGAAAGCAGCAGTCAATTATATTGTTAGACCAAACTACGTATTTAGAATAGTTTTAGGGGGTTTTAATAGGATCGATTTTATTTTTTATTTCAAATTTGGTAGGATTATAAGCCTCTCAGGACAATGTAATTCTAAAATTAGAAAATAATCGCTCCTTTTCTTAGGCTTCCTTCGGGAATATGAGTTTTTTTTTTCAGCCTTTTGATATGTGTGAGACTTTGGTGGACTTAGCGGGTTTTCAATTAAATCAATGTAGGGTTTGATAACTGGGTGGTATCTGGTTTCAAACTCCAGTAGGGGAAGTATGCTCTATGGGTATGCTTCCTTCCATACGGATAACGTTAGTGGTAAAAGGCTGAGTTAGGGTGGGTTTTGCAAGTCGGGGACTTGATTGGTTCTATGCACTGACCCATTTGTTGGGTCTGATACCATTAATAGGGACGCGCGAGGTTTCGTAGTGTCTTCAGACGACTGACACGAGGACTCTTCGGCGAGGGTATCAATAAGAGCAGAATAGGCCAGTTAATCACGTCACGGGCTTTGTGCTGGACGTGAGGTCTTTGGCATTTCGGGCTTTGTGCTGAATGTCGTATTTACTCATACACTGGCTATGAACCATGATGAGTTGGATGATGTGTTCATCCTGGAGAACCAACCCAGCCCAGTCAGTCTTTATAAAGGACTCCCTACCAGACGTACTATGGTAGTACATTGATAAAATACTATTTATTTTATTAGGTATTAAGCAAGTTTCGAGCTTGCTCATGTTAGTTTAAATTAGTTAATAGCAAACCCATATAGAATTGGACATGTTTCAACGAAAAAGGCATGGAACTGATAGAGATAAATTTTGACTGACAGGCACGGGGTCAAGTCGGATGTGAAGTCACCAGTTTGAATTCATTATTGGCTCTTTTATTTATTTATTTTAGTTTGAATTCATTATAGTTCAGGTTTGAATTCATTATTGGCTTTCTTATTTATTTAATTTTTTTGTTTGAATTCATTATTGGCTCTTTTACTTTTATTTTTTTCTCCAGTTTGAATTCATTATAGTTCAGGTTTGAATTCATTATTGGCTCTTTTATTTATTTATATTTTTACCCCAGATTGAATTCATTATAGTTCAGGTTTGAATTCATTTTGGCTCTCTTATTTATTTAATTTTAGTTTGAATTCATTATAGTTCAGATCATTATTATTATTGGCTCTTTTATTTCTTTTTTTTGTGTGTGAATTCATTATAGTTCAGGTTTAAATTCATTATTGGCTCTTTTATTTATTTATTTTTTTTTAGTTTTGAATTCATTATTGGCTCTTTTATTTATTTATTTTTGTTTGAATTCATTATAGTTCAGATTATTATTCATTATTGACTCTTTTATTATTTTTTTTTTGGGAGAGAGAGAGTCACTAAGCATTATTTTAAAACTAGTAGGTATGCACCTTTCCACAAATGTGCCAAATCTTACATATAAATAGATGTATATATATATTTATAACCCTTGTGTTCCAGGCACCCTATGACACCGGATATATTTATCACAATTGGGTGTATTAATCAATAACCATGTGAAACCTCTTTATAATTTGTTTATTTCTATTGTTACTATCCGTGTCACAGTGTGAAATTAAAAAAAAAAGCCTATCTTGCATTCAACTGGCGAATGAATAGAATGCATGGCGCCCTTTGTTTTGACATTTATTTTTTTAAATTTTAGACAGTGCTATTGTTTCCTCTAATCCAGAGCATCCCCCGACCTCCACTTTTGACCCCGGAGATTTGTCCTGTTCCGTCGCAAGCCCAAATCCCGTGGTCTTGGCGGGGAAGGACTGTAGAGGCCACTCCTGGGGCCTCCACAAAGTTCACCCACAGAACCAAATAGAAAGCTGGTGGACAATGATGAAGCTGCCTCGACAAGAAAGAAGAGGACTTCGAGCATTCTTCAATGTCAAACCAGCCCATCTCTTCACCTCCTTTTTATTTCTAATTTTTGTATATAACTTATAATATTAATAATAAATTTCCCTTTTATTTTAAATAAGCAGCTATTTTTTTTATATTTTAAAATAATATTTCGAATGATAATTTTTATTATAATTTTTTTTTTTTCAAAAAATTATTTTTTTATCACAGAGGGTGACCAGATGAAGATTTATTTTTTTTTTCTCGCGGTCACCCTGGGAGAAAAATTTAGTTACAAGGGAGTCTTAGAGCAGGGATAGGACAGTCAGGCTCGTGAAAAATTAACCAAAAATGTAGTTCTACAAGATTTGAGTGGAAGGAATTCCCAGCCATCCAACTGAAGCACTAAGTTAAGTAACTTTCAATAATATATTTTTTTAACCAGTTATATATTCATGTATTTTCTCACAATCTATCCTCATTGCCCATTCTATTTATTTTTATTTCTTATCTTTGTGTTTTTTCCGTTTTAAGAGATAAATAAATATATTTTGTAGTTTTAATCAAAATTTATAGTTGTCCTTTCTTTTTTTTAACCCCAGTGCGCGCAGGATACATTCAAATTATACTTATTTATATAGCAGGATGTAAAATTTCGTGAACTCCCTGAGAATGAAAGAGCCTCATGGATTTCGGGACGATAGCGTCAGAAATAAGCTCATCATTAATACCTGATCTGATTCTGCTCTACCTCAATTCCTTCCAATTATTCATTTTTTCACTGCTAGTAGATTCACCTACCTAGTTTTCTTGATCTTAAAATCTGACTCGAAGAACCACAATCTTGTTTGAAATTAAAAATGTTATCTTGATTTGATTTTCGTTTGAAAAAAATGATAAAAATAGAATTATTTTAAAAAATTGGCTTCTATGTTATTACTGAAAATGGCTAGCTTTCTAATACACAAACAATACTGCCTTAATAAAAAACATTAATGTGAAATAATAGTACACGGGATATTTAACTGGGATGAGGTGCATAAATTAAGAAAGAAAAAAAGGCATCTCCTTATCGTGTAACTGAAAATTGCTGGAGACTTGCGTCATCTATTGGAATGAATATCAACTATTCTTTGTTTTTTAATTATTCCAAAATTGACCAAATACCCATTTTTGATTAAATAAGAAAAGGTAACCACGTACCCGTTTCGGGCTGATGGCCCTCGTCAGTGTAGTGCAAGCTGTACTTCAACGACAAAAAAAAAACGGTCCTTCAGGCATCCTGAAAAATCATGAAACGGGTAGTTGAGGCCAAAATTGCGTGAGACCGCGAATCAATCTGAAATAAAAACTTTTTAAAATAGTACAAATGTGATATTATACTGGGATAAGGTGCATAAATTAAAAAAGAAAAAAAGGCATCTCCTTAACTTCAGTTGCACGATAAGAAGATGTATTTTTATTAGAGCTTTGATATAACTTGCTTCCCTGTCTGTTCGTCTGTCTGTCCACAAATATTGTAATCAATTTTATTATACTTTTAGAGTACGTAGGTTCATAACAATGTGAGTTGACAAATTTTTCGGCTTCTGGGTTGTCAGGTTGGCCTGGAAGTTGACAAATTTTCAAATTGCCTTTTAAATTTTGTAAATTAATTTTAATATACAGGGAGATCCAAAAGTCTTGCACAACTTTAAAAATTAATAACTCCGCGAATATTTGCGCTAGAGCAATGCGGTAAACACCATTGTGTTTAGGATGCAATAGGATTTTTATGGCAAATAATGGAAAATTCGAAATTAAATTTAGTTACAATTTTATTCGCTAGATTTCGCTCTACCAGAATCAGATTGAGCGGCCAAATTGTTTGAAAAAATGAAAAATATATCTGATCGACACGTATTTTCCTTTTTGAATACCAGGAAAGAACCCTAATAATATCAAATGATAAATTAATAAAACACCATTTTGCCAAAAGTAGAATAATTATTTGACGATTTTTAAATACAATCTGAGATATGTAAAATAGGTATATAATCGTAAGATAGAATCCTCTGATGTATAAGTTGCAGTAATACATGAAAACTCCGATGATAAGTTTCTTTATTTCATAAATGATATATCGAGCCTTCGGGTATCGTAAACCCTTCGACAGGAGTGTATAAGACGAAATGAATCACAATTTTTAGCTATTATTATATATGCTATGTTATTTACATATTTAAAGATGTGCAATTTTTTTAAATTAACATGAATATTTAATGCCTGAATTAAATTTTATATATACAAAACAAGCGAGAAATATACTATTGCTTATCTGGAATGTAGTTTTATGTATCTGGATTATGTATTAAACGATTGTATACTTCTGGGATATCTATATGTCTATTAATGCTCTGGTGTTTCGTGGATAATATTTCTTCAAGGATTAGTCTTTTATGTTTATTATTTATGTTGGTGTATATAGTAGGTTTTTGGTTCAGCTAAATTAAAAGTATGGACTGTTGTTTCAATGTGTTGAAAAATAAGTGATCTATTGTCTTTTTTAAATATATTTCTATTGTGTTCATTAATTCTGTCCTTGACTAACCTGCCTGTTTCTCCAACGTTTATACTATTGCAATGGTTACATTTAACGGAATAGATGGCCTGTCTGTTGTATATTGGTAGGTTAGGGCTATTGTTTTTGGTGTTAGGGTTTCTAACTATAGAACCAATGTTTGGGGTATTTTCATAAAAAATTCTGATTCCGTGTTTTTTAAGTTCTCGGGCTATTTTGATGTTATTGGGGGAATATGGTATGATGCATGTTGATCTGTATGTCTGTTTATTGTTGATTGTGGAAGGGTTATAAAAATGTCTTAATATAATTTTTTTTGGGTATCCTGCTATGAGAAGGTTTTGCATTATATTTTGAGTTTCTATTGTTTTGAATGTTTGATTGGAACAATGGGTATGGATCCTTTTTGTGAGAGTTTTTATGGTGTTTATTTTTTGGTTTAAAGGGTAATATGAGGAGTAGTGTATGTAATTGGGTTGTAAAGTGGGCTTAGAATATACTGTGGTGTTGAACATCCGGTCTTGCCTGGTGATAAAAAAATCTAAGAAAGGTAACGTGCCATTGGCCTCTTTTTCTAGAGTGCAATCTATTTCTTTATGAAAGTCTTTTAATTTGGTCAAAATGCTATCTATTGCTTCTGTATGGCATAAGCAGAATATATCGTCTATATACCTGCCCCATATTTGAATTTCCGCCGGAAAGTGGCGAGTAATCTGCCGGTCTATATGTTGCATTACTATTTCTGCTAAAGGGGATGATAGTAGGCTTCCCATTGGGGAGCCTTTGGTTTGTTTGTAATTGTTGTTATTGAATGAAAATATGTTGATATGTAAACATATATCTATTAATTTAATTATTTATTGTATATATTGGAGGTTATATTATGGTCTGAAAGAAAGGTTTTTGTGCATTATATGACTAATTGGTGTGGTAAGCTAGGGTAAAGGTTAACGACATCAAAAGATACCATACTATGGTTAGGTCTATAGGGAGTGCTTAAAATTTCGCTGATGAACTTTGGTGTGTATATAATAGTTGTTTTGGGGGGATTATCTTTGAGTAAGGGGATGAGAAGATTGGCTACAAATTTAGCTAAAGGAGCTGCTGGGGATAGATAGTACGAGGTGTGTTCAAAAATTATCGCGACCTTTGTGCTTTTTCAAAAATTATTTATTTATTCATGAATACCTATTTTGTCCCCTTCAAAGTAATCTCCATGAGATATTATACACTTGTGCCAACGGTTTTTCCAATCTTCGAAGCACTTCAAAAAATCATTTTTTGAAAGCTTTTTCAGCTCCTCCTTCGATACCTTCTTTATCTCGTCAAGCGTAGTGTAACGTCGTCCTTTCATGGGCCTCTTCAGTTTAGGGAACAAGAAAAAGTCACAGGGGGCCAGATCTGGGGAATACGGTGGCTGCGGCATCATTAGTGTGTTGATTTTGGCCAAAAAGTCGCGCACAAGCAACGATGTGTGAGCAGGGGCGTTATCGTGGTGCAGAAGCCAATTTTAGTTCTTCCACAAATCCGGGCGTTTCTGGCGGATTGCTTCGCGCAAATTGCGCATAACCTGCAGGTAATATTCCTTATTGACCGTTCTACCCTGTGGCAAGAACTCATGATACACCACGCCCCTGCAATCGAAGAAAACTGTCGGCAAAACTTTCACATTCGACCGAACTTGACGCGCTTTTTTCGGTCTTGGTTCGTGCGGCAGCTTCCATTGAGATGATTGAGCTTTGGTTTCCACGTCATGACCATAAACCCACGCTTCGTCACCAGTTATGACCCTCTGGAGCAAATTTGAGTCGTCGCGGACAGAGTCCAACATCTCATTAGCAATGTTAATGCGATGCTGTTTTTGGTCGCAATTGAGCAAATTTCGCTGCGACCCATCTCATGCCCAAATCATTGATAAAAATCGAATGGCACGAGCCAATCGATATGTTTAGGTCCTCAGCAACTTCTCTAACGGTTATTCGACGATTGACCAATATCATTTTCTCCACTTCATCAATTTTTTCGTCTGTTGTTGAAGTGCTCGGGCGTCCGGCACACTCTTCGTCGTTCACATCTTCTCGGCCTTCTGAGAACATTTTGTACCACCGATAAACGTTGCTTCGGTCCAAGGTAACTTCTCCGTATGCCACAATCAACATTCGGAATGCATCCGCGCACTTAATTTCGTTTTTCACACAAATTTTGATACAGGTTCTTTGATCCATTTTTTTAATAGGTAAAAATCGAAGATGATCCAAAACACCTGCAAGCAAAGCAGCTGTCAACAATTAAGTGAACATTCAAAATGGCCGAGCTTGTCGGCATAAGTGAGAGACATGAGTACCAACATAAAGCCACAAAAAGATCGAAATTCGAATATACGTAACCCGCGAAAACTCGAAAGTCGCGATACTTTTTGAACACACCTCGTATGCTACTATAGATCGTAATGGGTTACCTGGCTTGTGTAGTTTTGGGAGTCCATATATATACACAGTGTGGCAAATAATTTTTAAGAATGGGTTTGTAAAATAAAACAGAAACAAGCTAATTCAATTTCTACTATTTTTTTTATTCAAAATAATCCCCTCCGGATTCAATACATATGTTACAACGATTTAATAAGGAATTAAATGCCTATTGCAGGCCACTTTGAGGAATCGCCTCCAAAGTGCTCGTCGCAGCTCTCTGGATGGTCGGGATATCATTTAAAAAAACAACCTTTTAACTTCAATTTTATTTTTGGGAATAGGTAAAAGTCACATGGTGCTAAATCAGGCGAGTACGGAGTATGATTCAACACACAGACGTTATTTTTGGCCAAAAAGCGACGAACAATGAGTGAGGAGTGACTCGGTGCATTATCATGCAGAAAACACCAACTGTCTTCATCGCGATATTCTGGACGAATTCTGGCAATCAAACGTTTCAAAACGTTTAAATAATACTCTCCAGTAATGGTTTGTCCAGTGGGAACAAATTCTTTGTGGATAATACGTCTACTATCGAAAAAGGTAATTAGCATTGTTTTGATTTTTGATAGCACTTTTCACGTTTTTTTGGCTTGTGGAGAGTTTTTTGACTTCCATTCGGCACTTTGGCGCTTTGTCTTTGGGTCATACTGAAAACACCATGTTTCGTCCCCCCTAACAATTGATTTCAGGAAGTTTGAATCATTTTCATAGGCAGAAATGATGTCCCTGCAATGTGCAATTCTCAATGATTTCTGCTCGCCCGTTAAAGTGTGTGGCACAAATTTAGCACAGACTTTAGTTTTACCCCAAATCTTCATGCAGAATGGTTCGAATTGTTTCTTTGTTGATGTGTAAAACCTCTTCCATCATTCTCAGGGATGCACTGTGATTGTTGGCAACAAATTCTCGCACTTTTTCTATACTTTCTGGTGTCTTCGAAGAACTTGGTCGTCCAGTATGCTTATCATCTTCTAGAGTATTTCTTCCATCCGAAAAACGTTTGTGCCAAATGAAAACATTTGATTTACTCAAACATAACGTACCATAAACTTGCTTCATCAAAATATATGTTTCCGATACACTCTTCTACCAAGTTTTGCATTAAATTTAATGACCGCTCTTTGTTCCATCTCAGAATTCCGACGAACAAAAATTTTTACTTTTCAAAAATCGCCTGTATGGTTTTAAAGAGTTAACCAAAATGGCTGAAACAAAGCCACGCGCTAGATAAGGCTTCGAATATATATACGCATGCGCAATTTCATAACTGGCTCTGCTATTGGCTTTTATCTAGCGCGAGTCTTAAAAATTATTTGCCACACTGTGTATGCATCGGAGTTTATATATACACCATCTGCCGTGATGGTGCTATCTCTTTGAAGGCTTCTTAAATATTTTTTGCATTGATTGTAGATTGCCCTTTTTTCAGCCTCGGGGATTAATTCAAAGGTGTTCCTGTCTGTGAGAATATTGTTCATTTTGTTGATATATTCCGTTGTTTCCAAGATTACAGTTTGGCCTCCTTTGTCTGATCGGGTTATAAGAATTTATTTTCTATTTCTTAAGTTTTTGGCTATAATTTTGTTTCTAGGGTTTATCTTTAGAAAGTTCGTGGTTTCAGTTAAAGCAGATGAGGTTATGTTTCTTATTTTGGCTATTGTTTGATGATTAAGTCCGCTGATAGCAGTCTCAATTCCTTCAATGGTTTTCAGGTGGTCAGTTTTGTCGGCATACCTGTGTTTTAATCCTTTGGAAAGGTATTTTATCTATTCTATTGTGAGATCTGTCTTTGATAGATTCATTATATTGGTTTTCTGGGTAAATGTGCCAAGTTGTACTTTATACTTCTTCGACCAGAACTGTAGCTTTTTGTTGTGTTTTTCTCCTATTTCAGCATTTAGAATTTTAATATCCTGAGTTGTTCTTGTGATGAGTTTTTGAATGGTATCAGGGTGTACTCTTTGTGAGGTAATGCAGATCAATTATTTTAAGGTTTTTGAAATCAGCCGGATTTTGGAGTAACAACCTTTTGTTCTGGATTTCAAAAGTCTAATTTGAGCTTCTTTAATGACCTGAGTTGAAAATGGGTTCTTCACGGGATCCTTAATTCTGAGTGAGGGGGGGGGGGGGGGGGGTGGGGGGGGGGTACGAAGCTGTTTTCTTCACATATTCTATTGAAAGAGAGGTGTTTCCTCCATTTTGCTAAAGATAAGGATTTTTTATGGATGAGGGTCATGTAGTGATTCATTTCATGAATCACATTGACATTGAACACATTGAAACAACAGGCCATACTTTTAATTTAGCTGAACCAAAAACCTACTACACCAACATAAATAATAAACATAAAAGACTAATCCTTGAAGCAATAGTGTCCATGAAACACGAAACATATAGATATCCCAGAAGTATACAATAGTTTAATACATAATCCTGATACATAAAACTACATTCCAGATAAGCAATAGTATATTTCTCGCTTGTTTTGTATATATAAAATTTAATTCAGGCATAAAATATTCATGTTAATTAAAAAATATTGCACATCTTTAAATATGTAAATAACATACCATATATAAATAATAGCTAAAAATTGTGATTCATTTCGTCTTATACACTCCTGTCGAAGGGTTTACGATACCCGAAAGCTCGAGATATAATTTATGAAATAAAGAAACTTATCCTCGGAGTTTTAATGTATTATTGCAAAAATAGGTATATGCAAATTAAAACATGTAGTAAAATATATTTATATTTTAGATAGAGTTTTGTGAAATAGATTGAATATTTGAAAAACACTGCTGCTATCAAAAGACGAATTTTTGAAATGGTAATATAGTACCAAAAATTATGATGGCACTATTAATAGGATTTATCGCTAAAAGGAATGTGTAGTTTCTTGGCTAATTGGTGACACTTGACTATTTAACTGGATATTTGTCATGATCCAACAAATGAAATATAGAGGGGAGTGGTGAAATATATTTGTAGTACATTATTCCAAATATCCTATGGGCTTGTTAAATGTTATCATTGCTTATTATACTGTACACAATTTTAAAAATGTGTCCCCTCAAATAAAAATCATTTTAAGATAGACCTTTTGCGTTGAAAAACATGGTAGTAAAATCATTTTGTATTATCTTTTTGCGCAAAATTTTTAAAGGTGGGGGTGTACAGAGAATATTCCTTATGTAATTCCTTTTAATGAGCGAAAAGCGATAAACTAAACATAAGGGGTAAAATTGTGTATACCAGTGTTATTCGAGAAGTTATAACACTTTGGTTTGCACGACATAATATAAGATGTGAGCAAATGACAAACAAAAAAAAAATACTGTTCACAAAAAAAAAATAGTCAAGATGTGAGGACAGCATTTATTATCCCCATAACCCAACACAAAGAGCTTCAAAAAATTGGTAGATCATATAATACATGGCAGCTTATATAAAACATGAAGTAACTGCCTTCTCTCTTGTATTAGGTAACAATCCTTGCTCAATGTGGCGCCCTTCATTCCCAAACACCGCCTGCAGACGATAGATGACAGATTGGACAGCATTAAATAACATATCTGTGAAATTGATGAAACGTGCCATCTGATAGAAGCCTTCAACATGGCCAATATGGTAGGCCTGCATCGAAAAACACGCGACTTAATGTACTCCCATAACCAAAAATCGCAAGGCGTCAAGTCTGGTAATATTGGAGGCCACTTGTGTGTAAAGTGGCGACTTATCACACGATCTTCACCGAACGTATCCTTCAGCAATTGTTCGGCACCGCAGGGAGATATGAAGAGGTCCTCCATCTTGCATGAATTATTTCGCTTAGAGCTTGTCTGTCCTGAAATATGGAAATAACCTTTTATCTCATATGTTGAAAATAAAGTTCACCAGTTACAAAAACGGGTGTAAAAGTTCTTCCATTGATTTTTTCAAAGAAAAATGGCCCAATAATAACAGATGTGAACCCACACAAAACTGTAACTCTGGGCTGCTAAAGTGGCATTTATGTAAATTTCCTAGGGTTTTCTGTTGCCCAAATGCGGCTGTTTTGAGTGTTAACTTATCCCTTTAGAGAAAATTGAGCTTCATCTGTTCACAGAATATTAGACAGCCAGTTTTCATCAATATCAATTTGCCGGAAAACCCATGCAGCGAATTCTTGACGCTTCTCAAAATCGCCGACTTTCAGTTTGTGAAATCTTTAAATTTTGTATGGGTATTCTTAATGTGTGTGCTCTCCAAACTGTTCCATACGAAATTCCCGTTGTCGAAAACCTTATCGAGAACTTACTTCTCCATATGTGGATAACGTTTAAATAGCTTCATCATTCTGCGAAACCGTAACAGCCATTGACTTGCATGTCGATGATCTTCCATTCCGAGGTTTTGCCTCTAGAGAGATTCAGTCGTCTCAAAATATTTAATCATTCGCCTTAGAGAGTAGCAACTCATGGGTCCTTCACCGCTTCGAATACCTTTAAAGGTACGAAACGCCCGTAAAGCTTCAACAGCAGATTCTGAATTGCAATAAAAATAATTCACCAAAAGTGCTTTATCTTGTAGTAACGGCATTCCAGATTAAAATAAATTATTAGAATTAGATAAATATTTTTCAAATGAATTAAAATAAATATAATTGATACTGAGAGAGAGTTGAATTAAAAAAATTAGAAATTTAATATATTCTAAATTTAAATCACTTTGAAGATTCCAGCAAACCGCATCTAAAATATAATTTTTTTTTGCAACATTTTCCAATTTGCATTTACCTATTTTACATATCTAAGATTGTATTTAAAAATCGACAACCAATTCTTCTACTTTTGGGGAAATGGTGTTTTATTAATTTATCATTTGATATCATTAGGGTTCTTTCCTAGTATTCAAAAAAGAAAAATACGTGTCGATCAGTTATATTTTTCAATTTATCAAACAATTTGGCCGCTGAATCTCTGATTCTGGTAGAGCGCCATCTAGCGAATAAAAATGAAACTAAAATCAATATCGAATTTTTCATTATTTGCCATAATATTCCCATTTTATCCTGAAATCAATGGTGTTTACCGCATTGCTCTAGCGCAAATATTCGCGGAGTTATTAGTTTTTAAAGTTGTGCAAGACTTTTGGATCACCCTGTACTTCCAGATCACAAAGAAGTATGGAACCTTTAACACTTACTTAGTCAAATGAACAATGCTAGTGTACAAATTGTCAGACTTGTGGGTGGTCGGAGTGGCCAGGAATGAACAAATTTCTATATTTCTTTTTAAGTATTGTGTTACGCCCCTTACATTGACCAATCCACCGCGAGCAGGCCTAATCCAAAGCGAACTTTTGATTCAAATTTTCTAAATTCATGACTAAAATCTAACTAAATAATTAATAAGTGGAAACAAAATTTTAAAAAGCTTCTATTTAAATGCACTAAAAAGGAAAAAATAAAATATTTTATCTTTTGTCACTCAGCAATTAGATGTATCTGAGTGAAAATAAAAGCGGCGGGGGACAATAAAATTTAGAGAAGAGGTAAAAATTTAGCAAACAATTATAAAAATCGCTAATCAATTGCTACATATTAAATCACATTAGATACGAAATTCATGATGATCGTCCCCAGCCACTTTTATACAAATATATTTTTATTAATAAATTATTTTAATTAATTTATGGACCTTATCCCAGATTTATTTTGCCCATATTACTATTCAAACATAGTATACAACTAGCCGAATGACCCGGGCGTTGCCCGGGTTTTACCCGATTAAATGCTTTTATTCAAATACTATTCGTTACAATTATAAATTGGCGCCGTGGATGTCATTCTTGTGAAACGTCCCGCTCCAAACTTTGTGTCTGAGAAGCGATATTTTTATAAAGAGCTGATCTGGCTTTGTGTCTTCTGCTCGAATGAATGTTTTTCTGTTAGAATTTTGTTCCTGCATACTAAAAATGAACTGGCTTTACCCGTGGTCTCTGCTTTTTGGAATTTTTCCGGATATAATTTTGTATCTAATAATCAAATATCAGTTCAAAATCACATTAATAGGTATCGCTCAGCAAGAGCAACCTAGTTCATGATAATTGAAACAGAATAATCAAATATGATACAGCAATATTGTCATCATCATTTTCTGAATAAAAAACAACTACTTTTTTTCCCAGAACCTGTCAATTTATTTTTCTTGACTGAAAATCCGGAAAATATTTTTTCCAAATTTTTCTCTGTGTCCTGTTAAAACACGTTTTACATGTCCATTAGGTCAGCTGATATTACCTCCCATCTTCACCGCTAGAGGCGCTGCTTGCGAGCGAAAGGGCAAATTTGAAACGCAATTTGCAAATAACTTGTATACATACTTGTATACTTGTGTACATAGACCATAAATCTGTACATAGACAGGAAAAGCACATATATTTTAATAATATAAATAAGTTTTAAAAATTGTAAAAAAAAAAAAAAAATGCATCGGCCGGGAATCGAACCCGGGGCGCCCGCGTAGCAGGCAAGCTTTCTACCACTGAACCAAAAACAAACGGTGACAGAATTGTGCATGACTCTGATACTTATATATTTTAACTAGCCGAATGACCCGGGCAACGCCCGGGTTTTACCCGATTAAATGTTTTTATTCAAATATTATTCGTTACAATTATAAATTGGAGCCGTGGATGTCACTCTTGTGAAACGTCCCGCTCCAAACTTTACATGTACATTAGGTCAGCTGGTATTACCCCCAATTTTCACCGCTAGAGGCGCGAGCGAAAGAGAAATTTTACAAATAACACGACGGATATTCGGGATAGAGACCTGAAATTTTCACTAAGAGTTTTTCAGATTCTACTTTATATACTGTTAAAATATCAATCAGATTAGTTACTTATTGTGGACGTGTATAGTTGACAAACATACATACATACATACGCTGACTTATAAATATATAGAGATAATAATATAAATGAGTTTTAAAAATTGTAAAAAAGAAAAAAAAATGCATCGGCCGGGAATCGAACCCAGGCCGCCTGCGTGGCAGGCGAGAATTCTACCATTGAACCACCGATGCTTATAAGAAATGGCCCTATTTGGGTATTTATTCCATTCACAAAAGCAAACGATGACACAATTGTTGATGACCCTGATACTTGTATTTATAATTATGTTAGCATAATGAATTAGTCAGTATTCCCATGGTCTCCATCGAAGAGGTGTGAATTGACTTTTTGAAAATATACATAATTATGAAAAAACGAAATAAAAAATAAAAGATAAAAAGATCAGGTGTTGAAATCAAAAAGAAAGATGGCATATCCTGACCAGGAGCACATGTGCTTTACAGAAGGCAGAGCGCCATCTGGTGGAACAGAAATCAACTAAACATTGATTTAGCCTGTTCCCTGATATTTGGCCAACCCAATTTCTTGATAAATCAAGAAATACATAATTATAAAGATAGAAGCTTCTATAGAAATAACTAAAATAAGCCGAAATAGCTCAGTTAGGTGAGCGTTAGACTGAATATCTAAAGGTCCCTGGTTCGCGATCCCGGGTTTCGGCATCTTTTTTTAATTTTTAAATTTTTACTTACCGTAATTTGACACGTGACTTAACGTGACAGAATTGTGCATGACGCTGATAACTGTATTAAATATGATACAGCAATATTGTCATCATCATATCCTGAATAAAAAACAACTACTTTTTTTCCTAGAACCTGTCAATTTATTTTTCTTGACTAAAAATCCGAAAAATATATTTTCCAGATTTCTCTCTATGTCCTTTAAAACACGTTTTATATGTCCATTAGGTCAGCTGATATTACCTCCCATCTTCGCCGCTAGAGGCGCTGCTTGCGAGCGAAAGGGCAAATTTGCAACGCAATTTGCAAATAACTTGTATACATACTTGTATACTTGTGTACATAGACCATAAATCTGTACATAGACAGGAAAAGCACATATATTTTAATAATATAAATGAGTTTTGAAATTTGTAAAAAAAAAAATGCATCGGCCGGGAATCGAACCCGGGGCGCCCGCGTGGCAGGCGAGCATTCTACCACTGAACCAAAAGCAAACGGTGACAGAACTAAGAAAGAATTGTGCATGACGCTGATAACTGTATATAGATAAAATTGGTGAAACAAATTTCTCTTTAAAAAAATAACTAGCGTATACAATTATGATATAATCGATTTTTTATGGATAAACGGCGCTAAGTATTGTGTGCATAATATATTTTTAAAATAATAAACTTCACAAAAGTAATATATCAGTCAATATTGCTTACATTATTGGCTGTTTCTAAGAAATAGCTGAAGAATAATATGGGGACATTATCCTCCCTCGAAGAACTTTCTATATTTAAATAATAAGTTAGTTTTAGAAGTTTTTTTGCCTCAACCCCCACAATTCTCTCTATGAAAGTATTAACACATCTCGCCATAATAGATCTAATCAGGGTTGTCAGGTGTCAGAGATAAATCCTTAGAAAGAAATTAAGAAAGGGATACAGAATTGAGTGGATCAGATTTAACGCCATGGGGCATGTATTGATCGAAGCCTATCCTATTAGTCTCTCGGCCGAGCTAAGACAATCCGAGATATCAAGATTGGGACGGATCTTTTTGGAATCCTGCTTACTTTCTTTCTATTTGGTGTGTGGATTAAATTTTTCAAAAGTTCTTAATCGTTTATAGGCATGTGTGGTGATATTTTTATTTGGCTTTTATAAATATTCTTGAAAATAAATATTCCTTCGAAAACCTCCGAATCTTGAGCAAGTCCAACCTCACTGGGGAGGGAAGGATGAGAGAGAAATTAAACTTCTGACGAGCTAAGCCCTTTAATCTAATTGTTTATAGCGCTGCAGTAAACCCTGTATAAGTCTTGCTTTAATTATCTATTTATCAAAAAAATTATTCGATATAACGCATTTTCATATATAATTTGGGCATAGAGTACATATTAATATTCATCATCAATATAATTTTCCCACCCACCATCACCAGCATAGATTATACCATATATATATGACATAATAAAAATATGATTTTTATTATTCATTAATATAATTATAATTTAAATAATCATAGAATTAACACAGAGTTAATTGATATTGATGATAAACCATGTTTTTTTACAGAAAGGCCATATTTTGGATATGGACAATGGAGAACAAATATCAACCCCAATTCTTTTGCCTACACACATAACTTAATGTCACTTCAAATATCTCTTTATAATCATTTAATTACTCATCCATTTTATTGAAAAATACTTTTATATATTATTTACATGCATTTAAATGTTTATATTTTAGGAAAAACTCATTTTAAATTATATTTGTGTAAAAATAAACATTTCTACTGCCATTTAATATTTTGAAATACAGCAGGCATAACGACATAATTATTCATATTTTAAATACCTTTTTTGGCTTCATATAAATTTTTATATTAATCTATCATTATTATTTCTTATATATAGTTTTATTTTAATTTCATATTTATATAAATTATTTATAAACAAACTTTCTTTTGTTTATTTTGAAAAATATAGACATTGATTTTTATTGTTTAATTTGTAACTATTTTATAGACATTTTGATTTCGTTTAATTAATTATTTTTGTAATAGCCATTTTTATTTTCAAATTTTAACTTTTTAAAAATCTTTTTCACAGGGGGGAAATATTATATAATCTAAAAATGCAAATATTTTATTTTATTTTAAAAACATACCACTTTTAATTAATGTTGTTGTAAATATTTTACATTTTGATTTTATTTGTTGAGAAATTCACTCATATGATTCTATATATTTTTCCCTCACAAATTTTATATGGAACATTTCATATTCGAACATTCTTTTTTTTTTTAATGTAAATAATAAAACTTCATGTGTAAATATTTTTCATTATGTGGAAGTAAATAACCCATTATTTTATGTTTTTATTCTGATCAAACCAAATAAATGTGAAACAAGATGTTGGATACCACTCGTCATTATGAGAAATAAATTTGTGATTTTCAAAATTTTACAATTACTCAATTTGGTAGAATTCTTAATGTTAATTACCATAACCCTAATAATAATAATTATACACATCATAATGTAATTCCTTTATTTAAATCTATTATTCCTCCTAATGAAAATGATTTTAGAAATTTTAATAGTGTAGAATTTGATGAAAAACTTTCACCATATGAAAAATCTGATTTAATTAAATTAATTAAGGAAAATAAAGAAGCTGATTTTCTCAGCAGATACCCCATAGCTCATTTTGTTTATGGACCACTACAACAGATGCCAATAGCTACACACCCAAATCATATTTTTTCTTTAGACACAATGGGAGGCTTACATAATTATGGGACAACCAAACACAGTATCCATATGATAGTAGATCATCACAGTAGATTCCTTTGGACCTTTCCTACAAAATCTGTATCCACTGATTCATATATAACTTGTTTAAAAAATTTATTCCAAATTAACAAACCTGAAATATTAATAACTGACAGAAATGCAGCTTTTCTTAGCAATAAATTTAAACAATTTTTAGGAAAAAATAATGTTAAGCATCTACTCACCAGTGCCCATCACCCAGAAACAAATGCAAAAGTAGAAAGATTAAATTCCACTATCATAAATAGGTTAAGATGTGAATATAATCATAATTTAAAGATCCCTTGGACGAAATATATTCCTAATATTACTAAAAGTTATAATGATACAGTACATACTATAACAGGCTTTACACCTAGGTTCTTATACTATGGAATACAACCACAGTATATAGAACATGACACAGAAACACATACACCAATAGAAAAAGCAAGAAAATTAACCAATGAAAGAACCATAAAATCCCATGAACACAGCAAACAGCTTTATGATATTAAACACCCAGAACCCATTTTTAAAGAAGGAGATCAGGTATTAGTGAAAACCTTTATTTATCCAAACACTGGTAAATTAACACAAAGATATATAGGCCCATTTAAAATTTTAAAACAACTTTCTCCAGTCACATATGAAATAAATAAACCCATTTTACCTCAAAGAAAACAAACAGAAATTATACACTCAAATAAACTTAAATTATTCTACCCAGAATCAGATTTTTTACTTCAGAATAGCACTAATTTAGAAAATGGCTTAATAGTAAACCAAATTTCTAACACAAAGTTAATAGATATTGATGATAAACCATGTTTTTTTACAGAAAGGCCATATTTTGGATATGGACAATGGAGAACAAATATCAACCCCAATTCTTTTGCCTACACACATAACTTAATGTCACTTCAAATATCTCTTTATAATCATTTAATTACTCATCCATTTTATTGAAAAATACTTTTATATATTATTTACATGCATTTAAATGTTTATATTTTAGGAAAAACTCATTTTAAATTATATTTGTGTAAAAATAAACATTTCTACTGCCATTTAATATTTTGAAATACAGCAGGCATAACGACATAATTATTCATATTTTAAATACCTTTTTTGGCTTCATATAAATTTTTATATTAATCTATCATTATTATTTCTTATATATGGTTTTATTTTAATTTCATATTTATATAAATTATTTATAAACAAACTTTCTTTTGTTTATTTTGAAAAAATATAGACATTGATTTTTATTGTTTAATTTGTAATTATTTTATAGACATTTTGATTTCGTTTAATTAATTATTTTTGTAATAGCCATTTTTATTTTCGAATTTTAACTTTTTAAAAATCTTTTTCACAGGGGGGAAATATTATATAATCTAAAAATGCAAATATTTTATTTTATTTTAAAAACATACCACTTTTAATTAATGTTGTTGTAAATATTTTACATTTTGATTTTATTTGTTGAGAAATTCACTCATATGATTCTATATATTTTTCCCTCACAAATTTTATATGGAACATTTCATATTCGAACATTCTTTTTTTTTTTATGTAAATAATAAAACTTCATGTGTAAATATTTTTCATTATGTGGAAGTAAATAACCCATTATTTTATGTTTTTATTCTGATCAAACCAAATAAATGTGAAACAAGATGTTGGATACCACTCGTCATTATGAGAAATAAATTTGTGATTTTCAAAAATATATTTTCTGGCATGTGGCAAAATACCTTTTGAATCTTGAGAGCCTGAGAAGGCCTACTCAATTCATGAGGTAAATCCCCTTATGAATTATAGGAAGGAGACACCTATAAATTCAAATAAGATTGGATAATTTTCAGCTACTGTCAAGAAAAAAGGTACCAATAGGAATATGTAGAAGGAATAAAGAGCATCATTGATATAGTTTCAATTGGTATCCTCCATCTTAATTGATAATCTATGTAAATAATAATGATACTTTTTTTTTACTTTGAAAATTACTCCCTAATTTTTATCCTCGGAGGGAAGAAATGACATAATAAAAATATGATTTTTATTATTCATTAATATAATTATAATTTAAATAATCATAGAATTAACACAGAGTTAATTTTTTAAAATCATTAACAAAAGGAGTACAACCCAAGATGTTTTTTGTATATACTTAGATTTTTATTATTAAATGATATGTATGCAAACTTTTTGTTCTTAAAATATAATCATTAAAATAAATACAATTTTGGATATAAAAAAGTTATCATTTCACTTCAATCCACGACTGCATGAATGAATTGGTAACGTACCTAAAACACATCTTTTTTACGACATATATATATATGATTCGTAGTCACTGAAGTGTTACATATAATGAAGCAAACAAGAGGAGAATCCAGACTCTAAAGCAAAGACTGGCGTCAAAACTGAAAAAAAGAAGGATTCGCAAATGTCGGAACCTATCGGCCCAGCACTCGCTTAGATTTCGGACATATAAAAACGTGCACTTCCTCGAAGTCAATGGGTCTTATATGAGCGTTCTGGCTAATGACATAGTCCCAAAGTCTTGTCCATTAGATGTAACCTTTGATGCTTGAACATTCCATCGCGAGCAAGTGGCCTCATGAATTTAGATACTGCGACCTCACATTTATTTTGTCAGACATTTGAGTTCCTTTATTCTTTATTTATTTCCACTTGGTGATTTATTGAATAGTTTTCATATAAATAATGTATTGTACACTGCGCAGGGTTATGAAATAAACTATTATATTATGCAAAATGAATTCTATAGTCTATCTAGTATCTTTTAATTTACTTTTTATACATTGTCGTAGATTATAGGTTGAAAGTGAAATGTTTAGTCTGGTGTAATTAGGATTAAAACCAAATATGACGAAAATGAATATTTTGTAAATTGATAAGGATCCAAAATCGTTATACGTGGTTACAGTTTTGTCCGGTCATTAACATTGAATTGTTCATTCTCTGTGATATATACGTGTCACGAAAAAGGTAATTACTTTTAAACGTTTCTCTGTTCATTTATTCGTTGTCTTCCTCATAGTTGGTGAACCCAAGTCTTCACGTCCGTGGCTCCTGCCAAAATTAGTTCGTTCTCATGCCAACCTTCAAAGTGGTGTATAATTCCATTAATGTTACATATATATTATTAAATATAAAATACATTCGCTGTCAAAATAATATACACAATCAATGAGAGAGAGAGAAAGAGAGAAATTGAGATTGAAATTCCTTTATTACATCCCTCATATATGGTTATATAAGGTTAAATACATAAATATGAGTAAATAAGATCATGTAATGATAAATATATATGAATAAATAAATGTAAATAATATAATAATTGACAAATATACATATATGCAAAAAATACAAGTTCTTTATTGGTGTCGCCAACCGCGGGAACGACTCCGCCATCGGTGGACCGCGAGAGTTCTTTCCCACAGAGTGGGCAGGTCTAGGTGTTGGCTGGCGTTGCCCACCTCAAGACCAAGATGGGACTTGTAGATGGTAGCCATCTCCACACTTGTGATCTTCATCCCCCCGGGATGGAGGCCGACGCCGAAGAGCTAGGCCTGCAGATCCAAGGGCATTTCGCAGGAGGCGAACACCTCCCGGAGCAGGGGTCGCACGGCACGGCAACTCCAATATCTGTGGGTCAGCGACCCGTCGCTGGACCCACAGGCGGCACGGTTGGCACGCCTCGAGGCAGGATGGTCAGGATGTGGCAGCGCGTGGAGGGCCAATCGTAGAGCGACATCTGCGTCGTGCCCCGATAAGCAATTGTGACGCAGGTCAGCCTAGGAGATGGAGCGGGGCACATCTACGGTAAGATCCCACCGCGCAACCAGCTCTGCAGCAGGATGGGCCTGGAGCCGTGCCGCGTCCAGTTCCCGGCGCGCACTCTGGCTGTTTGGGAGGGTAATGGGCGTTGTTGAGCCCCTCTGAACGATGGTCTCCGCCTCGTACTCCGCATGATATCTGGAGCTGGCATTTTCCTGCAGGAGTCGCTGGCAGAATATCCCGAGGTGCTGTGCGTCCAGCAGCGCAGCCCGCATTGAGCGTATAGGGCAGGGGCGCCATCTGAGAAGTCCCCGACAATCGTCTGAAGCCAGCGGTCGGGAGCCAGCAGGTCTGGCGGCCGCAGGAACCTGTTGTCGCCTCGAAGACGCAGAGACCTCAGGCTGGCAGGATGGAGACTTCGGTGGTTCAACTCAAGAATGCTGGACACGGATTCCCAAAGACTCAGCAGCCTCCTTCTCCTCGGTGAGCCAGACATCAGGAGCCGGCGATGTCATCCACGTCCGGCTACGGACCAGCCAAGAGTAGCCGTTGGCGGCGCCGCGCAGAGAAGCCTGAACGCCCTAAAGGCAGGCAAGCCGAGGCTGGCCCGCGATATCAAGCAGGCCGACGCCGCCCTCGGAGGCTGGGCGAGCCAGAATTCCCCCACGGAGCCACGAGACTCGGCTCGTACCCCACACGAAGCGCGCCAGCTGCGCCTGCAACCGGCCGATGGTGGTTTCAGGTAGAACGTAGCCGTGGAGGTGGTGCAAGATGGAACCCAGGACCATGAAGTTGGCTGCGCGGGTACGACCCACCCGAGACAGTCCGCGAACGAAGGGAGACCACCTCGCGATGGTTCGTTCCAGCAGCCCCATCAGGTGGGAGGCCTGGGAGGCAACGGTGTTCCCGGCGGTGATCGTGCAGCCCAGGATACTTAGTGATTCGGACGTCCAGGAGATCCCCAGAGGAGAATCCGTCCGGTGCCTCCAGGAACCGCACCAGAGCCCGCAGCTCTTGCTGAAGTTCAAAGCCACCCCAGAGGCCACGCGGAACTCTTCGAATATCAGGGGAACGAGCTCAAACTGAGCGTCGTCCCTGATAAAGAGTACGATGTCATCCGCATAGGCGACCACGCTGCCACGGCTCAAGATCCTCTCGAGGCGGCTTAGTAGAGGCTCTACTCCGATGCTGAAGACAGCGGCGCTGAGACGGCAGCCCTGCCTCACCCCGTTAAAAGGCGGGAAGGCTCTGCTGTATACATCTCCGATCCGGATGGAGGCGTCTGCTTCCCCGTAGAGGACAGTAATCCACCCGAGGAAGGCAGATGGTAGGCCTAGTTTCTCCAGCAGGGAGAACAGGTAGCTCCTGATGAGGGTGTCGAAGGCCGACTTTAGGTCTAGGGAGATGACGGCCAGCGGTGTGTCGTGTCTCGCTGCCCAGTCGACGTTGTCTGCTACTTGCGCAATGCTCCAGGATGATTTCCGTTCTGGAACGGCGTAGGTCTGACAGTCGGGCACGAGGTTCGGTAGATGACGTCGTAGACGGCCCATGAGCACGCCGCTGAGGACCCTGTAGTCGGTCGTTGGTAGGCTGATTGGTCGGAATGCCTGTAGACCCGGCCCACCGTGCGATTTCGGCAGCAGGATGACCTTGCTGCGCCTTGAAGATGAAGGCAGGGCCCCGCGAAGTCGAAAAGCCTCGAAGACTTGCCAAAGGACTTCGGCGAAGAAATCCTCAAAGGCCTTGGCAAACTCGCGAGGTAATCCATCCCATCCAGAGGCACGGCCGTTTGGCAGGCTGTGAATGGATGCCGCTATCTGGTCGCAGTAGATGTCGGCGAGAAAGAGCGGGTCCCACTCGTTGAACTCCAAGGGAGTCACTTCAACGAGTAGGTCGGCGATGGATTCTGTCGAGGTTGGAGCCTGGGCGAAGCGACTGCTCAAACGTTTCAAAAGGAAACCTCTAAGCTGGCCCCCGGAGATGGCGTTGCCGTCGTCGTCGGTAAGGGTGGAGGGAGAGCGACGTCTGGCTCGGAGGGAACGCCCGAGGTCCGACAAGGAAGGATAGTCGGAGCGGGCAGTGTCGTCCTCCAGTCTCCGCCTCAGGAAGAGGCTTGCTCTCTCGATGTATCCACCGCCGGACTCGGCGACGGCAGGCGCGAATGATCGTATCTCTGCGATTAGGTCTGCCATCATCCTGTTCCAGTGTTCCCATAACATCGAGAGTGAAGTATTTGCTGGGTCTTCCGATATTTCATCGATGAACGTTGCCATTCGATCGGAAAATAGGTCTGACCGTAGCAGCTTGCCGATGCAGGGAAGTCTTGTAGGAGCTGGGTCTCCTACTTGGATCAGGACGGCACGGTGGTCCGAGTAGGCGTAGTCCATGGTTTGGTAATGGGTGACGCGGTCGCAGAAGCCTGATGGAAGTAGGATTCTGTCCAGACGACGCGCGTCAACCCGGCTTCCGATAGTAGCAACCCTGGTGTGCTCCAGTGCAGCATCGAAGAAGGTGGCGACATTGACGAGGACGGCTTGGTCCAGAAGCTCCGCGAAAGCTTCTGTTGAACCCGATGCCAGGTCCTTCGCCGACTCCTCGGAGATGTTTAGGTCACCGAGGATCCACGTATCTTCTTAATTCGCCAAAGCTGCGATGATCTGGAGCTGGCGGTAGCGCTCTTCAGGAGCATGAGAAACGTGGGTGTTGACACACGTCATGGAGACTCCTCGAACGGTGAGGTCGATGACAGCCATCTTGCCAGGCCACAGGATCTGCTGCCGGTGAACAACGACGCCGGCCGCGAAGACGCAGGCGAGGCCTGATCCTACGGTGGTCGTTGAAGGCACAACGACGGCACTGTAGCCGTGGCAGAGGTCTCTTTCTTCGTCCAGGGATTTGACGTTGGTCTCCTGCAGGAAGCAGATGTCGATCTCATGCTCCTTGAGAAAACAGCAGAGCTGGATTCTCCGTCGAAAAGCGGCGATGCCGCGCGTGTTCAGGGTTGCAACACGGAAGCTCATTTCGGCTGCCGAGCAGAGTTTCTGGCGCGTGACAGCTTCTTGTACAGGGTGTCTTTGGTGTTCCCTGTAAGAGCCACGAGCGCCGTGGCCATGTTGTCGATGGCCTGTCTCTGCTGGGCGTCGGATTTTGTTAAAAGCTTGTCCATCAGTCTGTTGTTGGTAAAGGCTTGGAGAAGTTGTGTTCTCTCCAAGCCAAGCTGCTGGACGCTGTCGATGGCCGCAGAAGCATTTTCGTTCTTCCCAAGTTCGTCCATTTGCTTCTGAGGTAAGTTCCGCTTCTCTTGTGATGGAGAAGCTTCTGGGATTCGTTTGTTGTGTCTTAATCCACAGTCGCCTGATCATTTGAGTCGCTGAGAGGAGGATCTGCGACGGCGGTGGCTGTAGAGGAAGGGATATTAGCTGCTGGTGTTGGCGCAGCTGGCGGTGAGGCTTGGGAAGAAGAGGCAAGCGGCTTGCTCCGGGCATTTGGGCGCGCAACAGGCGGCCGCTCAGGGAAAAGCAGCTTGTCTTCTGTCAAGCCAGTCTTTTGAGGACAATTGGCCCGCTTGTGTTCTTGCCTGTGGCAGAGGGAACAGCGGATCCCGTAGCTCACGTAGACTGGCGTGATGACTCCCTTGGTCTTTATATCTAGCCGGGCAGGAATCTGGTAGAGCCTAACTTCGCCGTGCAGAGTATTTAATGCTTCCCGACGAGCGTCAGCCCAGCAGGAATTGTTCAACTCCATCATTTGCTGGACGATGGAGGTCACCCGGCCGAAGGGCTTGAGCGCCGCGATAAGGTCGGCGTCCGTTACAAAGAACGGCACGTTACCAACGGCGATCCGCTCAGCCTTCTTCCTTAAAGGAAAGGCTCGCAGAGTGGCCTCTTCAATGTCCATGCCCTCCTCGATGAGCCTCTCTGCGAGCTGCACGCTGGAGAGGCCCACTAGGATGTGCCCCTCCATCTTGCTCAGCTGGTACACGCAGCCTTTTCCCAGCTTCGCCTCCAGCGTCATGAAGTACTGCGCCTGGCTGAATTCTGGCGAGAATTCCAGGTAGACACATTTTCCTACCTGACCGGCTGCCGACTTGGCTCTGAAGTCCGCCTGTTTGTGCAGAGTTTTTGTGCACCTATACACTCGGGGCTTGTTCGCAGGGGTGGAACAGTAGGCTTGGTGGCTGCAAGCTGGATGCGGCCTCTTTTGCTCTGCCGTTCTGCCGCCGTTTCAGCAGGCCTCTTGCGCTCATGGTTGACGAGGATGAAGCAATAATCTTGCTCCTCCATCGGGAGTTGTTTGCCTTGCTCGGCGAGGACAACCCAGCTCGTCGAAGGCTTGCCTGTGGCGTGGTCGAAGTCATGCGGCCTCTTCTTGGAGCCGCCCACTTTGGTGAAGCCCAGATCTTGTCTCTCGATAAGCTGGTCTTCTTGTTTCGGGCAATCAGCCATATTGCGGCAAGAATTTGCATGTCCGCCGTCCGTCGCCGGCTTAGTATTTGCATGCTTGTCATTTTTTGAATCTGAATGACTTTCAGGCATTTCAGATTCAATTGGTGATTCCTCGGCGGATACTTGGCCGATTTTGACGAGGTTGGCATGAGCTTGCAGCCCATTTTCTTGGGTTTCAGCCAGTACCTCAAAGGGGTTATTTAACTCCACATTCTCCATCTCAGACCCTAAGAAACGCGGAGCTCGCGCGCCGCGTGGCCGCACGGCCGAAAGAGAGAGAGGGAGAAAAGTAAATATATTTATTATTTCAAAATTCAACAACAAAAAAAGGCTTTCATTAGGTCCCATTGCCCTGTATGGATTCGCCATACAACAAACAAATAATACCGTAATTTTTCCTCCCTTTCCCCATGTGCACGTGAGCCTTTGTTTGAAAAGGGATTTATTTACACATCTGTTCTAAAACTTTCCTCACTACCTCTTTTGCGTATGAATCTATTTACAATTGATCTGTAGAAATTATAGAGTTCTATTACTATACTTTTCTTTTCTGAAATAGTTCTCAGCGTCTGCAATGGGTTTCTAAATCTCCAGGTGTTTTTAAGAGTTTTTCTCTTTCTTCACCTAAATATTTGTATTCTATGATATAGTGGGAGATTTTATCAGATATCATAATTTCCACAAATCCTGCAGTAAATGTTTTCCTTTTTGATGATGAGAATATGACTTTCTCTATCTAGAGTTGAAGTAATTCTAGTCCGTGCACTGAAGGTTATTATCTTCGATGACAGATTCCATGATTGTTCCATGATCCAAGTATCGTTATGGCATAAATGAATTACAGAGAGGTTTATAGTTTGAAAAAAAAATCGAATTTTCGAGTCTAGCGAAGTCTTGTTGAATAAGCTGTTATATTTTTGTTTTCATAATCTAAGGAAGTTCTTTTTTAATTGTATCATAATTCGGTGGGAGGTTCAGCCATGATTGACTACAACAGTTGATTATATCATTAACGGTTTTGTATAATCTTATAGAGTTTTTTGACATTTGATGTACTTCTTTCAGTCTGTTCCAGCATAATTTATGTAGTCTGTACTTGTCTATTTCCAGTATTTAAATGTTATAGTATTACAATGTTAATTTTGCGGTGGTAGTAGTAAGTGAAATTTTTCCAGTTTCCAGTCTTAATATGTGCCTCAGGATATATCTAGGTAAATCAAGATTTTTTTATAAATGAGGTTTGAAGTTGCTCTATAATTTCCCCATTACCGTAATCGATTTTTTCTCTTTTTAGAAAACCAATTGTTGAGTTTAGTGCGGTATATGCCTTTGCTTTGAAAAATAGCGCAGCTTGTCTGGTACTGTGTGAGTTTGTATAGGGGAATCCCAGATATGTTATTCTAGGGGTGACAGTCAACGGAGTGCCTCCCCAGAAACAGTTTTCATTTCTTGCCGGTCTTCCACCATTTCACCTTTATTTTTTACTTTTTTCATTTAAAACTAATTTATTTTCCTTCAGATAATTTCTAAGTAAATTGATTTTGCTTTGCAAATTGATTTTTGATTCTCCTATTATAGCTATGTCATCTGCATACATGAGAAGATGAAGGAAGCCGAAGTCTGGAAGATAGAATCCTGTAAGTGAAGAATTATAATAATATTCAATTAGATCAGATATATAAGTTATAAATAGTAAAGGTGACAGTGGCTCTCCTTGTAAAACTCCGGAATCAATTTTTACGTTATTTGAGTATTCACTTTCCCATCTAACTGAGATTTTTGCTGCCTCATAATAACTTTTTATTATTGATATAAACATTGGGCTGATTCCCATTTTTTTGTAAATTCTTCCAGAATATTTCGTGAGGAACTGTGTCGAATGCCTTGGTTAAATCAACAAAGAAAATGTATAGTTTACCTCGTTTCTTTCTTAAAGATAGTTGGATAAGGGTAGTCAGGTTAAAAATATGGTCTAGACATGAAGGGTTTTTCGGAATCCTGCTTGATTTTCACCTATATAATGTCTTTTCTCAATCCAATTAGTCTGTTTCTTAGAATTGAGGTAAATAATTTGGACATATTGCTGCATAGTGCAATTCCTCAGTAGTTAGATGGGTTATTTCTGTCCCCGTTTTTGAAAATAGGATGTATAATTGAATTCGTCCAAATCTCTGGATATTTCTTTGTTATCATTATCTTGTTGAATGAAATTCTTAGTTTTTTTAGAATAGGTATTGGTAATTTCTTTAAAAGTTTATTGGGAATATTATCCGGTCCTGCTGCTTTTCCATCCGCTAAACTTTTAATTTCGGCTTTGATCTCATCAAGCGTTATTTCTTTATCTGATTTTATATCTTCCCACCTGATCAGCAGGTTTGCTTTATGGAAGAGTTGATTTTCGCCTTTATTTAGCAGTTTCTTGTAGAAGATAAACAGTCTTTTATATCTATATCAGCTGATAGGGTTATCTTTTTTTAAAGAATAGATAGAGCGCTCCAGAAAGATTTGGGATCTCTACCATTTTTTATTTTGTCTATTTTGTCTTTATAAAATTTATCTATTTTTGTTTAGAGTAATTTTAAGTATTTCTTCCTATCTTATATATATTTTTTCCGGTCCTGTTCTTCGGCTGAATTAGTATATTTCTTTAAACTTGATTTAGTTGTGTTTTTAATTTGATAGCATTCCCTATCGTACCAGGGCTTAGATTTTGTGTTGCATTTTTTTACTATTTTGGTAATATTTGATAGTTCCATTGCCTTAAAAATTTTCTCGGTGAAATTTGCAGTCATTGTATCAATATCTGTAGCGATGTCATATATTTCTTCTAGTGCATCCAGATTTCGTTTTAGTAGTTCTTCATTTTGAGACCAGTCGTGTTTTTTGAATGGAATCACGTTTTTTGTGTTTATTGTTTCTGTTTATGATATGTATTTAGTACTAAGATTATTGGTAGATGGTCAGAATAGGGGAGTTCTATCCACATATCAGATATTTTATATAGTTACGAGCGTCATCAATTCTTTTTCATCTCTGCCACCGTTTGCTTTTTATTTGGAATGGAGCTCTCCTATTGGTTGGCTACGACCACGCCACCTTTGTCCCCCCCCCCACTCGCTTTGTTGTTTTTGTAACTATTGTGTTGGAGCGGGTCGCTCCTTAAATAATCTATTGTTAACAATACCTCATTATAGGTCCGCAAATATCGAAAGTATAGGTATGTAGCTTTTGTACTATTAAGGTGTATATATATACACATACTTTATGTATACATACATTATGCTGATGCAAACAAATAGAAAATGCTAATAACAAACAATTATTTTAAAAATATCTTATCTAAATATATATCACTCGGGTAGATATGCACACGGGTCAATCCCGGGGCGAAGCCCGGGTCACCCGTCTAGTATTATCTATTTGTCTTTGTGTAAACACAAAGTAGTCGGAGACTGATGAACCTCTATCTGACACAAAGGTAAATGAACCTTCTGTGTCTCCTTTTGTTCTTCCATTTGCTATTATTATTGAGTTTGAATCATTTAAGGCGATGAGTCTTTCTGCTAATTGAGAAATAATTTGGTCTTTGGAATGGGAATGTCTGTGTTTATTTAGGGATGTTTCCAATTGTAATGGGTTGTGTAGACTGCCCTGTTACCTGCTCTTATATTTATGTCACCAGCAATCACGACTTCATTGCACTCTTTTATTTGGTATTCAATCTGATTTAGAAATTTAGTTAGATTTTGTTCATGTGATACATTGGGGGGTAGGCATGTAAAAAACAGACATGTATTCACATTAGACCCATCGATTAATTTGTTTATAATTATTGTTATCCAACAGGAACCTACCTCTGTTTTTTAATTGTAAATTTTTCCTAAGCCCTACTATAATTCCTCCGGAAGCTCTTCCCTTTATTTCTGTCTTAATTGCTGGGAGTTGTATAATATAGTAATCCTCTGTCAAAATTTTGATTTCTTCTATAAGCCATGTTTCAGTGAGTTTTATCCGAGTGAAAGTTTGCCTAACGAATATTATTGACATTTATATTCCGGAAAACGCAGAATATGATAATGATAATATTATTCGTTACATTATATATTTATATACTAGTCGAATGACCCGGGCAACGCCCGGGTTTTACCCGATTAAATGTTATTAGTCAAATACTATTCGTTACAATTATAAATTGGCGCCGTGGATGTCAATCTTGTGAAACGTCCCCCTCCAAACTTTGTGTCAGAGAAGCGATATTTTTATAAAGAGATGATCTGGCTTTGTGTCTTCTGCTCGAATGAATGTTTTTCTGTTAGAATTTTGCTCCTGCACACTAAAAATGAACTGGCTTCACCCGTGGTCTCAGCTTTTTGGAATTTTTCCCGATATAATTTTGTATCTGATAATCAAACATGATACAGCAATATTGTCATCATCATTTTCTAACTAAAAAAACAACTATTTTTGCCCAGAACCTGTCAATTTTATTTTTTTTTATTGGCTAAAAATCCGATAAATATATTTTCCAGATTTTTCTCTATATCCTGTCAAAACACGTTTTACAATGTACATTAGGTCAGCTGATATTACCTCCCATCTTCACCACTAGAAGCGCTGCTTGCGAGTGAAAAGGCAAATTTGCAACGCAATTTGCAAATAACTCGAAGAATATTCGGGATAAAGACCTGAAAATTTCACTATAAGTGTTTCCAGATTCTACTCTAAATAATATTAAAATTTCATTCAGATTAGTTACGTATTGTGGACGTGTATAGCCGATATAGATACCCACATACATACATACATACATACTCGGCCGTGCGGCCACATCTCGCGCGCGCTCCGAGTTGTTCGCCTTTCGCTGCTCTTCTGAGAATCTAAGTCAAAATCTAATTTCATATTCTTACTCTCCACATCATCAGCTCTTCATTCCTGCATATCGTTTCCCACCCATAGTCATTTTTCGAGTTTTTGCTCATTGCTAATCAGCATATTTGCCAAGTTTCAACTTGAAACTTGGCAACCATCACCATGGCAACGGCCGAGAAGGTCGTTGCGTCATCGTCATCATCTGTCGCCTCATTGGTCGCTCATATCCCATCTGTGACATCATCATTTTTGCACATCGCAAAGCAAAAATTTGAATCTCCACCGACAACCGATAATCAATTGGAAAATTTGCAAAGGCAAAAAATACAATTTTCATCTGGAGAAAAAAAAAGAAATTCGACGAAAGAAGAAGATCTACCTACGAAAAGAGAAGTAAGGAAATAAAGGCAACGATCCAATTTGAAGTCCTTTCCGAAGCATCCGCCGAGGAACATCTGATCGGCATCGGCCAAGTAATTGGATTTGAAAACATCCACTCTGTGGGGAAAATTAATGGTCAGGCCATTGTCTCTGTAGCAGACCAGAAACAGGCCGAAGCTCTCCTGAACAATGGATTTAAAGTCAGAGACAGAGTTGTTTACCCATCCCCACTTTTCCGACCATCCCGCAAATACATCCTGTCGGGCGTCCTTGCCTTCATTCAAGACCAGGAAATAGAGGAGACTCTGGCTCCTTATGGCCAAGTTCTGAGCATCCGCCCGCTCCCATTTCCTACCGACAATCCCTTGCTGAAACACCTCTCTTCGTTTAGAAGAGAAATCGTCTTTAAAAATAAAGAAAAAACGCCGATGCCGGCTGTGATCTCTATCACCCATATGGAGAGACAATTTAAGGTCTTCATCGGAGAGGATGTGGTGTGCACCGCGTGCAGAAGGCATGGACACACGAACACCAAATGCCCGTTCGACCCGGCGATAAGAGCTAAAATCACGAGGACCTTCGCCGAGGCCCTGAGCACCACACCGCTGCCAGAGAGCATCGAACAGGAGCCAATTGCAGAGAAACAGCCTGCCCAGGAAACGAGGGACCCTCCTGCAAAAAAAAAAGACCCTTCGCGACTACAGAAAGTGAGATTAACGGGCACAAAATAGAAGGCCAAGATAAAAGATCCAAAACGAATGATCCTCTCGAACAGCCCCGTGACTTGGTAAATCCAAAAGAAAACCTCATGCAAGTACTACAAATAGAGAATGATACCCTCAACACAGATCACCTCATGGCGGACTTGCCAGAAGCTGAGAAACCTCTAAACGTAGAAATATCTGAAGATAATGAGTCGTTGGCGGGTCTGTCAGACTGCTCGATAACCTCTTCCCACATGAAAGGGAATTACACGAGTGTGACCGGAAGACAAATCCTCAGCTTGAGAAAGCGATCTCTACCATTTTCAAGAGAACTGGTTACGCCAGAAAAATAAAAATTAACGAGCAAATAGAAAAATATCCCGACCTCCTGCACGATGTCACCTGCCACCTGGAAGACCTTTTAGAAAAAAGAAGAACCAACATGAATATGAGAAGCGATGACAGGAAAAAACTCAACAACGACATTCAGAGGACGAAAATAATTTTGAAAACAATGAATGAAGATTGAAATGCTTTTTTTACCTTTTTAACTGTCTCTCTCTTTTACTTCGTCTTTTTTTATCTCTTACTTTATACTTTCTCTCTTATCTTCTCGCTCTCGTGTTTATTATAAATACATTCCTTTTAAAACTAACGCAAATTTTTACTCTTTTACTCTCTTTATGCTATTATTTTACTGTTTTATCTATTTTATTTCTTTTTATTCTTTCATTTATAGGATGTTGGACTCTTGTGAGCCTTCCTGCGACGCTGTAAATTTTGAGTTTCTAAGAATTTTATCGTTGAACGCCCGTGGAATCGCGAACAAGCAAAGACAAGAATTTTTAAAAGATTGGATGAAGATAAACGAAGCAGAAATATACGCAATTCAAGAAACGAATATTCAAACTTTCAATACGCGACAAGACTTAACAGCTTTTGATATCTATGTAAATGAACCTATTTCTCGCGGCGGCGGACAACTATTTTTAATACATCGCTCGATTTTTAGCGCGAATTTTGAAATACTGAAGAACGGGAAAATATGTGCCATACAGATTTTAATGAACAGGAAAATCGTCCTTTTTATTAATGTACACCTCTCTCACGATCCCGATGAAGCTTTTAACGATTTACACCAAATACAAAACTACTTGAACGCTTACCCGAAAGATACCATGAAGTTTATATTGCGAGACTTTAACATTCGCGACAAACCGGGCAAGACGAACTCTCGCCGAAAGTTCAACTTACTTTCGGATTTTAATAAAAAAAAACAATCTTATCGATATTTTTAAACATGTTAATCCTGGACTTAACGGTTTTACGCATGAAGCTCTCATCCATAACACGCCTGTTAGAACCAGAATAGATTATATACATTGCTCGACAAGTTTTACACCAAATCTTATTAAATGCGAAACCATTGCATACGATTTATCTGACCACAACGCCATTATCACGCGATTACGAACAAGGAATACGCAATTTTTTAAAAAGAACATCGACTCGAAAATTTTTAGCTCTCATATCTTCAAAGAAATATTTTTATACGAACACGAGAGTTTTATTACGAACTTTAATTATATTTGCGCGAAGGCACATTGGAGATGCTTGAAAAAAAACTAATTTTAGAAACCGCGGAAGTTTGTCAAAAATACACTTTTACGAAATTTAGACGCCTCAAACCCGCAATTACTGCAATTTACAATGACAACAATGAATTCCTTGACAACAACGACGCTATCCTAAACCATATTTTTGCATTTTATCAAAATAAAACGAAGGCAGACGAAACTATTATTTTAGAAGACATTAGAAATTATGTAAATATTATTCCGCGCCTCGATATCGAATTTCATTTCAACGAAGAAAATTTTATACCGAAAAACGACATTTTAAACGCGATTAAGCTCTTACCAAATAGAAAGATGGCCGGCGATGATGGCATCCCCGCCGAATTCTATAAAGATTTTTGTGACATCGCCGCCGACTCTTTACTCAAAATATTTTATGAAGCGCAAGTAGAAAACTCCCTACCTGATCACATGAGCGCTGGTAAAATGTTTCTACTACCGAAAACTCCTAATACGCGAACTTTGAACGATTGGCGCCCGATCACCTCTTTGAACACGGATTATAAGATTCTATCGAAAATTTTACTCACAAAAATCAAGCCGTACTCCGCGCGCATGATACCAGCAGAACAGAAGTACGCCATCCCCGGCCGTTCCATATTCGATATTATCCCTGAAATTGAGAAAAATATTTACAAATCGAATTTATTTAATACGCCCCTCGCAATCGTAACACTCGATTTACAAAAAGCTTTCGATTCGATTAACAGACCGTTTATTATCGCTACGCTTGAAAGACTCAATATCCCCGATATTTTCCTGAAATGGATTAAAATCGTCTTTATCGGAAATAAAATAAAAATCGACATGAACGGCGAATGCTCTCCTGAACTCGACGTAAACAGAGGCGTGCGTCAGGGCTGTGGCCTGTCAGCGCTGCTTTTTTCATTCGCCACGACGTCTCTCATACATCATCTTCGTCGAAACCTCAGCTCTACGTCCGAGATATATGCATATGCCGACGATTTTAGCTTATTTTTAAAAAACGAAACTTATTTAAGCGTATTTTAATTGTTTCAAAAATTTTGAGAAAACATCCGGCATTGCTATTAATTTTAAAAAGAGTAAGGGGTTGTGGTGCGGCAATTGGAGCGGCAGAACTGATAAGCCAGAAGATATAGAAATTCGGAACGACGCAATTGACATCCTCGGTATACATTTTGAAAATTCCAAAACGCCTCTCAAAATGCAAACAGAAAATCTTCGTTCCTACTTCCGCCATTCAGCCGTATTTGCTAAACAAAACATTTTAACGCTCCCCCTCCACCTCAAGACGCGATTTTTAAATTCGAACTTTATACCAAAATTTACCTATTTGATAAACGCCATCCTGCCAAACGATTCTATATTAAACGTATTACAAAAAGATTTAGATGACGCGCTCTATATGGAAACAACTTGGACGACATCGACAATAAATTGCCTGCCCGTCGAGAGGGGTGGCCTCAGCCTGCTGCACTTAGATACTCAGCGCGACCTCTTTATTTTAAAACGTATACAAAGGTCCATAAACGGTGTAAAAAACGAAAACGATTTTCTTTTTATAAACAAAAATTCGACAAACTACTACAATCTGTTTAACTACGATTTACATAGCTTTTTATCGCCGCGCGAAAAACAAATTTTATCGAGCTGGAAAAATATCGCGCCCAACTTCAGCATCGATTTTAAACAACTTTCGCGCAACGATTTTTTACACCTTGTTCTACCGAAATGTCAGCTTTTACACAGTCTATATCTCGAAAATCCCGCCGTCTTTAGCACCCGACGCTTAAAACGGTTCAAAGACTTTTTTAATGAGAACGGTGAAATGCGCGAAATACACGACTTTTTCTCTCATGCCACGCGGAACATAAAGAAGGATTTTGAAGGCTTAACTGAGCTCTACAACAAAACAAAAAATACGAATTTTAAAGCGAGAGATAATAGTTCCTGCATGCACCTGCCCATCATCTTCCAATCGCGAGTCTTCTCCCGATTCACGAGCAGCGCACTACGCGAGATAATTATCTCGACTTACTTTAATCTCAAATTTGCAAACAAAAAGGCTTCGAAATGGCTCTTTAACGCCGCACCCAGCTGGCACAAGAAACGAAACATTTATGATGACATAGCGTGGCGCCTGAAAATACGAGCCTTGCCCTACCCGACCAGGAACGGAAAACAAGCGTGCTCCGCCTGCCTAGGACCGCCGGACATTTTGCACCGCTACGTAGAGTGCCCTGAGATACGGCATTTGATAGAACAAATGAAGTATGACTGCCGAAACATCGACCCTTTAGACAGATACAGCCCCGCCGACTTCGTCATGGACCGCGCCAAGCCAGAGCTCCGACGGTTTTTTAATAAGACTAAATACGACATTTACAAATTCTTCATAAGAAAAGATTTTGAATGTACCCCCTCCCTTACTAACACTTAAAACTGTATAGTCGTTTATATGACTAAATAAAGATCGATCTTGTTTTACATACATACATACACTGACTCATATATATATAGGGATTATATAAAATATTTTTTTCGAGAAAACATATCCACTCTCTCTACTGAATAGATTTTTAAAAAGATATATAAAATAAAAATATCTAGAGATATACTGCATGATCTTAGTCAAAAGGTCGAGAAACGATATTTTATATATAGAGATGACCTGGATTCGTGTGTCTTCTGCTCGAGGGAATGCTTCGCTGGTAGAATTTTGCCTACTAAAAATTATTACCTGGCTTCGCCCGTGAATATTCCCCTAAAGAATGTTGTTTATATCAATCGAGCATGATACAGCAATATTGTCATCATCATTTCTGACTAAAACAACATTGTTGCTCAGTACTTGGTTAATTATAATTTTTCTTGGTTAAAAGTGCGACAAAAAACTCTTCCAGATTTAACTCTCTGTCCTGTTCAAATTTCAGCGAGATTAGTTACATATTGAGGTCGTGCATAGCCGACAAAAATATATATATATTAAGAAAAAGGCATCTCCCTTATCGTGCAACTGAAAGTTGCTGATGGCTTGCGCCATCTATCGGAATTAATATCAACTATTCTCGTTGATTTTTAATTATTCCAGAATTGGCCAAATACTCATTCCTGATTAATCAAGAAAAGGCAACCACGGACGCGTATCGGGCTGTTGGTCCTCATCAGCGTAGTCAAGCTGTACCTCAACGACCAAAAAACTGGTCATTCAGGCATCCTGAAAAATCATGAAACGGGTAATTAAGGCCAGAATTGCGTGAGAACGCTACACAATGTGAAAAAATAGTACAAATGTGATATTGTACTGGGATAAGGTGCATAAATTAAGAAAAAGGCATATCCTTATCGTGCAACTGAAATTTGCTGATTGCTTACGCCATCTATCGGAATAAATATCAACTATTCTCGTTGATTTTTAATAATTTTTAATTTTTTGGTCGTTGAGGTGCAGCTTGCACCACGCTGATGAGGGCCAACAGCCCGAAACGCGTCCGTGGTTAGCTTTTCTTGATTAATCAAGAATGGGTATTTGGCCAATTCTGGAATAATTAAAAATCAATGAGAATAGTTTATATTTATTCCGATAGATGGCGAAAGCCATCAGCAACTTTCAGTTGCACGATAAAGAGATGCCTTTTTCTTAATATATGCACCTTATCTCAGTACAATATCACATTTGTACTATTTTTTTCACATTGTGCAGCGTTCTCACGCAATTCTGGCCTTATCTACCCGTTTCATGATTTTTCAGGATGCCTGAATGACCAGTTTTTTGGTCGTTGAGGTACAGTTTGCACAACGCTGATGAGGGCCAACAACCTGAAACGCGTCCGTGGTTAGCTTTTCTTGATTAATCAAGAATGGGTATTTGGCCAATTCTGGAATAATTAAAAATCAACGAGAAGAGTTGATATTTATTCCGATAGATGGTGCAAGCCATCAGCACTTTTAGTTGCACGATAAGGAGATGCCTTTTTCTTAATTTATGCACCTCATCCCAGTACAATATCACATTTGTACTATTTTTTCATATATATATGTTCCCGGCTTCGCCCGGTTTTTACCCTAGTAAAGGTTTGCCCAACGAACATTTTTTAAACCGATTCTAGCAAACATCCAATTCCCCTATATATATATATATTTATAAACCTATATAATATAAATATTGTTATATGCGTTTAAATATATTTTTTAACACATACTTTTTGAAAACATATATTAAATTTTAAATAAGATATTTTCTTTAAATATATATTAATATTGAAATGACAAGTTTTTTACAACGTCATTGGAATAATATATTACTAAATCCTCAAATTAAATATTGGATTTATTATATTTGGAACACATTTTAGCATTTTTACGATTTATAAATGTAATTTCACCAGAAGCCGCAAGAGGAGCTGCTTGCGAGTGAAAGTAGAAAATTTGCAAATAAAATTCCAACGAATATTTGAAATCAAATTCAAACTAGCAACCTTGCCAGTAGTATAGTAAATAACTTCCTATAGTTTCACGGCGATTGGGTAATCTTACCTTTAAAAACATTCATCGCGTAAACAAACTACGGGTAAAATTATTAACCAATCAAATTCATTTATCGTCGCGACCAGTGCTGCGCCAAGCGGTAAAGGCTGGAATTAACGCTTTTCGGTTTTACATTTTTTTAAAAGCACATCAACCTTTTTACTTTTTTGAATAGCCTATATATTAAAAGAAATCGTCAGCTACCTACATGTGAAATTTCATAATGATTGATTCTGTAGATTTTGCGCAAGTCGATAACAAACATCGATTTTGGATATCAATTTTATAGATATAAAGGAAGGATTATTGGCAGGCGTAGGAAAGGGTTAGGGGTTAAAGAATATGCAATTGTAAAGATCACACATGTGACCAAATAATTAAATCCAGGTGCAATGTGAGGATATAAACTAGAAGGTATTCCTAGGAAATGTTTCACTTGCGATCCTGTTTAAGGGTTACAGTGCATTGTCACATTTGTAGGGTTATTGGGCTAAAGGTCGTTAAAGAAAAGGTTTTTTATTAATATGATTGAAAGGGGTGATATAGCCATGCGATAAGTAGAATTAGTTGCAGCGACTGTAGGAGATCTGACTTGACTTGAAATCAAAAATGATTGTGGTTCGCAAGAGAAAAATAAATGTTGAAAGTTGGAAAAAGTGAACCCTTTGTGCATGCTTTGGTGGTTGTGCTCTGCGGATGATTAAAATGATATTTTGAAGCGTGTTCAGCCCAGAGGTTGGGATTTAAAAATTGGGAACTATGTTCAAAGAGTTTGTTGAAATTGAAAAATCAAAATATTTTTGTCAAGCAGTGATGTTGGGAATAAAATAAAAGACCATAGAAAAAAAAAGAATTTATAAAAATAAAATAAACAAATAAATAAATTTAAATAAATAATTTTGTGTGTTTAACTATTGTTCCTATTGAATCGATAGGCAGGTGGTTTTCAGTAGGTAATGAGCGAGAAGTTCTGATGAGTGTAAATACAATGGGCTTTATTTCATAATGATAAATGATGCATACAAATAAACCAATTTCTATTGGAGCAATTATCTTTAACTATTTCAGTTGGAGCAAGTATCCTGCTATTATGCCAATCACAAATATTTTTGATAACTTAAGCCTCTTCGCTTTCCTCAATTTCTTCCAGAGCAGACTTTCTCTCAAATTCAGCTTTTTCACTTTCTTCCACTGACTTTTTCCACGGGACCTTTATCACCTTTTTTTCCTCCTTCAGTTTCTATAGCAGGCCTCTCATAAACGTATTTATCCTTTTATTCTCTTCATCTGAGCTCGAGTTCTTTATCTCCTAGGCTCTAGCACTGCTATCTTATTACACTCCTTATCCTCTACTAATCCTCCTCAACGGCCATCCCACCGTGCCTTTTATACTATAATTTGCTTACGCAAGTCTCACCCGATTGGTTCTCTTTGTCACGTGATCTGCGGATGATTTTATGCAAATGACACTATGTAAATTAACTAGTTCTAACAAGTGTATTCGTTTTTCTACGATTTGGTGAAGCATTGGGTGAAAAAGAGAGTAGTATAGGGAATTGGTTAGAGAAAACGATTGTTGTGTGCCCGATAGTTAAAAGGTTAAACATTATCATATTGCAACAGTTTTAATTTTTAAATATATGTAAATATAAATTGTACATATATTAAAATATACATGTATCAGAGTCATCAATCAATTCTTAATTCTGTCACCGTTTGCTTTTGTGAATGGAATAAATACCCAAATATGGCCATTTCTTATAAGCATCGGTAGTTCAGTGGTAAATTGCTCGCCTGCCACGCGGGCGGCCTAAGTTCGATTCCCGGCCGATGAATTTTTTTTTTTACAATCTATAAAACTCATTTATATATTATACAAGAATGACATCCACGGCGCCAATTTATAATTGTAACGAATAGTATTTGAATAAAAGCATTTGATCGGGTAAAACCCGGGCGTTGCCCGGGCCATTCGGCTAATAGGTTATAAAGATATAATTTATCAGTTAGAATTTTTTTGATGAATGTTGAGGAGAGAGTTTTATTTCTCCGACTTTGCAAAAAATAATAAATACATATTATGTCAATCTTCGTGACAATTTTGGTGGAGATACTGCTCATATCTCGGTAAATCCAAACGGTGGCTAGTAAAAGAAAAAGTCGACGTCTACAGGGTCTACTACCGGTGTAAAATAAGGAAGAATAAATGTCCATCAAGATCGAACAAGAAGTCCATTCACTCCCTAGGATTCCTATCAAATGTCTGCAAGAGTCAAGAAATCCTCCTAACTTTGCTGGGAAAACATCGGAGTGCCCTCATCAATAGTGAAAGACTACAATAGGGCAGCAAGGTATGATGGGTGGGACGACTTTATGAGTCTTGACAATGTCATCTTCTTTTTAGAAGATACTGCTAAGCGGTGGTATGATATTGAAGTAGAAAACCTAACATCATGGCAGACGTTCAGAGAAGCGCTTCTTGAAATGTTTGGCGACAGAAAGAGTCTAGTACAAAAGGCCGAAGCAAAACTGAATTCTCTGGCTTAAAAGGCGAAAGAGTCGTCTGAATCTTATATTCAGGACATCCTCGCACTTTGTCGCCAGGTCTATCCAGCGATGATGGAGGGTGAAAAACTAGGACACCTCATGAAAGGAGTGAAAGAACACATATACCAGGCGCTTTTTCCTGTAAAATGGCATTAGTTGAAAAGTTCTGCAGTGAATGCAAGAGAATTGAAACATTGGATAAAAATAGAATAGGAAAACCACAATTTGAGAGACGTGTGAACGTCACTTCCATCTCGACTGATAACAACGCAGATATCGAGGAACTCCTTCGTTGGATATTAAAGGAGATCAGCAATATGATTTCGGGACTTAACTCTCCCATCATCCCCAAACAGCTGGAAGAGGAGGTCTACCAAAGAGCCGAGAAGCCACTGACACCAATTATAAAACATCCCAAGTCCTACAATGCTGATCAAAAAGCTTGGTATGACGCAGAAAAAAATTGAGATTACAATACACAGGAAAGGAGAAATCTAGTCAAATCAGACACGAATCGAGTTTGATGGGAAAGAGACCACGGCCGGAATTCCCTAAACGAAAAACTGACGAACGGAGAACAGCCGTTAACAGGCCAAATTTTTTTCACTGCAGACGTCCAGGGCATTTAGGTATTGCCGTGAAATAATAACAGTTTTCGTCTCATATCGTGACAGGGGCAGAAATCAAGCAACATCAATCAATCCTGAAGGCGACTTGAACCAGAATGCCGCAAGACGCTCATCCCTTAGCCCCAATCGAGGAGGATTACCGACTCGCCGCCACAGATCCCTTACGCCATACAGACAACCTAGCCAATCTCCTAATCGCGAAATGTAGAAAAATAAATGGCGCGACCTTTCTAGGTGGTGAGGCCGCTTGTCAGGTAAATCCTCCAACAGTCGCTAAAATAAGAGCTAATTACTTTAACATAGTGGCCGATAACCAGCCGGTAAGTGCATTCGTCGATTCTGGAGCGTCCTATTCCGTTATCTCTGAAAAATACCGCCGCTATCTAAGAAAGGTCATGCTACCTGCAGTCAAGAATATTGTCCTGAAAGTCGCCGATGGAAATTGTGTACAACCATTCAGTAAATGTATCTTTCGAATAACTGTTCAGGATAAGTTAATCCCATTCGAATTCATAGTATTACCACAATGCAGTCATGATGTTATTATTGGATGGGACTTTTTAGAGTCGTCACAAGCAGTAATAGATTGTGGACAATCTGAATTATCTTTTAAAGCATCTCTTAGAAGAGTCAAACCCTACAGATCCTTGGCGCGCATAATAGCCTTAATTTTTTATCTTATACCAGACCGATCAATGGCTCGAATAGCCGTGTCAGCCCTGAAAGATATGGAAAATGTAGATATTATCATCACTGGAAATAATAATGTCGTATTGAGTAAATAAATATTTATACAGCTGCAATCGTGAGTGTCCATCATAATCAGGGGAAGGTATGGCTTGCTAATGGAAAATCCGAAGCACAGCTAATACCAAGAAATTCATGTATAGGTTTTGCCGAACCTTTAGAGGAAGCTTATTTCAATATTGTGGAAGCGACATCTTCAAAAACAACTTCGACATTCACCAAATAACGTAGAGAAATAAATTTTTATTCGATGGTTTCCTCCTGCCCACACAAACAAAAAGCATGAAAAATAACTAGGGTTGCTCAGACAAATTTCGACTATTTTCGACAGCCAAAGAAAAAGCTCCGCTGATAGAGTCCAGATAAAACATTGAATTGAGACTGCAGATCATCCACCCATCAGCCAACGAGCTTACAAAGTCTCGCCTGCTGAGCGTCGCATAATAAGTGAAGAGGTAGATAAAATGATGAGAAACAATATTATCCAACCATCGAAAGGCCGTTGTCATCCCCGGTTGTCCTGGGGGAGTAAAGTTGGCGCTTTTGTTATCACTAAGAAAGACATTTACCCTTTACTCCGTATAGACGTTACATTAGATTGTATAAAAATGTTAAATACTTTTTTTTTTCATCTATGGATTTATATTCTGGCAAATTCAAGTTGATGAAGCTGATCGAGAGAAAAGAGCCTTAATAACTCCTGAGGGATTGTACCAATTTAAAGTGATGCCATTTGGCCTTTGCAATGCCTTGGCGACATTCAAAAGAATGATGGACAATTTGTTACGACATTAAAAGTGAACAATGTTTCTCTGCTATATGGACGATATCGTAGTATTTTATGAGACCTTTGAAGAACATCTTCATAGACCAACGGTAATTATTCAGTGCATGCTGAGTGCTGGACTAACCCTGAACCCAAATAAATGTCTGTTTGCTGCTCACGAAATTAAGATTTTAGGATATCGTGTATCCCACAGAGAGATCCGGCCCGACCTGATAAAATAAAATCCGTAAATAATTTTCCAATTCCCAAGAACATACAAGATGTTTAAAGCTTTCTGAGATCGTGTTATTACTATCGGAGATTCAAAGAAACTTCTGTTACAGAGCTCAACCACTAGAAATTCTGCTGAAGGGAGGTGCAAAGTTTTCTTGGGGTTCTGGTCAGAAACAACCTTTTGAAAATTTAAAGAAGGCATTAACAGCGAATCTAGTTCTTGGACTTTTTAACGAGACCTTTCCAACTGAATTACATACTGATTGCAAGTTGATATGGTATTGGAGCAGTTCTTGTGAAAATACAAAATGTAGAAGAAAAAGCCATTGCCTACGCATCTCGGGCTTTAACGAAAGCCGAAAGAAATTATTCGACTACAGAGAGGAATGACTGGCATCCGTATGGGCCATTACCAAATTTAGACTATACTTATTTGGGAAACCCTTCACCGTAGTATCTGATTGCCATGCGCTTTATTGTCTTGACAGCCTTAAAGATCCGTCCGGGAAGACTTGTAAGATGGTCATTGCCTCTTCAAGAATACGACATTACGGTGATATATAAAAGTGCACACAAACACAATGACGCCAATAGCCTGTTGCGAAACCCTTTGGAATGTTTTCTAACGTTTCTAATGAGTACAGTGGGATCTCTTTGTCTGGGAATATGGGTTTTTCTTGTATTATTGACGACATCCGATTTAATTAAATCTTCCATCAATGAGTTCATGTCTACTTCTGCGGGGGGGTTATTATTATTATTATTTTTTTGCATTTCTGGCATTTATCAATTTATTTATTTTAATTCGTCTTCCTTCATCACTTTATTCTTCTATTCTATTTGATATCGAATGATATACATTAGATTTAAGTTCATTATTCAATGGCGAAGCGACTAATGTGTATTCTTTGTTTTTATTTTATATGAATTTTATCCCTGTAAATTTTCATCTTTTAATCTTAGAATTGTTTAGTCACTTTATCAGCTAAACAGCTCTTTGTTATGTGAATCGCATGAAATAAAAAGCGTCCTGGATCAAAAGAGTCAAAGCCCAAAACAATGGTGTCCATTTGAGGTCCTGAATTCGTCGAAATTGGTGCTGTGGCTTTCCTACCTAGAATAATTATTAATAACACAATATATAATGCATAGATATTGCATCTGTATTTTATGGGATAAGTAGCCTTTCCTTTTTTATAACAGGTTTCCTTTAGGCAAAAATAAAACCCTTCTATAATTCATATTGCTTAATTTCTCGAGAATATAATTCTTTCGAATCTCCGGTGTTTATATAAGTGCGTAAGTAGGATCAAAAGCGATTTAAAAGTCTGACGGCAAGCCAGATCCATGCACCTTTACAAAGATCACTTTCTGGGCCACACAGCAGCGCCCGTCGTTCGGTTCCGCCACGCATTTGTCTAGATTTCTCACAAAATGCTCTCCCTCCCTCAAAACAACATCAGAGAAGACTGTGACGTCCAGATAAGCCAGCTTGATGACGGCCTCCGATATGTTCCGCAGTCCGGGCTTCTACATCACCTAAAATCTCGCCTTTTTCTGATAAAATTCTTCACGTTTCCGAGCGGCCAGCATGAACGTTTTAGAGTCTCGTCTATTGAAATGACCATATCCCCGATAGAAAAATATTAGGGACGTTGATTATCCACTTATTTCTTCTCTGTAATGCTGGCAAGCATTATTTAAGTAATCGTTTCAAAACGTTGTGTAAATCTTCATTTTTTATTTTAACACGAGGTTTCTGTTATCGAATCTCCCAGGAGGTTTTATCTGGTTAGATGTCAGGGGGCCCCTGGTGTTGTGAGATCCAAGGGAACATATGTCTATGAATAACTCTGGCTGCCCTGCCCATCACCCATCACGCGAGGAGGTGGATTACACATTTGAATCTTCACAACACCATCTCTTGGTCGTCACTCAGGCGCTGTGCCTTCTCCGGCCATGACGCATTTGTGGCAGTGAGACTAGCCCTGCACGCTTTGCCACATCCAGTCCATCCAGCCTCGGCCAAACAGTCCTGCGTCGCCTGTGGGTCCAGCGACCTGACACTAGCCCACCGGTACTGGTCCTGCCGCTGCGCCAGGCCTCTCATCTGGGAGGCATTTACCATCATCGGGCGGCCCCCTGACCTACAGAGCTAAATCTTAGGGCGAGGCCTGGCCTGGCGTCTGCCAAGGCGTGTCTCTATAAGTATTATATCAAAAGTGAACTGAGAGCGGTTCAAATTGATCCAGTCCTTGTCTGGAGAGGGACTCTCTCAAGGAGGAGGAGCCTCCCTCCCTGAGAACAGTTTTTTAAATATTTAATCACCAAATTGTAAATAATCACATTTATCTTTGTTTAATTTCTCTCTTAGATTTTTTATAACAATCAATTAAGAATGTCAATAAAATATATTGAATTGTTCGAATAACTATTTATAATCGCCTAAGCCTCCTTTAAGACAGTTATCAGCATCTCTTTTTGCCGTTCTCGTTTTCGAAGTATGATTTCGTTTACCGTTTTTATTGACCATATGAGTCTTTCCCAAGATCCACCGAACTGTGATCCATGCGGCGGATGAAATTCCACTTTATACTTTTATTGCCAGTTTATCTATGATAACATCTCGGCTCAGTTGTCTTAGCGCCTCTTTCAGCTCCCTATCAGCACTTCTGAGGTTTGTGCTTTTATTGATCCAGATCTCGACAGAGTGTCATCGGTTTTGCTTGTCATCTTTCGCATCGTCATTCTTATCAATATGACACTATCGCTTCTCACGCCTTCTCCCGACATTTACCTGCATAGGAAGGAAAATTCCATCCCGGACACTGAATTGTCTTGGTTGCTGTTTTACTCGTACATCGTGTAGAGCTCCTATCATGGGGGTTTGCTTTTGTAGTGTCTACAAGTCAAACTTTTACCCGTACATTTCCGCACGGCTTCTTTCAAGTGTGCTATCCAGAAGCGCTGAATCATATCGTTTTCACCGCATCTTTCCTCTGGTGTTTTGTCCATTTACGGTAGTGTAGCACAGCCGAGAATAACTCTTGTCAATAATTATTGGTTGACTGTGTGATTCTTCATCGGCATGGGTAAGTCTGGAACACATCTGCGAAATATCTTACTCGTTTATCGTTAGTGAGAGCTGAAGGAACCGATTGCGATAGCTTGTCCAATTCAAAAGGATAACTTTCGTAGAGTAATATGAATAATTCCCTCCTCACTGTATGACAAGATATCCAAGAGGCAGGGATCCCAGGGTAAAGTTGTGGAAAGATGGATGGACTCCAGCTGCGGGAGGATAGCCCACGTGTGTGGGGGAAGGACAGGCGCCTCGACGGCATTCCAATGTGGGGGGGAGAAGGACAGTGAAAGAGATAACGGCGGTGACAGAAGACGCGGCAAGTTGGCTACGGGAAATGGCCTCCGGGTGTATGCTGGTGTTGACTTACCGGGAAGACGGTGTGGAGGAGGATCCCTGGTGGTGGAAGGCGGCTGTTTCGATCTCTCTCTCCGTGTGATAATGCTGACTAATTTGAGAACGTATGCAGTTGTTAGTACCAATTCATTGTAACTCATAATCTCGTAAAGCTTGGAGCGAAGGTCTCTGGGATCTCCAGATTTGGTGCGACGAATTATTATCTCATTGCTCCAGTTCGAGGTCTTCCCAACGCGATCCTTTTTCACTATTCTCGTTTGGCCATTATTTGTCTGGTAGGTGTCTCAAGAATTATGGCTCGGCCCTCCATCGACTCCCGTAAGAATAGTACATTTTACCAGGTCTCCTGGTATTGTCGGTGATATTCAGTTAAGACACATCACCACTATTTTACACTTTTCGCCTACTGTATTTCTTCTACGCAATTCTCGACTAATTGTTGTTAGTTTTGGGCGTCTGAGCGTATCCATTTTAAAGCAGTTTGCGAGTCGTCCATGAAGGGGTGCTGTATAATTTGATTCCCAGGGGTTCTTTGACAAAGTTTTCCATTCGGCTCGCTAAGAGTGCTGTCTGTCGTTCGACGCGTGGAATTGAAACAGGCGACTCGTCCCTTGTTGTAGCTGGGAGTCCTTGCTACCATTGAATCCAGAAGAGTAGCATCTGAGGATTTTAATTTCCCCCCCATCTGACTTATTTTCCTGATCCAACTCTTATATATCGTGTCATCTAACCTTCGTTATCCAAATTTTCTGCAATATTATTCTAGATTTGATGATAAAGTGAAGCACCTTAAAGAGTAGGTCTAGAAAAAGCATCAATAAGCGAAATATATCCTTCTTTGTCGGGTTCAGTTGGAGATATCGAGTTCTTCCCTTCTCACGTTCAGTCTGAAGGCAATAAATGTCCTCCCTTGGCTCACTGTGTAGCCTCAGGACCCGTTCCGTCGTCCCTCCGCCTGAGTGACTCATGTCCCTTCGCATATTGTCACCAGTGGACTTCAACTCTGGGCAATTGAAAATTCGCTTTCCGATTTTGAAGCCATCGCAGCGATGAGCTTCAGAACCTTCCGAATCAGTTTCTAGAAGTTTTCGAGTGCAAGTAGTCGTACATTACTTTATTACTCTTCTATATTTTGCATCTGCATATTCATAAAACCTTCTTTTGTTGTTTTGATGCAATTAAGATTCTTTTTATACTGCACATATAATGGGTAACAAACACTTTACCTCTAGTTGGTATATAGCTGGGGTTCTTTGGAGTTTTCTCTCCACCAAAGCCTCTAAGATAGGCAATCTCTCCTTTGCAGATTTTGACCTGGTGAAAGAGTTCCCTGATATCCTCAATAAATGCAATATTACTTTGTCGAAACCTCATAAGTTCACCCGGTATGGAGTTAAGATAATAATATCAGGCCAGGAAAATGTTGCTCAGTGATTTCCCATGACTTCGACTAGAGAAGCATCGAAGACCAATATTAACTTCCCCAGCTTGTAGGGGTGGCATTGCTGAAATGAGATAGAAGCCACTCTTTCTGATTGAGTAAGGAGGCTTATTGTAGAAAATGTTTTCTGGCGTATCCTTTGTCCACATAGTGCGTGCCCTCCTCACTTGCATTCTTTGGCAAAGAAAGGTCTCAACACTAATTTATTGACAGTGATGCTTAGGCGGCGTAGGGCCTTTTGTCTGTTGGGGAAAGTTTCACATTTTCGTCTCCCCAGAATAGTCCGCCAACGAATATTTCTCCTACTCTTCTTGTCACCTCCATGATCTTGGCTTAGCATCATCTCTGGACCTAAGGCTTGTGGTCTGGCTTATTCCGTTCGATACCACAGAAAGTATTTCTTTCATAAGGTTATGGAATATTTCCTCATTGCTCACTTCGAAACAGTCAAGTATAACATCTTCTGATATTCCTTCCCTTATGATGTGGCCATCTCTTGCGAAGTTTCTGGGCATCTAGGGATTGAGTCGGCGACCTTTCTAGTCTCGCCATGTTCTAAAATGAGGCGAAATGGTATTCCATTGTCGAATTATAGTGATTTTTCATAATATTGGCAAGTTTGGCTATTCCATCGTATTTCCTCTGAATACCTGCAGCTCTTTTCCGCTATTTTGACGCGATAGAAATGGGTTTGTTGTAACAGTCTGTACCTGAATAGGTTGAGTCAATGAATCTTATTGGTCGGGAATTCATTGTCTGTAGTTGGACTGGCGGATTCGCATGTTGGGAATAACTTATTGATGGTTGGCAGAAGAGTCAAGGCATCTTCTGATCTGTCATGGGCACGACCTTAGTTGATTCACCTAAGCCAAATGGTGTAGAAACCTTTGGTCGCTGCTACATTTTTGTGGACCTCCACCCTCGCTGTGAATGGCATAGCTTGCTGGCACAAGACCATAGGAGGGTTAAAAAATAAAACAGAAAATACTTTAAATTATGTAATATAATGGTGTACAATAAACAAACTGAAGTTAAGCCCGGAGAAAACCAACTTACTACATCTACACGGCAAAACAAAAGAATCAATTGGGAACTCCAAACTTCATAATAAAACCGCTAGAAGAACTAAAAATTTTAGATATGAAATTTTCTAATTAAAGAATCAAGGCAAAAATTAACTTTACACCCCACATTACTGATATTTTCTGAAAAACCAATCGTATGAAAAATCTGTTATTTTCACTTTGAGGGAAAATGTGGAGATTGTATGAGAAAAAAAGTTTAATTTTATTTGAAACTCTTTTCGGGCCAATACTAACCTACGGATCTGATATATGGTATAAATTTATTAATAAAAGAAGTAAGCAAATATTAAAATCTCAGCATTATCAGATTCGGCTTTAGGTAGTGAGAGCTTATAAAACGACCTCATCAAATTGCATACATAGTTTGGCAAAAAATACATATTCTCACAGATCACATAGTGTCCCTAGGAGGGAGATAGCGCTCTAATTCGAAATAAAATGAAAATAAAAAAAACATAGTATCATTGATAAAAAAATACGAATTGGCCAATCTATCAAAAGAGAAATTTATTTTTTTAGACTGAAGGCCCCAACTATAATTCACAACTTCATAGAATCAAGAATGGTAAGAATCCCGGAAATTTTTCCCATTTGGAATTTCCTTTTTATTCTCGTCCAAATTTTTATAACTCGCAGTTCATCTCAAATCCTGGTAATGTTTGAGAATTTCTGGCGAAAATCGATGAAACGGATGATCCTAGCTGCTTCTGTGTAAAATAAAACCAAAACTCAATACATTTACACTGGTGTCCAAAAAATAAGAAACCTCTGTTTTTTAATGATATGTTTTAAAATATACAACGCTAAAAGCTAAAAAGTAATTCAATTAGGTATTTTAAGACGTAGAATTTATTTATCGGAACCATTCGATTCGGTAAAATTGAAAATATGCAATTTTTTGCTTGTCTTTATAAGTGTGCTATTTGGCGTGTCGTTTAACCCATCTAAGAATTGTCCAATTATAATTTTATTTAATCCTTAGTTAATTATGAGTTTACGAAAAATTTTAGCAGATGATTTAAAATGGAGAGCTGTTGGAAGAATGGAGGCAGGGCAATCACAAGTTGAAGTAGCAAAATGGCTAAATGTGAATAAATCTGTGGTCAGCAAAATATGGAAACAGTTCATTGAAACAGGAACCATCAAAAGAAAAGAAGGTTCTGGTAGAAAAATAAAAACAGCTACCTCTGAAGACCGTTATCTGGTCGTAACTGCCAAGCACCATAGGGAGATGACAGCTATTCAACTCTCTAATGAACTCTCAAGGGCTACTGGAACGAGAATTTCAAGACAAACTGTTTACCGAAGGCTTCACGAAGGTGCACTTTATGCAAGACGACCAATGGTCTGTATCTCTTTAACCTCTGCTCACAGGAGAGCCCGCTTGAATTGGTGCTTGGAACATCAGGCCTGGACTCATGATCAGTGGGCCAATGTTCTCTTCAGTGACGAGTCAAGATTTAGTTTAAACACAGATTCTCGACAAGTTTTCATCTGGAGGGAGCCTGGAACCTGCTATCATCCCAGTAACATCAGGGAAATAGACAGTTTTAGAGGCGGCAGTCTCTTAGTCTGGGCTGGCATCAGTTCTAGCAGACGCACACCCCTCCATATTTTTTCTGGGGGCACTTTAACTGCCCAAAGGTACAGGGACGAGATACTTGAGCTCTATATAAGACCCTATAGAGATCAAATTGGTCACAATTTAATTTTTATGGACGATAATGCTCGTCCGCATAGGGCTAGGCTAGTCAATGAATATCTCCAGAGTGAGAATATTCGAAGGATGGATTGGCCAGCCAGATCTCCGGACCTGAATCCAATAGAGCATGTGTGGGATGCTCTAGGGAGGCGTATTGGAGCTCGTTACCCCTCTCCCAGAACCCTCGTTGAGCTAAGAACTGCTCTATTGGAGGAGTGGGGTTTACTACCCCTGGACCTCCTCCAAAGCCTGGTAAACAGTATGAGGGCTCGCTGTGACACCTTGATAGATGTTAGAGGTGATCATATTCCCTATTGATATCTTATTTCTTTAAGATCTGGAACCTTAGCTTTGGGTATGTTGGTAATAATTTGCCTATTTCATAATTTCAAATATATATTTTTTATCTTCATATAGCTAGTCAAATTCTCCATAGTTTAAAACTATAGGTATACTAAATTTTATATTCGTCAATAAATTAGCTTCTGAGAAATTTCAATATTAGTTAAGTTTCTTATATTTTGGACACCAGTGTATTAATAAAATGCCCAATCTTTCACAGCTACAGAAGTAGTCATTTTTATCCCATCGAAGCAATGTGCGAATTTGTATATAACAAAGACACCTAAGTGAAATTCAATAATTTTTGTAAATTCATTTTAGATTTTCTCTTTTTTGTTTGAGAAAAACAACCTTTCAGTCTTAATTTTGTTTTTAGCCCTGTTATTGAATTGTATATAAGTAGCTAAAGTGTATTTAGGCGTAAGTATCTCAAGCTGGGATGAATACATTTGAAAGTTAGAGTCTTTCTTCTCCTGCAGAATCCTCAGTTTTAACTCCTTTACGAGCACCTTTGCATTCAGGATCTCCAGCTGAATATTAATATTTCTTTTGCTTGAACAGTTCTAGAAAGCTCGGCTGTTTCAGGTGGATCTTCCCACTTCTTTCTAGTGGAGCGACTCCGGGTGTCCAATGGTTACACAGCCCTTCTAGAAGTGATAAACATCAGCGGTGAGACTATTAATTAATTTCGGATTTGCAGGGAATGGCATGCCCCTCCTTTCCTTCTTAGCTTGTAAAATCCATAGGGCTATCTGTAGTGGACTACCTTTGTTCATCCTCTCATTTATTCTGACTTGGAAACATTCTTTAGTTTTCTCAACCATAGCGTTTTAGATCCAGCACAAGGGATCATAAATGTTCAAATATGTTCGTAGTAGTATCAAGCGAGCTAAAAGATAAAACAATCCAAGGCAAAGTGAAGGGAGATTTTGGAGGCATTCCAGCTCCATGCAGGTGTACAAAGGTCACTTCTTCTCACGCTGGTGTCTAGTTTTCTCGCAACAACCAGTTTGTCAAATTTGAATAAAACCAACCTCTATACCATTTTTAGGGCTATGACAAGGTAGTTGACCTATGGAAACATGGGCAATGCCGATTTATTGTCTCTCTCGGGCTTAAGCTTCCATTAATACAAGAGTGGCTTTGATTTCATATCTTTCTATGGCAGTTGTGTCCCTTTTAAATAAGAATACCTTCTTTCCTCAAAATTTCAATCCATTATGACCTAAGTTGGCCTACCACGTCACCAGTTAAAACGCCTATTTTTATAGTTCGTCCGATTTTATACCTCTCTCAGGAAGGTATCATGAATTCAAAGCCGCCTCCATACTGATGAGGACTTCACCCAGAAACCTTGGCCTTTGATAGAATTAAAAAAAACTGGTGCTGTGGCTTATTCACTGTAAGAATTTCTCACTGAAAGGTAAAGGCTCTGTAGCACCCACGTCTGGCTACCCTACCCATCGCTTAGTTCTCTAGAAGGTGGGAGGAACATATAAAACCTGCCCATCAACATCGGCTGGTCGTCGCTCCAGTGCTGCGCCTTCTCTGGGCACAACGCGGACGTGGCAGTGAGGCTAGCTCTGCACGCCTTACCCCATCCAGCCTCGGCCCAACAGTCCTGCGTCGCCAGTGGGTCCAGCGACCTGTCGCTACCTAACCGGTACTGGTCCTGCCGCTACATCAGGCCTCTCATCCGGGAGGCATTTACCATCATCGGGCGGCTCTCTGACCTGTAGGGCTGGGTCTTAGGGCGAGGCATGGATGACGACGTGTCTCTATGAGTATTATATCAACACTGAACTGAGAGCGGTTCGAATTGATCCTGTCTTTGTCTGAAAGCGACTCTCTCAAGGTGGAGGAGCCTCCCTTCTTTTAAACAGTTTTTTTTTCTATTTAATCGCCAAATTGTGAATTATAGCATTTATCTTTGTTTACTTTCTCTTTGATTTTTATAACAATTTACTAAGAGTGTCAATAAAATATTTTGAATTGTCAGTTGTCCAAGCTTAATATATATCTGATTTTTGCTATTTTGTCTAACTTATATTCTCCTGGGCGTTTAAAAAGGTTTTTTCTTGATCTCTCAGGAAGCCTGGACCAAAATATTTTTGGTGGTAGAGGTAGAATCTGCACCACGCTGACGAGGGTCAACAGCCCGAAATGCGTGGGTGGTTGACTTTTCTTAATTTATCAAGAAAATGGGTTGGCCAAATATCAGAGAACAGGTTAAATCAGCGTTTAGTTGATTTCTGTTCCGCTAGATGTCGCTCTGCCATCTAAAGGTACACGTGAACGTGGTCAAGATATGCCTTTTTTTGATTTTAATAACAAACACCTGACCTTTTTAATTATATTTTTAAATTATTTTCACACACACTATATATATACACAGAAAAACTTTCTTTGACAAAATAGTAAAACTCATAAATTTATTAAGAAAAAAGGCATTTCCTGATCGTGCAACTAAAAGTTGATGATGGCTTGCGCCATCTAACGGAATAAATATTAACTAATCGTTGGTTTTTAATTATTCTAGAATTAGCCAAATACCGTTTATTGATTAATCAGGAAAAGCTAACCACGTACGCATTTCGGGCTGTTGGCCCTCGTCAGCGTGGAGCAGACTGCACCATTGCGACTAAAAATGTTGGGGTCCCAGAGGCTTCTTGAGAAACCAAGAAATGGGTATCTAGGTCCAAACGTATTTACGTATTGCGTAATTACGCAAGTTAGGCCTTAAATACCCATTTCTTGATTTCTCATGGCGCTCTGCCATCTAAAAAGCTCATATGCTCCTGGTCAGGATATGACCTTTTTGAGAGTATACTCATATTTATATAAAATTAGAGATATAGAGAAAGATGAGTCTAGGAATCACGACAGGGTAAAAACCAACAATTTATTGACATATCCAAATTTATACAGCCAACTCTCCGTGTGGGGTGGGGATGTGGCAAGGAGGGAATGTTGTTAGATCTGTTGCACAGCAACATCAACATCAACTTATTGAACTTCAATATTGTCATCAACTTGCACTTTAGCATTAAGATCAAAACCAGCATGCATTGACATCAAGAACATAATCTTCAAAATTATTATTCACTTCAGCAATGGAATCACGCACATTATTGTCAAAATATCATCATCACTTCAGTTTTGGCATGAACAACACCTCATTATTTACATATACATTTATTTCAAAAGAGATATCAACAATGATATCATCATCGACAAGATAATTAACAAGAAACTTCAAATTTGATATCAACCACAGTCTACATTGACTTCAATACGCAACTTCAAAGGGATATCAATATGCACTTCAAAAGTTACATCAACATTCATAGACATCAACATTGACATAAACTATTCAAATGTTGACATCAACAGGACATCAAGGAAATTCCTTTAATATTACCTTGAAGCTTCAATCAATGGTAGCCCCCATTCTCTGTAGCGCCTTGATAGCATTGACAGCTTTCTGCTCACATCCCACAACAATTCATTTATAAATAAATAAAGACGAATGAATAAATTGATGACATATTGATGAAGAAGAATTTCTATTACACTGGTCAACAACATTTCTGCCCAAGAGAACCTGATGGTGTTTCTAGTGTAGCTTTTCATGCTGAACTCAAAATTCATATCTGAAATTTTCCATCACCCATGGTTTTTTGCGTGACAGCCATTTTTTGGTATTGGGATAAATACAGCAAAAAATATTACGTTAGCATTTTTGCATAAACCTTATTACATTACACAGGTTTATCAAAAATTATTTTTCTTTGTCCCAAAGGAAACAGCATCTTATCTAAATTTAACTCTTTGTGCTGATTCCAAAAATACCATTAGTTTTTTTTTCTATCACGCAAGATTTTTTAGATACACCTACTTGATATTTGGAAATTTTTTAATATATAGGCCTATATGAACGAAATATATTTATTCTATTGAAATGTAGAGACAGTGAATTTTCTTCTATACTTTGCTTGTGGTACATCCCTCTTGAGTGTCCAGCAGTAGTCAGCAAGCATAACGGGACTCCATTTACCTTGGTACCGCTTCTCAATGCTTGATATATCTTGATGAAACGTCTCACCATGCTCATGGCTAACTGCACCAAGATTGTCAGGAAAGAAATCCAGATGTGAATGCAGAAAATGGATCTTGAGAGACATGTTACATCCCAGTGCCTTATAGGAAAGCAACAGATCATTAACTATGTCTCGGTAATTTTCAACCTTGACACTTCCTAAGAAGTTCTTGAAAACGTTTCTAAAGGAATTTCATGCTGATGCTTCAACTTCATTCAAACTATTTTGAAAATTTCCATCCTGCAGCAATTCTCGAATCTGAAGTCCAACGAAAATGCCTTCTTTAATTTTCGCATCACTTATGCTAGAACATTTTTGTTTTAGGTAAGCAAATCCACTGGCATTTCGATCCATTGCCTGTACAAAGTTCTTCATTAATCCCAGTTTAATATGTAATGGTGGTAAATAAATATTTTCTGGATCTTTAAGCGGAGGATTTACAATATTCTTTGTCCTGGAGTAAAGATTTCACGGTTTGGCCAGCTTTTTTAATGTAATGCCTTTCCCTATCTCTGCTATCCCACTCACATAGAAATAAACGAAATTTTGTATATCCAAGCTGTAATCCACGCAAGAGAGCAATGACTTTCAAATCGCTGCATATTTTCCAACCATATCTTTCATATTCTATCTTTTTCAAAAGCAGTTTCATGTTTTCGTAAGTCTCTTTCATGTTGGATGCATGTGCTATTGGCAATGATGGGAACTTATTTCCGTTGTAAAGGAGAACAGCTTTCAAACTAATTTTTGAAGAATCAACGAATAAACGCCACTCTTCTGTATCATGGTCATGACCAAGCGCTTCCATTAGACTAACAACATCATTGCAATATACTTAATCATTCTCTTGTGAAACGAAGTCTTGAAATTCATCTTGACGCTTTCGAAAAAGCATACCTTTATGATTTTATGCAGCAGATTCCAGCCTTTTCAAACTGGAGCCTAAAAGTTCACTCTGTTTTTCGGATAAATCTAAATCACGTACGAAAGTTTAAATCTCCTTGGGTTAACAAATGAGGTTCAGATGAGGCACCTGCTTCAAAATTTGTGTCATCCGACTATTGCTCTCATCTATCTGAATCATCGTCACTAAATATTACATTTTCAGGAGGCTGTGGCACAGGTAAAATATCACTATGAGGAACCGGTCTCATAGCAGAAGGCAAATCTGGATATTCAACTGTATGTCTTGATTTGGATGTTCGGTTACAAAATCACTTTATTAGGTACCTCTCAACAATAGCAACCTATTTTATGATAATTGAAAATATGAATAATATGTGAAGGTTATTCACATATTAAACAAAATGTTAACGCGGGATTCGATCCCAGTTCATGACTGTTGGGAATCGAGGGTGTTACCCACTCGTCCACCGCCTTGATTTGGATGTAATACCTGTAGTCTTTGTCAAACAAAAATAGCATTCTGAAGAATGGTCTTTAGGTTCCCTCATATCATTGGAACCGCAAAAGGAATATGACGTTCACCTTTAATCCTCCCTGTAAGACGTCGAGCACAAATTTCACAACAATGATGAGGAGCCCAAGTCTTATCTTGGTCACCGACTTTACAGCCAAAATAAAGTTGATAGCACTTTTTGATGAGCGGTGTAAAGTTTCGCCTTTGAACTTTTAAAGTTAATCCCTCACAAATGTAACAGAAAATATCAGGAATATTAATGCAACGCCTCGGCATATTGACACAGTCTGGTGCACACGATTTATAAAAGCAAATCGATATAAAAGAATAAACTGATCACTTCAAATTTACCTGTCACTTCTGATCCAAATCTATTAAACAAATCGTTAGGTTCAATTTAAATATATAAATTAAAATTGTAATTCAGCAAATAGCATTCTAGAGCTTGTCGTTATTTTTGAGTTGAAAGCAAAACATATTGCATTATAAAAAAAAAATAATATCATATTTAATTAAAAATTCAATAATTTTTATTTAAATAAAAATTATAATTTGTTATTCAAATTAAAATTTATGTTTCTTAAAGAGCAAAATTTAATTAATAACAAATAAAATAAAGCTTTTGGCTACACATATCAACTCTTCTTGTCAAAAATAAAGCGCCAGCTAATGTAACGATGTTTGCTTGAAAAATGCTTACATAACATTTTCTGCATTATTACTGTATATACTAATTTATAGAAAAATGGTTATCCTGCAAGAACTATGGGTGAGCTAAACCTTCTGATTACATTTTTGAATTCAGCATGAAAGGTTACATTAGAATCAACATCAGTGTTCTCCGGCAAAAAAAAAAATGTTTTTTGTAGACCTGTGTTATTAGAGGCAAATACTTTCAGCAGTTTCTACAATGTAATCTACACGTATTAACCTCTCTGAAACTATTATTTCATTCATTTTATTTTATAATGTGTATTTTAAGGTATATTCTTTCTCTTGCTAGCGATATTTAATGAAATTATAAAATGATATTTGAATTTAAATTATACATGAATTTACAAAATAAGATCAAATAAATCTATATACAGAGTGATCCAAAAGTCTTGCACAACTTTAAAAACTCCGCGAATATTTGCGCTAGAGCACCATTGTGTTCAGGATTCAATGGGATTGTTTAGGACAATTATGAAAAATTCGAAATTGATTTTAGTTACAATTTTATTCGCTAGATGGCACTCTACCAAAATCAGAGATTCAGCGGCCTAATTGTTTGATAAATTGAAAAATATAACTGATCGACACGTATTTTCCTTTTTGAATACCAGGAAAGAACCCTAATAATATCAAATGATAAATAATAAAACACCATTTCGCCAAAAGTAGAAGAATTGGTTGACGATTTTTAAAACAATCTGAGATATGTAAAATAGGTATATGCAAATTAAAACATGCAGAAAAAAAATATATTTTAGATGCGGTTTGATGGAATCCACTCAGCTATTTAAATTTCGAAGATAATAAATTTCTAAATGTTTTAATTTAACTCTCAGTATCGATTATATTTATTTTTATTCATTTGAAAAATATTTATCTATCTCTGATAATATATTTTACTCTGGAATACCGTCACTACAGGATAAAGCACCCTTGGTGAAATTTTTTTTTAATTGCAATTCAGAATCTGCTATTGAAGCTTTACGAACGTTTCGTAACTTTAAAGGTATTCGAAGCGGTAAAGGACCCATGAGTTGCTACTCTCTAATGCGAATGATTAAAAATTTTGAGAAGACTGGATCTCTCTGGAAGCAAAACCTCGTAGTGAAAGACCATCGACAGGCAAATCAGTGGCTGTTACGGTTTCGCAGAATGTTGAAGCTATTGAATCGTTATCCATGTATGGAGAAGTAAGTGCTCGACAAGATTCTCGACAAACGGGGATTTCGTATGGAACAGTTTGAAGAGCACAAATATTAAGAATTATTCTTAAAAAATACCTATATAAAATTCAAAGATTTCATGAACTGAAAGTCGGCGATTTTGAGAAGCGTCAAGAATTCGCTGAATGGTTTTTCAGGCAAATTGTTATTGATGAAAACTGGCTGTCTAATTTTCTGTGGACAGATGAAGCTCACTTTTCTCTAAACGGAGAATTTAACACTGAAAACAGCCGCATTTGGGCAATAGAAAACCCTAGGAAATTTACAGAAATGCCCCTTTATCAGCCCAGAGTTACAGTTTTGTGTGGGTTCACTTCTTCTTTTATTATTGGGCTATTTTATTTGAAAAAATCAATGGAAGAAATTTTAAAACCGTTTTTTTTTAACTGGGGAACGTTTAGTTCAACTTTTGAGAGAAAAGGGTTTTGCATATTGCAGGGCAGACAAGCACTAAGCGAAATAACATTCATGAAAGATGGAGGACCTCCTCATATCTCACGCGGTGCCGAACAATTGCTGAAGGATACGTTCGGTGAATATCGTGTGATAAGTCGCCACTTTATACACCAGTGGCCTCCAAGATCACCAGATATGACGCCTTGCTATTTTTGGTTATGGGGGTACATTAAGTCGCGTGTTTATCGATGCCGGCCTACCATATTGGCCATGTTGAAGGCTTCTATCAGATGGCACGTTTTATCAATTTCAACAGATATGTTATTTAAAGCTGTCCATTCTGTCATCGTCTGCAGGCGGTGTTTGAAAATGAAGGGCACCACATTGAGCAAGGATTGTGACCTAATACAAGAGAGAAGGCAGTTACCTAATGTGTTATATAAGCTGCCATGTATTATATTATCTACCAATATTTTGAAGCTCTTTGTGCTTTTTTTTTGTGCGCGGTAATTTTTTTTTGTCATTTGCTCACATCTAATATTATGTCGTGCAGACCAAATTGTTATAACTTCTCGAATAACACTGGTACACACAATTTTACCCCTTATGTTTAGTTTATCGCTTTTCGCTCATTTGAAGAAATAGCATAAGGAATATTCTCTGTACCCCCCCCCCCCCCCAACTTTATAAATTTTTATTTAAGGAGACACATTTTTAAAATTGTGTACAGTATAATAAGCAATGATGACATTTGACAAGCCCATAGTATATTTGAATAAAGTTCGAAAAATATATTTTGCCACTCTCCTCTATATTTCATTTGTTGTATCATGACAAATATCCAGTTAAATAGTCAAGTATCGCCAATTTGCCAAGAAACTATACATTCCTTATAGCAAGAAATCCTATTAGTAGTGCCATCATAATTTTTGGTACTATATTGTCATTTCAAAAAGTCGTGTATTGATATCAGCAGTGTTTTTCAATCATTTAATCTTTTTCACAAAACTCCATCTAAAATATATATTTCGCTACATGTTTAATTTGCATATACCTATTTTATATATATGCTTAGAGTGAAATCAAAGTAATTGTTTAATTATTAAATATGTAAATATATTAATAGTTCGATGTTATGTAAATTTTGTAACTAGATATTTTTTTCTTTTTTCTTTATATAAAAGGCGAGAAAGTTATTACTCAATTTTCGAGCCTCACTTTAATAATAAAACCTGCTGAAATAGCTCTTGTGTGTGTACCTCTATTCATTTAATTGCGACAATTGGTGGAGACGCCGGGTAAAGCCTTGAAATAATAAAAACGGCTGAATTAAATTTGAGGAGAAGTCTTCGACTTAAGGGAATATCTCCTGATTTGGGATCGCTTGACAAAGAACCAATCATGATAAAGAATGAATCTGGAGAAACCTCATCCCAAGTACCTTCAACTTACCTGAAAATGGCTGAAAGATTATAAAAGAGTTGCCAAATACAATAGATGGGATGACACTATGTATCTGGCAAATGCTGTGTTTTTTCTTGAAGGAACAGCTCGAAAATGGTTTGAAAATAATGAAGAAACTCTGACTTATTGGGATGACTTTCAGAGGGCTCTAGGTGAAGCATTTGGCCATCAAGAAGAGGTAATTAAAGAAGTTGAGTCTCTACTGAAGAATAGAGCTCAGAAAGTGAAGGTGTTGGAAATGTATAATTTGTAATTATGTATTTGATGAAGTCGACTCTAGATGGCGTGCGCCACAGGGTCCGTCCACGTGACTTTTTCGACTATAAAAGACGGCACGCGCGAGAGAGTAGAGAGGACAGGGCATAGTCGCGGCGAGGACAGGGCATAGTCGTAGGAGATTAGCAGAGTTGGTGAGATTAGCAGGGGATTGATAAGAATCTGGTTGTGAAAGATATTAGAGCCTAGGAGATCGAATACTCGTGCTCAGAAGATATTAGAGCCTAAGAGATCGAATACTCGTGCTCAGAAGATATTAGAGCCTAGGAGATCGAATACTTGTGCTCAGAAGATATTAGATCCCAGGAGATCGAATACTCGTGCTCAGAGAATATTAGAGCCTAGGAGATCGAATACTCGTTCTCAGAAGATATTAGGAGATCTTCGTGCTCAAAGAAGTTAAAGAACTCAAGGAAGTTAAAGAACTCAGAGAAGTTAAAGAACTCAAGGAAGTTAAAGAACTCAGGGAAGTTAAAGAACTCAAAGAAGTTAAACAACTCAAAGAAGTTAAAGAACTCAAGGAAGTTAAAGAACTCAAAGAGGTTAAAGTTAAAGGGGATAAAGTATGGAGTTAAAGTTAAAGAAGACTTAAAGATAAAATTAGAAGAAGTTAAAAGTTGAGGGTATATATGTGAATAAAACCTGTTAAGATCGAGATTTTGCAGAAAGGCGGAATAAAAATACATATTTTATGCCAATTTGGTTTATTTTACATTTCCACGACTTCCACTTCATTTTACATTTTTATTTACAATAGAAGGAATCTTTGGAGGCCTACATCCAGGACGTACTGTACCTATGTCAAGTAGTTAACCCCGGATGGACGATGAAACCAAATTGGGACATCTGATGAAAGGAGTCGCCGAAGACATTTATCAGATATTGATTGCAAAAGATTTTGAAAATGTAAATCATTTCTTAAAGGAATGCCGTAAAATAGAAATTATGAGAAAGAGAAGAATATCTTCAAGATTTGAAAGACTTTCAAATGTAGCTCCAATGGCCCACGAGGAAGAAGATCTTCCATCGTTGATTAGAAGAATTGTCCAAGAAGAGATACAGAAAGTAATAGCCCCACCAGAACTGACCACAGATTCGATAGAGGACATGAAAAGAGAGGAGGTGAAAATGAATTTATCGCCAATCTCTAAAATACCGTCAGTTCTAGTAAGGAACCAATCAAGACCATTAAGGACGTATGAGCCATCCAAAAGAACTGAATATTCTTCTCCCCCAATTCTGCCGAAATCTCAACAATGGAGGACTCCAGACGATGGCCCCTTATGTTTCCATTGTGGAAGACCTGGTCACGTCGTCAGGTATTGTCGGGAGAGTAGGCAAGTTTTCGCGGATGCTCGCGCCAGGAGGGAACCAAGAAGACCAACAACACTGGGCGACTATATGCCAAATATTGACGAAATAGAGCCTAGGATTCCCCCAGCTCGACAGCCTAGGAGTGCCTCACCCTACCGGGGAGGAGGATAAGTACAGGACGCAGGCCATCAAGATCACCTGCTAGGGTGAACAGCCGCTCATCCTCAAGAGAAAGGGAGGAAAACTAGAACTGGCGACCTGCTTAGGAGGTAAGGCCGTACGAATATTAAATCCTCCGTCGTCGACTTCCACCAAATTGAAGAATAATTTTGTTAAGATCACTATAAAAGGGAGTGAGGTACTGGCTTTGGTGGACTCTGGAGCAGACTATTCAGTTATATCAGAATATTTCCGTCGTCATATAAGAACTCCTTTGTTATCTTGTAAAGGACCAATTATAAGAGTAGCAAGCTCCAAATGCGCCAGAGCCCTAGGACGATGTGTTCTAAAGATTAACGTGAATGAATTAACCCAACCATTCGAGTTTATTGTATTATCTGAGTGTAGTCATAAAGTTATCCTTGGTTAGGACTTTCTAAAATTAACTCAAGCCAAAATTAATTGTGGGGAAAATGAGCTTTAATTAAAAGAAGCTCCTATGAGGTAAGAACTCTGTCCAGTAGACACTGTTTACACTTTAGAGGATAGCATTATTCCACCCAACTCAATCAAGCAAATAACTGTTGTCTGTAGCAACATTACGGGAGATCAATAAGTTCTGATTACTTGCTCTAAAGCTCTTACTTTGGATAAATAAATAATTATTCCGGCCTCCGTCGTCAGTCTCAACCATGGAACGAGCAAGATTTGGATGGCAAATGGGAGTGACTTTGCAAAGATCATTCCTGCAGGGATGAAAGTTGCTGAAATATCTCTCATTGACAACAGTCATTTATGCTGCATAGATGGAGACAATGAAGATTTTGAGAAAAAATGAAAATAGATGCCCTGGGGACTTGGATAAACTTGTGACCCTTATAGATACTGATATATCGAATGAAGATAGAGTGAGAATGTTGGATGTTCTTAAGAGGTACACAGATGTATTTGAATTTCAAAAAGCAAACCTCAAAACTTCATCATTGAAAGTTAACCATCACATCGATACAGGAGATCATGCCCCTATTAAGCAACGCCCATATAGCGTGTCACCAAAAAAAAAGAAGCATTATTCGGACAGAAGTGGACAAAATGCTTAAACAAGGAATAATTGAACCATCGGATAGTTCCTGGTCCTCTCCTGTCGTTTTAGTTTAAAAGAAAGATGGAACCTGGAAGTTCTGTGTGGACTACCGCCGATTAAACATAATAACCAGGAAAGACGTATACCCGTTGCCCAGAATTGATGACACTCTAGACTCGTTGAGAGGAGCTTCCATATTCTCTACGATGGATTTGAAATCGGGGTATTGGCAGATCGAAGTTGATGAAGCTGATCGTGAGAAGACTGCTTTCGTAACCCCTGATGGCCTTTTCGAATTTAGAGTGATGCCTTTCGGCCTTTGTAACGCCCCCGCGACCTTCGAGAGAATTATGGATAATCTCCTACGAGGACTCAAGTGGACCATCTGTCTCTGCTACTTAGATGACATCATAGTATTTTATAAAACTATTGACGAACATCTACAACGTCTGGAAATGGTGTTGAGCTGCTTTTCAAAAGCTGGTCTCAGACTTAATTCAGAGAAATGTAGTTTTTTGGTACTAGTCAAATGAAGGTATTGGGACACTTGATTGATGGATGTGGTATTTATCCCGATCCAGACAAAGTAGAAGCTGTGATGAAATTTCCAAGACCAAAGAATGTCTCAGAAGTCAGGAGCTTTTTGGGTCTCTGCTCCTACTATCGTCGATTCATTAAGAGCTTTGCTGCCATAGCAGGACCGTTGAACGAACTACTAAGAAAGGGAGTAAGATTCATATGGACTGATAGTCAGGAAGCTTCGTTTAACCAGTTGAAGTCGGCTCTGACTTCTGAACCCGTTTTAGGTCACTTTGATGAGACTGCACCAATCTACGTCCATACCGATGCCAGTGACTATGGCGTCTGCGTTGTTTCAGTACAAATGGAGGATGGAGTTGAAAAACCAATTGCCTATGCATCCCGAACTCTATATAAAGCAGAGAAAAACTATACTATAACGGAAAAGGAGTGTTTGGCGGTAATTTGGTCAATCAGCAAATTTAGACCGTACCTGTTCGGCCGCCCTTTTTCTATCGTGACTGACCATCATTCCTTGTGCTGGCTAGCAAATTTGAGAGACCCTTCTGGACGTCTCGCAAGATGGGCTCTGCGACTTCAGGAGTATGAAGTCACTGTCTGCTATAAAAACGGTCGCAAGCACAAGGACGCCGATTGCCTTTCCAGAAGCCCATTACATGACACTTCGGAAGAAACAGAGGAAGATATACCTTCCCTGGCAATATTGACTGATGTTGAAAAGGAACAAAAGCAAGATCCTTTATTAGAAAAGATTCTGAAAATTGTGAAGATCCGAATTTTGAAAGATTTTCCATTATTAATAACATACTTCATAAGAAAAATTATGATTCTATAGCGCGACCTTGGTTGTTAGTGGTTCCAAAGTCCTTACGATTAGAGGTTCTTAGATCGCTTCATGACGCCCCTACAGCCGGACATCTAGGTTTTGCTAAAACGTATGACAGGATACGCAGAAGATTTTACTGGCCGAGTCTCTTCAGAAATGTTCGCAATTATGTCGGTATAGCAGAGAATGCCAACGACGTAAGAGCATACCCCAAATACCACCTGGAAATCTTAAACCCATAATTCCGTCCTCAGCTCCTTTCCAGAAAATAGGCGTGGACTTGTTGGGTAGATTCCCCTTGACTAGAGATGGCAACCGTTGGGTGATTGTTTGCACAGATTACCTAACTAAATATGCAATAACGAAAGCCATTCCAAACGGAGGAGCAGTTGAGGTCGCAAGGTTCATATTGAATGAGATCATACTCAAGCATATGGAGCTCTTAGAGAAATGATTACGGATAGAGGGCGCTCATTTCAAGCAAAACTCATTAAAAAACTTACCAAAATGTGTCGAATGTCGCAGCACTTTACAACGGCCTATCACCCACAGACCAACGGCTTGACCGAGAGATTTAATAAGACCCTGGGAGACATGTTATCAATGTACGTTGACGTAGAACAAAAGAATTGGGACTTTATTTTGCCCTTTGTTACTTTCGCTTATAATACGGCAAGACAGGAAACTACAGGCTTTTCACCCTTCTATTTAGTACATGACGAGAGGCGGAAACAATGCTAGACACTCTGTTAACCTACCAGCCAGGTTACGAAGAAGACGAGTACATAAATCAGCTAATGACAGATGCTGAAGACGCCCGTCAGCTAGCCCGCTTACACACCCTCAGAACTCAGGACATCGATAAAGCACGATATGGTGCGAGACATGAGCCTGTACATTACAACGTTGGCGACCTCGTCTGGATCTTCACACCCATACGGAAAGTTGGCCTATCAGAGAAGCTTTTAAAAAAATACTTCGGCCCATATAAAATAACCAAGAAGATCTCGGATGTTAACTACGAGGTAATGGCGGTGGACGAATCTCGCAGAAGGAAGAGTTCCAAGGATGTAGTTCATTTGGTACGTATGAAGTCCTACCAAGATCCTGAACAACAGAACAATATCGTTTAAATATCTGGACTTTCTGTGTAATTATGTAAATAATAAACATCGGGACGCTGTTCTTCTGGGGAAGGAGGTGATGTCGCGAAATTTGTTTAGAGTGAAATCAAAGTAATTGTTTAATTATTAAATATGTAAATATTTTAATAGTTCGATGTTATTTAAATTTTGTAACTGTAGATATTTCCTTCTTTTTTCTTTATATAAAAGGTGAGAAAGATATCACTATTTTCAAGCCTTAATTTAATAATAAAACCTGCTGAAATAGCTCTTGTGTTGTGTTTTGTGTGTTGTTTGTGTACCTTTATTCATTTAATTGCGACAATATCATTAGGGTTCTTTCCTGGTATTCAAATAGGAAAAATATGTGTCGATCAGTTATGATTTTCAATTTATCAAACAATTTGACCTCTGAATCTCTGATTCTTGTAGAGCGCCATCTAGCGAATAAAATGGTAAATAAAATCAATTTAGATTTTTAATTATTGTCCATAAAATTTCCTATTGCATCCTGAACACAATGGTGTTTACCGCATTGCTCTAGCGCAGATATTCGCGGTCTTAGTAATTTTTAAAGTTGTGCAAGACTTTTGGATCACCTTGTATATGAAGGAAAGTCGTGAAAATTGTTGCACTATTTATAACTCAAGAACGGCTGAACCGATTTGGATGAAATTTGGTGGGGAGGTAGCTTAGAACCTGCAGACGCACATAGGATAATTTTTATCCCGTTCTACCGCGTCAAGAATGGCTGAACTGTCAAATACATTCATTTATACATAGGTATCAGAGGCGCATTCCCGAGCAACGCACTCTACGAGGCTTACCCACGAGCCTACGGGTTGCATGCTAAAAAATAAAGTTTAATTTTTGTTAGAAATGTATCTCCTTTTTGTATATAAATACATTAGGTTATTTCTGTTCAAAATATCAGATTTAAATCTACATATATAAAATTGAACGTCTGTCTGTACTCGAAAGATTCAAAAACCATACATCCAATCGCCGTGAAACTTTGGGTAAATTCATGACAAAAAAAAAAAACTAACTAAATAATTACAAAATAAAAATACATAAAAAAAAGCTTTTATTTGATTGCAATAGAAAGGAAAATTAAAATATTTTATCTTCTGTCATTGAGCAAGTAGATGTATTCAGATAAAATAAAAGTGGCGGGGGACGATCATCATGAATTTCGAACCTAATGTGATTTAGCAATTTTTATAAGCATCGAAGGTGATTCATTTACTCTTGATTTTATTATAAAGATTATATTTTTCTTTTACACACACGAAGAGGTCTCTCTCAACAGATTTTCACACATGGGAGTTTATTATAGTAACAAAAGTTTATTGAGTTTATGGACTTTAATTGCATCGTATTTTTATGTGTACGAGAGGTTCTGTATATTGTACGAGTATCTGTATGTGACAGAAACAATAGGAAAACAAAAGGTAAAAGAAGTGAAAGCAGATATAGTAATATTTACATACCTGCCATCTCCTCTTGATGACGTAGTGCTTAAGGTTCTTTTTCGCCAGGGTTTTAACTTCCTTCTTCTGGTCTTTCTGCAACACAACACCGAGCTCTCAACAAAATGTCTTAGGTCATCAATAAAGTTGACACCTTGTGTCATGTGTGAATATTTTCATTATATAATTTTTTTTTATATATATGTCATAATTTGTATATAATTAAATGCACCCCCGACCCACTATGTATGTACCATGTATGATTTTCAAAGATTTAATAAAGAATAAGGTAACTGGAGGAAAGCAAGTAGCAATAAGACATAGGAAGTAGGCCTAAAGCTGGCACGACTATTCTTGGCACCCCCGTCAATATTGCAGGGGCAGAGACCGGACGTATCTAGTGACCGCAGAAGCTATATTAGTCGAGAAGCACTCAATACTTCCTGACAAAGCAGGGCGTATCTGGTGACCAGAAGTTATAAAAGTAGAGAGACACCCCATACTTCCGACCCAAGACCGGACGTATTTGATAACGCGGAAGTAAATAAAGTCGAAATAGCACCCGACACTTCCTATCAGGCAGACCATATCTCTCACCAAAGAGAACCGCGGTCCAATTAGAAAGTCTCCCCTTAAGTAGGTCAACCAATAGGAAAACGGGGACGTTCCATTTTCGACCAATGGGAAGGAAGCCAACTCGTGGTGTTAAATCGAAAAGCAAGAATGGTCAGTTGTTCACTCGCTCTCGCCGAGTTCGGACCTAGTAGTGTTTTGGCTCCCATCTGAACATCTACAGTTCTTCATTCACTCCCACCGAGTTCAGACCCAGTCATCGACTCGACCCCACCAAGGTAATGTCTGCTCACTAGAGACCTCTCTCTCCGCTCATTTCATCTAAATCCAATCATCGCCATGTGATCAACTAATTAATCATCAAAAACCGCTCTGCCTTTCTCAAAAGCTTTCTTTCCTCCAACCCGTTGCCTTATATTTTCAACCATCAAGTGTCCCGGCTTATTTCCCCTGTGTGTAATCCTTTCACTCAGCCACCACGACTGCATCATCCACCACGACTGCATCATTCACCTCGACTGCGTCACCACTTCAACAACCTTCAACACCAAGAGTAAGGTTTCCCAACATAGTAGAATACCACAGCTATTCCTAAAGTCGACAGGATAAAGATGGAAATTAGCCCAGGCGCCAGCGAAACAAAAGGCAATGACAAACCGAGAGAGAAGAAACTGGCAACGAGCGGAAAGAAACTGACAACGAACGAAGCGACAAGACATACCCTGGCGACGGTAATTTTAGAACTGACCGCCGCGCTACAAGGGGCAAAGTCCACGCAACTGGAAACGGTCTTCCGGAGCGCCACCCCCGGGGCAACCGACGCCCGCGCCGCCGGTACGTGTCCGAACAACCTGACGCCCACCGAGGAGTCGCCACCCGCCATGCCGTACCCGTGCACCCGGAAGCAACCCACGCGAACCGGGACAGTGCAAATAGTCCGAAAACGGTCCACTCGAATGGAAGCAGTACAAATGACTAGATTTCCCTTTCAATTGCGCGGACAGTGCAAACGGTCCCGATCCGGCCCAACAGACATTCCAAGCCAGCCATCCCAAGCCGAAGACGCCACAGTGGAGACCTTTCGAGACTGAGGTAGGCAATCCACCCAATGACACCATCAAATTGACTTTGGACTTGTATCTGACCCAGGACCTACCATGTACCTTTCTAATTGAACCAGACGCAGGTTCGAACATATTGCCGTATCATTTATACAATAGATTAAAAGCACAACTTCCCAACTTAAGTATTAAAAAACCTTCCCTTGATCTATCCACCCTAAATAGTTTTACGAAAATAATAGGACATTTAACTTTCCCTCTGACAATAGGCCAAATAACCCGTAGAGAGAACTTCCACGTGGTAAATGCATCCTTGCCATTTGGAGTTCTTACCTTAAAAACCCTTTATCAGTATAAATTAAAATTAAATTATAATCACGGCACTATTTTCCAACTTGGCGTCCCATTATCTAATACTATCTACCACTTTAAACATGTTTCAAATGAATGCAAGCACGGGCTAGGCCAAAACCTGTCCCAAAGGACTCGCACAGCACCCAAAGCTTTCACACATGGAAACCCTTGCCTGCATTCATTGCCCAAACCCCAAATATTTACATGCCACCATTCTAATCTCACACCACGCAACTTTTCACTCAATCCAATTGCCAATACTTTATGCCCACAACACATAAAACCACAGGACGGTTTTCACACTCACAACACACGCACCCATACGTCGTCACACAACGGTAACACACACAACCAGCCCAACAAGCGCGACACTCACACCAAAAGGCGACACCAACCAGTAAACACATGCACAATCGTTAAGAATAATACAATCATCCCGTCTACACAAAACATAGAAAAAATTCACGCCACCAAACAACCACACAATCGAAAAACATTACGATCTTTCCTAAAAGCTGTGAACGCCTATAAAGAGTTCATTCCAGACCACGCCCGCTTGCGGACGCCACTTGTCAACCTTCTAAAAAAGGATGTCATGTGGGTCTGGGATGACGAACGCCAGAAAGCGTTCACTAACCTGAAAGAAAGCCTTACCACACACCCCACATTACACCTTTACCAGGAAGGTCTGCCATGCCAGGTGTACTGTAACACCTCAACATTCAGCATTACAGGCGTTCTTAAACAAGTCTACCCTGATGGGAAGACATACACCGTTCAACATTTCAGCCGATCTCTGCGTAGTCACGAGCGAAATTATTCAGACTTGGAACTACAATGCCTAGCCATTGTGGAAAGTGTGGATAATTTCCGCACCTGTCTAATGGGCAGAAAGTTTACAATATTTTCTGACCATCCTGCATTGCAGTGGTTGAAAGAGATCAAAGCCCCGTCAGGCAGATTGTTTCGATGGAGGTTAAGACTGTCAAGATACGAATATGAGGTCCGTAGCATAAATGGAGTACAACAATACGAAACGGGCGTTGGAACTCGTATCCCATTTTGTGGCTTTCTAGATGCGCCACTCATACAGAGCCAACAGTCTTCTCCACCGGGAAAATCTCGCGTGACTATGGATCACAATAAACTGCGCACCGTCTCCCGAAAAGGAGTACTTAAAACTATAGTCCCAAATTCACTTACAACCAGACTTCTTAAGTCCGTACACACACAACACCACCACCCAAACATCTCCAAGATGACGAGACTCATCTCATCACAATATTATTGGCAGAACATGACACAAGACATCGCAAAACAGGTAAAAACCTGCCCCACCTGCCGATTCGCTAGAAGAATCGATGAATACAACCAACCTTCACGTAAAAATACCGACACAGGCCCCAAAGCAAAACAGAATTCGTACATAAAGCACAGCGTACACACAACACAAACAATGCCAAATTTACACCACCCGCGTCAGAGAAACAATCACACAGCTCAACCTAAATCAATTACCACCGACATATCGCTAATAAAACCATTAACGATCAAACAGGAGAACTGCGAACCTACCAATCATTTAAATTCTACAATTAATAAGGTTCAGGCAAATATTTCAGAGTCCCCATTTACAAAAATCTGGAAGAACATGGGGCAATATCCTATCTTTCATCTGATTTTTATCCTTTGTTTGTTAGTTCTACCATACAACTGTATCCCAATTTTATTCATTAATTACTTGTTTATCTATACCATGCCCGCTCATAAAATCTTCGAACTACAAGAGACAGTTTTTAATTTTGGACAAACATTAGGAAACATCTTTGCAGAAAATCTAAATAGACTCCGAAGAGATAGAAGTAATTGAAGGATGACCAACCAATGTCGGAGAAGTCACACTCCAAAAACAAGATCTGAGCCGCACCAAAAAATAAATAAGCGGAAGGAAGAGTGAATTTTGAGACACCGCGACAGGAAGTGTAATCCGCGGCGATAAATTCGGCCTATGCAAACAAAGCGAAGCGCCTCGTCCGATCTCCAATTTCATTCCCTCTCTTTTGCCCGACACACCCCACTTCCGTATCTCTAATTACAATGAGAAGGTCCCCTATTGAGGTCAACTGGGAACCTCGCTATGCCACCGATTTTAGATCCCAGTTCGAGTCTACATATCGATTTTTACCATCCAATTCCACATCCACAAGACAACACATCGAACTCGCTCACACATTTCTTACACAACAGACTTCTAACATTTTTTCACAACACACGCAAAGACAAAAAAATTACACATAAAGGTTATATAGATTTCCATGTCTCCTGTACACATAGCATAAACGCACTTGAGGGGTAGAATCACGTTTTCACCTAAGTGTCGCTACAGATGAGACAAAAAATTTATAGGGCATAATTGAGCAATTAAAAAATTTATAGGGCATGTAGATACCAAAGGGTTCAAAACAATACACCTTATTTTTCATATTAATCATTTTCATTATTTTTCTCTCAATTAAAATTTAAATATATAATCAATTTATTCAACTTATTATCACTTTTAATCATTAATTATAATTTTTTTTTCCAATTAGTTTATATTATCATTTTTATTTATCAATTATCTTTCTATTTACCACTTAACTTATATTGCCATAACTTCAATTATCAACGAAAACTAATTGATTTTCGGTTAAACTAAAAACATTAAATCATCCTTTGTTGTTGAAACCTTTTTATTTTTCATTTTTCTTTTTTTTCCAAGCACTCAACTTTGATTTCGCTCAACCACTTTTTATTTTTATTTGATTTCAAAATACCTTATGAAATTTTATTTTTATTTTTATTTTGATTTCTCAAAAGCCCTAATAAAATTCCCTCGGTTTCCATTCCCAATTTCGAGCTAGAATATGGTTAGGCATTTTTCCTTTTTTTTTCTCACCATGCACCAAGCATTCACTTTGATTTCGTCCAACTTTTTATTTTATTTTGTTTTGATTTCAAAGCGCCTTATGAAATTTCCTCGATTTCTTTTCTCAAAATTCGAGCAAAAAAGTAACTAAGCATTTGTCTTTGTCACCATGCAACAAAATATTTTTCTTTTTCAACCAAACACATTCAATTTTGATTTCATTCAACTATTTTTATATTATTTTTATTTTGATTTCAAAAGCCTTAATAGAACTCCCTCGATTTCATTTCCTATCTCGAGTAGAATTCGTTTAGGCGCATTTTCCTTTCTTTTTAGCCCACTATGTACCATAGCATTCATTGATTTCTTACAATTAAAAATTTTTGATTTCTATTAATTATACTCAACCTATATCATCAACACCACTCTATTTTACCTCTTATATCACCACCAATACTTGTATATAACCTCTCAATACCCACAACTAATTTTCCCACAAAATTATTTTTCACTTTACAGAATTCTCTCAGACTAACCCCTTCTTGAATTCTTCACATGTAGGGGGCGCATCTGTCATAATTTGTATATAATTAAATGCACCCCCGACCCACTATGTATGTACCATGTATGATTTTCAAAGATTTAATGAAGAATAAGGTAACTGGAGGAAAGCAAGTAGCAATAAGACATAGGAAGTAGGCCTAAAGCTGGCACGACTATTCTTGGCACCCCCGTCAATATTGCAGGGGCAGAGACCGGACGTATCTAGTGACCGCAGAAGCTATATTAGTCGAGAAGCACTCAATACTTCCTGACAAAGCAAGACGTATCTGGTGACCAGAAGTTATAAAAGTAGAGAGACACCCCATACTTCCGACCCAAGACCGGACGTATTTGATAACGCGGAAGTAAATAAAGTCGAAATAGCACCCGACACTTCCTATCAGGCAGACCATATCTCTCACCAAAGAGAACCGCGGTCCAATTAGAAAGTCTCCCCTTAAGTAGGTCAACCAATAGGAAAACGGGGACGTTCCATTTTCGACCAATGGGAAGGAAGCCAACTCGTGGTGTTAAATCGAAAAGCAAGAATGGTCAGTTGTTCACTCGCTCTCGCCGAGTTCGGACCTAGTAGTGTTTTGGCTCCCATCTGAACATCTACAGTTCTTCATTCACTCCCACCGAGTTCAGACCCAGTCATCGACTCGACCCCACCAAGGTAATGTCTGCTCACTAGAGACCTCTCTCTCCGCTCATTTCATCTAAATCCAATCATCGCCATGTGATCAACTAATTAATCATCAAAAACCGCTCTGCCTTTCTCAAAAGCTTTCTTTCCTCCAACCCGTTGCCTTATATTTTCAACCATCAAGTGTCCCGGCTTATTTCCCCTGTGTGTAATCCTTTCACTCAGCCACCACGACTGCATCATCCACCACGACTGCATCATTCACCTCGACTGCGTCACCACTTCAACAACCTTCAACACCAAGAGTAAGGTTTCCCAACATAGTAGAATACCACATATATATATAAAGTAATAAACAAATTAATTTTACTGGTATAAGGTGCATAAATTATGAAAAAGAAAAAGGAATTTCCTTATCGTGCAACTGAAAGTTGCTGATGGCTTTCTCCATCTACCGGAATAAATATCAACTATTCTCGCTAATTTTTAATCATTACACAAAATTGCCTAAATACCCATCAAGAGTGGGTATTTAGCCAATTCAAAAATCAGCGAGAATAGTTGATATTTATTCCGGAGATGGGGGTAGCCATCAGCAACTTTCAGTTGAACGATAAGGAAATGCCTTTTTCTTTTTTTACAAATTAATTTCAGTTTTAGAATATTATCAAGTATGATACTTTTGTAAATCATACACGGTAAAGTGAGTTTTAAAAAATTAATCGTTTCTATAAAATATAAAGAAATCGAGCTACCCGGGGAAAAATAATTAGTAACGTGCTATTTTTATTGTTCGATAATTTTTTATTAAAAACAAACGTAGCTTCAATCGCTCGGCGAATTTTGCGATGGAATATTTAATCGAATAACAGGTATATTTGTAATTTTTTCAAATTGGGTAAATCGGTTTCTGAAGAGTCTGCTGATGATTCAAAAAAATGTTCGGAAAAGAAAATATTAATATTTTGAATGGTTTAAAAAAGCAAAGAAGGCGTGACGTCAATATATTTGATGAGTCAAGGTGCGGGAGCCCACAGACTGTTCACACCACTTAAAATGTTGAAAAGATGAATATTTTTATCATGAGAAATCTTCGGATAACAACCAGAGAGATTTCAGAAATGACTTACATATAATTTGGATTATTCCTGCAAATAATTCACAAAGATATGGGTCTGAAAAGGACTGCAAGAAAGTTTGTGCCTCGTGTGTTAGCCTCAAAGCAAAAGGAGACACGTTTGGAGAGCCGTGAAACATGCTCCATATGGTTGAAAATGATCGCAATTGGGAGATAGTGATAAAAGGAGACAGACATGGTTGTATGAGTACGACCCTGAAACCAAACGCAGTCTAGTCAGCGGATATAACGGCATGAACCAAAACCGAAAAAAAGCTCGAATGTGCAAATCGAAAACGAAGGTCCTGCTTATAACATTCTCGACAACAAAGGATTCGTACACCATGAATTTATTCCAGATGAAGTCCCAATAATTCAAAACACTTTTTTTTTCATATTGCGGCGCCTGAGAGAATCGATCAGAAAGAAAAGACCGGAAAAGTGGTCAAAATTTGTTTTTCCATCATGTCAACGAACGCCCGCACACAGCCCATTCAGTACTCGCTTTTTTGGATAAAAACAACACCTCTCTCCTACCTCAACCCCCTCAACATCCAGATTCCAGGTCTGTAGAGGTACATACATATAATATCAAGGTATTGCATCGAGCGAGTTCTTCCGCAAATACGGTTTCATAACAAATTTATATAAGTAAATTAAATTTATAAATTCATTTCCCCTCTATCGATAAAATGTGTAAAAATAAATTTACTGGTAATGTGTTTCTTTTAAATAAATAATATTACCAATCCAATACAATAGTAAGCGGTCTGGAGATTAATTTGGCGAAACCGCTGAGAGGGTTCATGACTGAAGAGCCAAGCCCTCTCATTCTATAACTTATATCATTGCAGTAAGGTCTGTAGAAATAATATTTGATGATATTATTGAAAGAAAACATATTGTCAATGAATATATTTGATACATATTTTAACGATAGATGGAAATTGAATTTATAAATTTAATTTACTAATGTATATTTGTTATGAAACCATATTTGCGTAAGAGCTTTACTCGATGCAATACTTTGAAATTAATGCTTGTACCTTTACAGACCTATAAGCTTATGTCTATAGGTTCACAGAACACCCCTAAGCTGCCTTCCATAGAAAATGCAGGATATATCCCAAACCAATCCAATACAATAGTGGAGCGGTCTGGAGATTAATTTGGCGAAACCGCAGAGAGGGTTTACCACTAATGAGCCAAACACACTCATTCAATAACTTATATCATTGCAGTAAGGTCTGTAGAGATGATATTTGATTATATTATTGAAAAGAAACACATTGCCATTAGTTTAGAAATTTTAAAGTAAAAATAAAATATTTTGAAAAAAGTTTTATTTGAAATATTTTATTTAAAAAATCACAGAAAACGAAAAATAATTCAGCTTCCGCCACTTAAAAATTAGATGTATATGAGTCAAAATAAAAGCGGCTGGAGACGATCACCAAGAATTTCGAAAAAAACGTGATTTTTTAATATGAATCAACTTATAGTTTATTTCGATGTTTGAATAAATATTTATTCTCTCCCCTCACTATACGATGATCGCCCCCCGCCTCTTTTATCTACTTTGACTCATATGAATTAAATTATACAATAGCGGTAGCTGAAATATCATTTTATATTTTTAATGCATTAACCATTTTTTAAAACTATTTCATTTATTATTTATATATTTTTTTTGTTATTGATATTTTAAAATATCTATATTCACATATATGTATATGAATATGGTGTCTATCTATCCCTTTGTCGGTAATACACGATTTCAAATCGGAATTGGTTGGTATTTAGTAGTTTGATTTTTGGTACACTACACAAAGTTGAAAGAAATCCAAAATTTCAGGTTTTATCTTAAATATTTGAGTAAAAGTTAAAACAGAAAAAAAAACGTTAATCAGAATAGATGTACAATTTTCTTCATAATTTTATATAGACCCTTTATTTGTATTATTTAGACTAAGTTTTCATTTCCCCACTTTTATTTATATTATATATGGCCGACCTAATAGAACTTTATAATAACTCAGCACTTACAGGATTTCATCTCCCTGATTTTGGCGTTTTACACCTACTTATGTATGCGGATGACATAGCCATAATTGGAAAATCTAAAATTAACCTACAAACTAAAATCAATTTACTAAAGTCTTATCTGGACAATAACAAATTAGTTTTAAATGAAAATAAGTCCAAGGTGATGGTATTTAGAAATGGAGGAAGACCGGCAAGACACGAAAACTGGTACTGGGGGGGACATCCCACTGACTGTTGCGTCCAATATTATGTATTTGGGATTTCCATTCACTACCACTAATAATAGCAAAAATGTAGCCCTCTTTTATAAAGCCAAAGCAAATACGGCAATAAATGCAACTATTAGACTGATAAAAAGGGAAAAAATTAATTCATTAAAAGTTGCACTGAATTTATTTGACTCAGTTATTAAATCAATACTACTCTATGCGGCCCCTGTGTGGGCTTGGGACAATACCGATATTATAGACCAAATACAGAATACGTTTATCAAAAACTTTCTGAATCTGCCAAGATATATACCGGGGTATATTGTAAGGTTGGAAACAGGCAGATTATCTCTGACTTTTACAACGATCAAACTAATTATGAAATATTTCATTAGATTACAGGAAATGGAAGAAAATAGACTACCTAAGCTATGCTGGAATAGATTGAAGGAAATTTCTTTAATGACAAAAAAACCTATAGGATTCTGTAAAAATATCATGGATATCATCAATCATTGTGGACTCACACGGCTAAACCTTAGGTTAAATTATGATGACATACAGATCGAACTACCGAATATACTAAAAATAAAAATTGAACAGCTATTGCAGCAAGATCTGGCAAAATTATATCTTACGAAAACATACTCAAACTATAGGTTACTTTATGATTCATTCATTCCAGAACATTATTTTTCATGCAATCTGTCCTCAGCTTTAGTGAGTTTTATTGCACAGATCAGGATAATATCAACATTGATCAAAGAAAATCATATCTACGTAATTAAGAAAGAAGATTTGTACTGTAAGTTATGCGGAGGTCAGATAACCGATGAGATATACCATTTTACTGCCGAGTGCGGAGATCTGGAAGGTGAGAGAAAAAAGATCCTGAAAAGTCTTCCTAGACCACATTTGAACTCATTAAAGACAATAAAAACTGTTTCAGATAAGAAAAGTTGGGCAATAGAACTGTTCAACTACCAAAAATCGGTCGTAAATAAAATTGCACTCGTGGAAGAGAGAAGAACAGGGGCACAATAAAAATATTTGCCATACTTTAATTGTAAATACTCCATCTCTCCTTTTTCTCTTGTGTTGAATATTGTCAGTAATTCAAAGGCGAATCTGTACAGGGCAAGATGCCCTAATAAAGCTGTTTTGTTGTTGTTGTTGTTGACTAAGTTTTCATTTGCAGCCATTCCTTCTTAACCTGAAAAAATTGTAGTTGTTTTACAATGCCTTCCCAAATCGAACCTAAAATTAAATGGAAATATTTGTCGATTTGCATTTAAAGAAATAGAAATTCTTGGTCATGTCACCAGCCAGTACGGAATTAAACCTGCATATCACAATATTAGAGCTATCATAGATTTTCTAGCACCCAAGTAAACAAAATAGATTCTATCATCTATAATAACCTTGCTCAAATTTTAGAAAATATATTAAGAACTTTGAAAAATGGCTGATCCGCTGATCAAGATAACGATTAAAGATTTTCTATTAATCTGGATAGAAACTCAGGAAGAGACATTTAGCATCGTTGAATCGTTTTTAATAAAACCACTAATTATATCTCATTTTGATCCCGATGCACGTACCACTGTTCACACAGGCGCGTTAAACATCGGCCATGGTGCAACATTGGTCCGAAATATCAGTGGCAAAGATGAGGTAATATCATATTTGAGTCGAAATCGGAGTGATCCGAAAAAAAAATATTTATTTCATATTTTTTAATTATTATTTTATATCTATTATTCATCCACCTGAAATAATGCTATGCAATTGTCTGATCAATGACTAAATTGCAGCCATACTTGTATGGAAGTAACTTTAAAGTAATATAATGCTGGTTAAAAAAATCTCAAACATCGGGGTGACTGGTCAGATGGGTGATCAAGATACAAGTATACAATTTCGACGTTATATAAAAATCGTTAAAAAAACATCTGGACACCGATCGCTAATCAAGAGACCCTTATCATAGATTAGGAGGAAAATTAAAACATTATATAAAAGGCCACTCCAAAAGTTTTTGCAATCAATATTGAATAATTAAAAATAAATTATACCAATAAAATCTACATGCATTTTTTACCTAACATAAACATTTTCATATAATAGTAACAACAATGGATGATAGAGGGCGCGACTTTGCTTACAGCGGCAGCAGTAATTTATAAACATTACATAAGACACAATGGAGTTGACTAAAGAAAGTATACGCGCCATGATCTTTTATGATTATAAAAGTAATTTAACTTCTAAATAATCCCAAGAAAGATTGATTAAACCTTAAGGAGATAAAGCTCCTTCTATTAGAACAGTTTTTAATTGGTTTAATGAATTTAAATTTATAAAACCAACCTTTTTAAGTGAACCTCGTTTAGGTAGACCACCAACAGCAGTGACCCAAGTAAAAATTGAGCTGGTGGGCATTGGATCGGCAGCAAACAACACCATTATTAATGATCTTTAAAATACAGAAAACTTGCTAGTAGATTAGTACCTCACAACTTGACCGAATACCAAAAACTTAGCCGTGTTAAATAGAGTAATTTCATGTTGAAAATATATGATGAAGGCAAATCAAATGGCTGTTTTTAATATTATTACAGGTGACGAAACTTGGATTTACACTTTTAATCAAGAAACAAAACGGCAATCTACTCTTTGGTGCCCTTCAAAATAACCACCTCTTGTTGAAAAACAAATGGTCGCTTGTTTTTTTATAAAAATTGGTTTCATTGATATTATGAAGTTAGAAGATCGAAAGGCAGTTAATAGTGACTGGTATACAACAAAATGCCTTCCAGCAGTATTTGAAAAAAATCAAGCAAAGCAGACCAAGTGCTCAACTTAGAGGAGTCCTTCTTCACCATGACAATACAAGACCGAATACCTCAGCCCAAACATTAGACTTTTTAGCCAACTCTGGTGTCCAATTAGTCGCTCACCCACCATATTCACCAGACCTAGCACCTTGTGACTTTTTATTTCCAAAAGTTAAGTTATTGTTGAAATGGATAAAATATGACACTGATGATGAAGCACTGCAAGCCTTTATCAATGCCGTAAATTATTTCCCCGAAAATGACTGGTGTAAGTGCTTCGATAATTGGCTTTCACAGATGAAATATTGCATAGTTTGTAGAGGTAAATACTTTGTGAAACTCTGAAAAACTGTTAATAAAAATTAGTTATTCCAACAACTTTTGGAGTGACCCTTGTATTAAAATTAAATAATAGACAAGGGCTTAAATAAAATGTGTGAACCGAAACCTTGACGGTTCAAGCGTTTAATATAAATATAATTGGCCTTTCATATAGTATTTTGCTTTGAGATATATCTGATTTTGTTGAGACATGCCATCAATGCCAGAGAAGGAAGATTTTAGATACGTTACCTGCTCGTCTAATTCAATCCAGCCCAATTTCAAATTATCTATTCGGTATGCCTGTAGTAAATTTAATCGGATCTTTACTCTGCACAAATATAGATGCCCAATGTGTTGTTAACTAAAGCTATTATTTTACGACATGGTGATCCGCGTTACTTTATTAGTGTTAGATAAAGACAATTTAAAAAATAATATGTTGAAACAACCAATAAAAATAAAATATCAAACGCTGTTTTATAACAATCTACCATCCCCAGTCAAATGGCCTCGAAGAATGTCTAAAAAACAGATTGTTAATTGAAATGATCAGTATTTGAATGAATTTGGAGAAAGAGAAAGAAGTGGGGGAAACCAAATTCTTTTCTATGAAACTTCGCCAATAACTTGACAGTGTAATAGACTATCAAATATTCTCTGTTCTTTCTTTTATATGAAAATTAATCTACCTCAATGTTGAACATCGTTAATATCTTAATCAAAAGTATCATCCACGAAACTATGATGAGTACATAAATAATTCTTTAAAATAATTTCTAAGATTTTATAAAATTATTGAATATTATTTAGAATAAAAATCAATAGAGGGAATGAAATAACCTTATTAGTAATAAATATTGTGAGAGAGAGAGAAATAAACTACAAACCATGAGAATTTGTATCAATTTGGATCCCAATTAGAAAACCTGGAGAATATGAGAAACTCCTGACACAATTATTCTACCAATATATCATCTTTAAGAAATTTTACCAATGTTAATTACTCCATTTTTCCGAAAGAAAACCCTGGAAATGAAAAAATAGAACAACATTTCACATAAGGAGAATAAAGGTCTACGAGATAGAATAGAAGACGTTCACGAGGACACGACACTTTCAGAGGATATAGAAATGTCCCTACCAGCATAGACTTTTTTATTATATATTTTTTAAGTATTGAACAAAATAGCCTTTGATTCTGAAATATATTGGATTATGATATTTTTAAATAAAAATTGTTTCTATATATGTTTTTTATTTTCTTGACTAATAGTGCCCTCATTCTTCAATGAAAACTCGATCTAGTTTATTCTACAGCACATAGGATACTGTTGAGTGATATCAATCTACATCCCTGAGTGATGTAATACCATATATATTTTATATATGTGTGTGGTTAAAGGTTATAGAAAAATATTGAAAAAGGTCAGGTGTTCATATCAAAAATAAAAAAAGACATATCCTGACCGTCACTCTGGCAGTTTTAGGTGGAAGAGCGCCATCTAGCGGAACAAAAATCAACTTAATGTTTAACTAGATTTGTTCGATGATATTTGGCCGACCCCTTTTTTTAACAAATCAAGAAAAGTCAACCACGAACGCGTTTCTGGCTGCTAGCCCTCGTCAGCGAGGTGCAAGCTATACCTCAAAGTTCAAATAATTTTTAAATAAATTGGGGTCGCTGAATATCATGGAACAAATCTAGGTCAACGGGTAGTTTATTTTTGTTCCATAAGATTGTGCTCTGTCATCTGAAAATGCTCATGTGAACGGTCAGGATATGCCTTTTTTTATCTTAATATCAACACCGGACAATTCTTATGGTTTCCTATTTTTCACATGATCAGCATGATTACTCAAAATTTTGTCCTTAAATACTCATTTCTTAATTTCTCAGGGAGTCTCTTGGACCAAATTTATGGCCTTTGACGTATAGCCTGAACCGCGCGAAAAAGAGCCAACAGCCGGAAACGCGTTTGTGGTTGCCTTTCTTAATTTGTCAAAATTTGGGTTCGTCAAATATCAAGAGAACAAGTCTAAGTCAAAGTTAGGATTTTTTCATTAGATGGCGCTCTGTCATCTAAAAATGGTCATGTAAACGGTCAGAATATTATTTTTCATTTTTTAACATATATGTATAGTGGAGTGGAATTATATGTAAATATATATGTATAGGCTTATATAAGATGTCTATATATAAAAAATAACAGAAAAAATAAAAAATGAAAAATTCAGGTGTTGATATTAAAAACAAAGAAGACATATCCTTGGCCAAATATCAGGGAACAGGCTAAATCAACGTTTAGTTTATTTCTATTCCACTAGATAGCGCTCTGCTATCTAAAAATCACATGTGATCCTGGTCAGGATATGCCTTCATTATTTCTAATATCAACACCTGCCCTATTTATTTTTTATTTTTTCTATTGTTTTCTCATATATATATAATACCGTTACGAGAATTTCAAAATTTATAAAATTTGTTATTTAGTTTAAACATGCGAGGTTTGTTTTTATAGATGTAATAAATAAGTAGTTAGCATATAGTAGTATAAAGGGGAAAAAAGTAACACCAGCAAAACGCGGCGGTTAAGCGTCATAGGCTGGGTAAAAAAATAATAAGCGAAAAAAAAGTTTAATTGAAAAGAGCAAAGACAGAACCATGATAATAATTTTCCAAATTTTAAAATTAAGATAATTAATAAAGTAGTTTTTTTCCTTTATTTTCTCCCTTGGTGAAAGAAGATAGATTTTTTTTTGTGAAGATTTTTTTAATGGCTTAGTTTAAAAACAATTGAGTGTAAAACTGGAGGACACGATATAAGATAATATATAAATCTAATGAACCCAATTAGAAGGAATGAAAACCTTAAAGGTTAGACCAAATGAAAACCATAAGGGTTAGACCAAATGGAAAGAGGATGATACTCAGGCTGGCCTCTTCAGATGAAGATCTGAGCAGTAGTTTGAGCCGCGTTTTCATGACTGCTAAACCATACCTGTTCGATCAAATAAAAATAAAATTTTGATTGTAATGGAAATGGAGTAACAATTATGCTACAGATACAACACAAATCAACAAATGAACCGGATCAAGACTCATTTTCCGTAGTTTCAAACTAAATTTAATCATCTAATTAAAACATCTGATTAGAGTGGATCGTGTCGTATTATCTTCTAGTTCTAACAATTTATTATTTTTTCTTTGTTAAAAAAAATTTGGAGAGAAAACTACATATTGGATTATAGTTTTGAACTACGTAAATGTAAGTTTAGATCCGATTAGGATGATGTTTTTTGTTTTTTCAAAGACACGTTGATTGACGTCATCAGAAAAAGGATTTAGTCCTTTGTTCTAATAACTTTACCTTTCCTGTTTCCGTATTGACGCACACAATTTTATATTTGATTGTTTTAAAAAACTATCCTTTTACCATAGTTCTAATACAACAACAACAAAAGCCTTCATTGAGGACCTCTCGTCCTATAAAGGATTCTCCAGTTTACAGAGTAATTGAAGAGAAGAGAACTAAGAATTTTTAATATATATATATATATATATATATCCAAAAGCCAACTTCATCATAAGTTCAGTCGAGGATGTTAAATAACTCTCGTAAATATAGGATTTCTGAATCCCAGAAATTAATTCAGCCTTTAAACGTTGACTAATCAAAAACTCTTAACAATGTACATAAATAGTGTGAAGCACGATTTCAACTTTAAGTACTTTGGTAGTTGAGGCTTGAATTTTGTCGATTGTTTAAAATTTCAAAGGAGGAAAATCCAAATATTTGGGTTTCTATTTCATTTTTTTTTTTAGTTATACCACCTGTCAAATTTATATAAATATAAATCTATCTATATTTTAAATTATCCTGCAGTCTATTATTATTATGCATATATTTAGATTGATAGCATATTTATCGGTTATGTTATCGGGTTTAATTTGTTTATTTAGGTTGGGCGCGGAGTTTTTCACTTTCTCTCTCTAGTTTTTCCGACTATTAGTTCCCTTATTTGTTTATTCAAAATCCGATTCGTTTCTACGTGAGTACTTGCTTAATTTTCGCTTTGTTTCTGAACCAATATCATCCATTATTGTGGGGATGTCTTCTTATTGCAACTTCTCGAAAGATAGTAGTATTTTTATTGTGTTCGAGACATTGCTATATTATGTAAATTTTTATTAGTATTCTGGTTTGGGTTTGTTTTCTCTTATTAGACATTACTTGAATTTATATATTAAATTATGTTCATCTTTTCCAAAAAATTTCTGCCTGTACGAATGTGGCAACTACCCGAGAACAAAACGAACGCTAGCTTAAATTACCCCCCATTCATATTATAATAATTGTCGTATACTGTAAATATATCGTATATCTAAATTCTATTTTGAAGAATATATTCTTTTATATATTCTTCAAAATATATTTTAGATAGAGTTTATATCTCTTGTTTAAAAAGATAATTTAAATTATTATTTTTCATGTATATAAATCCTTATATATATTGTTTCAAATATATTACTCAAATCATAACCTATTAAAATATTTGAACGAAAATCACAGTAAATTGGAACTTTAAAGAAGTGATATATTTACTTTTACTTATTTCAATTGTGTATATATTACTCATCTAACTAAAATACATACTAATTCTTGTACATATTTCAAATGATCTTTCTTTCTTTTCTTTCTATGTTTAGTTTAACTTTAAAGTGCAAGTGTCCATAGTAAGACATAAGCTCAAGTAGAAATACAATTTGAAAATACTTTTGTTAAAAAAGTTCATTTAGATATATAGTGTTTTTGCGTATATTTTAAATCTGTTATTTTGCAAATAAATACTTTAAAATATCGCTAGCGTATGTGAATATATTAAAGCTTATAATAAAGTTCATATAAGTATGTAAAGAAATGTAATTGTAGAAGATCCCATGAGATATGCATTACTTTTTTTGGAAGAGTGCTGTTGTTGAAATTTATATTTTTTAGAATATTTAGAAAACGTTTTTTCAAATTTATATATAATTTCATTCGCACCTTAATATATTAAATGTTTATGCTTTTGAGTAAATTAAATTTATATTATCTATCAGTTATTTTTCGATAAAAATATCTAGAGACATTTTGTATTATTGAAAAATTAGGTTGATTGAGGTATCAAGGTTTATTTAATATCCAAAGTTGGTTAATTTTACCATACAATCGATTTTCGCTTGAATTTAAACAAAGGAAGAGATGTATTCTCGGTTTTGAATGTAAATTGTTGAATATACAAATAAAAAAAAAAAACATTTCCAAGACAATGAAAAAACATTGCCTTTTTTTTTAATCTCTTTATTACATGTGATCAATTTATATATTTGGGTTGGCCATATCGTGTGAGCGGTCAAGAAATGCCAATTTTGTTTTTAATACTTTTACATATATTTGTGAAATGGATAAAAGGGGTAGTCTTTAATTTCTTATACTTAAATGTGTAATGTCTTATTCTGAATAGGTTCAACGCCAAAATAACATCTGGGACTAGGAAATCTCGATTTACCATTCCTATAAGTCGTAAATATGATTAGTATATTTGATTAAAAATCGACTCTATATGGTCTACCTTCAGTGGGTGAAAACAAAATAATAAATAAAAATTAATATCACTTCTCTCGTCCAAATACACGAATAATCTTTATGCGATCTCTAGATCGTTTCTAAAAATGACCAGATTCGAGTCGGTAACAAAGCTATAACACCACCTAGATCATTGTTTCTAGGTAAGGACCCTCGTCAGTCAGAGTGAACAATGATTTTATGAGGTACACGAGGGATTCTTGGAAAATATAAAATTTTCCAAAAAGGTGTTCAGCTGGTAAGAACAATTCTATACACGATATACCGATAGAATTGTCGCCGGAAGGATATTGTTCTATATATAAAGAAATCGTGCATAGTTTTGCGTCTAATTTGACGATAGAGGTGAATATATTTCTTATAGATCAATATCCTTCGAGAAAAATTTAAATGAAAATAATACATATAAATAAAGAGAATTGCATCAAAGTACAACACACAAAAATAATACATTTATTTACTTAAAAATCAACACTAATTTTTATTCTCTTTTCTATTTTATTTAGAATTTTCTCAGCAAAGTCTCTCTCCCGATTTGCAATAATTTTATATACAACCTGATGCTCTATTTATAATAACACTAATTGAAGTTTTCACATACTCCATCGGGATATGAAATTTTTCCTACTAAACTGATATTTCTCCCCCTTCTCACTCTAAACATTTACAAGGGTTTTGATTATCTGCCGTACAATCTGCCACTTGTAATTGAATGATTTATTACGTAGCAAAAAATAATTACCTTTGTTAATTTATTTTTCCATAAACTATGATCTGTGCATAAAACACAATGCAGGACAAGGTGACTACTTCATTTTGTATTCACATTTGTTACAAAAATAAATTTACCTTTCGAATATTTCTCGCACTACAATGATGCGGTATAGCTTAAAAAGGAAAGAGAAATGTTATCTAAGGCCTTCAGAGTTTATATTTTCCTATATATTCTCTCTATTTCTTTATAATTTAAAAATGTAAATAAATATAAATTTTGAGTATAAAATTTATATATTTTTTAATATTTCAATTTAATATACACATATGGTAATTTGAACCAACAATCCTATATTGGTAAATATAACAAGATTGTCGTGTTACATAATAGAAGCACCTCTGTAAATAAATATGCGCATGAATGAAATGAACCATTGCATCACAATATGTAATGTGCTCTGTACAAACTGAGAATAATAAAAATAGAACTGTGTAATAGAATAAGAGCTAAGCTAAATAGCAGAGATTGAGATATAGAATTACAACAACATGTAAGAAAGAGGCTTAAAAATGTGGGAAGTTTCCAGAAAGTCATTAAGATAGTACGATGACCTCTCTTACATGATCCATCCCCTTATTGAATACGATGAAGGCTTAGTACTTCCACATTGGCAGGATACATAAGGCCATAAATTCCCGGAAATGGATCGTCACTTCTCAGTCCGCGGAAGCCTTCGTCACCTGTCTCCAAGGTCCACCCCATCGACCATGTCGCCACTCAACAGTAAGAAAACTCCTCAACTCTCCATCTTTTGCTGCTAGCTCGACTCTTTCTGTTCACGCGGAACTTTCATAGTACTATTGTGTCCCTTCGTCTTTTGTGTGTGCAATACCAAGTCTTCCATTCTGCCTCGACCACGACTGCTTGTACTCTGTGAGAACTGTTAAAGGTCTTCCTAGGTGCATAAGGTATTGGAAAACTCTCCACACCCTGACTGTCCCTCTCGGTTACCACAAGTGTGAGCGAGAGTCTACAGGATTGACCCTCTCAGTTACCACACACATATTTATCTTTCATCCATTATTCTTTTAATCTTCAAATAAAGAATCTTATGTAAGACTAGAATGTCTTAATAAAAGCTTTGTGTGTATGTTATCTAACATTCACTCCTTTGACTAAAACAATTCGAAAAAATATATTTCGTATTCTCCATTTAAAATCAATTTCTGATAAAAATAATATTTTAAATAAACGAGATTTTGTATATAATTGTTTTCAAAGATTTTCCAACACACTGACTTAATATTAAAAACGATTTCGAAAGTGAGATACAATATATTCGACAATCATAGAATTAGGTTAACATTTCTTTGTATTGCATTCAAAATTATATGAATGATGTTTTTGATTTGAGATGTAACTAATTCTCAATACTTACTCTTAACCAATCATGTTCAAGGCATTCATCGGCAGACATTCTACTCCTGCGTCACCCACCAATCAGAATTTAGTACACAAAAATTACATCGATATAAAATATATATTAGGTACGCAAGTAAGTGTGATTCTGCGTAAATTTATTCTGCTAGAAATTTTATGAAAAATGGAAATTGTACTTGACATTTATTTTAAATATATATTTTATCGTTAAAAACAGCACATTCTGCCATAATTTGGGTAGTTTATGGATGTCATTACAAAAAATATTGGTTAAGAGAATATCCATTCACCAAGCCAATTTTAAAATTCTTTGCGATTATGGATCTGGTCAGCCAGATTATGAGCCACCAACTAGAAGAGGTGAAAATATAATTCTGCGACGTCTGGAAAGTATGACGAGTAAGGGAAGACTTCCCATTTGAGGTGTTTCAGTGTGTCTTTTACAGATTGTGCGATAGTTGCTTTGCGTTGTCTTATTGTTCGCCCATTTTGGTTTTTCCTTGGCGTAACTACGTTTGCTGTTATTGATAGCGTCGAGCGATTACTTTTTGACTTGGTTCAAGAGGTTCCTTGTAATGTATACTTATCCCGCCAGTTGCACAGAAGAAACTCCTTGTCGTAAAAATTGGGTTTAGTGGTTGATTTTTCGGCTCTGTCCCGGGATTATCCATGATTCAAAATGTCAAAATACACCCATTTTTCATTCCCAGTCATAATATAATGAAAAAAAAGACTTTTATTGAAACCTTTTCCTTAGGATTTCAGGGATTTCAGATATAGATTTTCGATTTTTATCGTTCTTTTCCCACAAACTGTTAGGCAACAATTTTCCTACCCTTTGGATTTTTCCCATAACATGAAAACGAAAAGAAACAGTCTGTCTAGCGCTTTTACGAACATAGTCTTCATCCAGTTTTAGCGGTTTTCCGTGTTCCTTGTCTTTGCGGTCATATCTCCAAATTGTTTAAACAGTCTCTACATGTTTTTAATGAGGAACATGCTTGCCATAAGTGCTATAGATCATTTTATGAGCTTCGGCTGCGCTTTTATTTAGGTTGTAGATGGAAAGCAAAGCTTTCCTCAAATAAGATATTCCAGTTACAATAGTAGACACCTAAAGAGTTTCAAATAAAAATATAAGCTTTTATATCAAGTATACATATGAATAGCTAGCGTTTAAGACTCAGAATTCGAATGTAAACAAAGGAAAGATAATGGTAAGTTCGTACACAAATAAAAAAAAATTATGCAGAGTTATATTTGCGCATAGAAATATTTTTAAAGAGAATTATATGACCAAAAGTCGCAAAATTATATTTATCAGAAAAAATATCGAATAAACGTTGATTAAAAAAGGTTAGCCAATATTTCTCTCAGTATATACTAAATTTAATGTTTAGTACATATTTTCCCCGAAAAACGGCATTTATGACATTAGTTGAATGAACAAAATATGCATTCTATTCTCCACTTCGTTGATTAGAGGATTAGTTTATAAATGCAAGGTGGTGTTGTGCCACGATATTTTTCACCAAAGTTGCGTTCTGTACTGGGGTGATAAACAAAATATATATTTTTAATGCATTCATAAAGGAAAAGGTATCCTTATTGGTACATAAATACATGCTAAAAATGAAGAAGGCCTCTCCTGACCACGAGCACATGTGCCATCCACGAACGCGCTTCGATATTTTTTCCGATAAATATCATTTTGCGACTTTTGGTCATACAATTCTCTTTTAAAATATTTCTATGCGGAAATATAACTCTGCATAATTTTTTTTTATTTGTGTACGAACTTACCATTATATTTCCCTTGTTTACATTCGAATTCTGAGTCTTAAAGGCTAGCTATTCATATAAGAGATTTTTGGTCCCAATGGCTTCTTGAGAAATCAAGAAATGGGTATTTAAGGCCAAATTTGCGTTAAGACTCTTAACACATGAAAAAACATTAGAAAGAATAAAAGATAAGTGGATGAGGTGTTGATATTAAAAATAAATAAGGTATCTCCTGACCACGAGCACATGTGCTTTTTGGTCGCAGTGGTTACAGCCTACTCCACGCTGACGAGCGCCAACAGCGCGAAACGCGTTTGTGGATGGCTTCTCTTGATTTATCAAGAATTTGGGTTGCCGAATATCACGGAGCAAGCTAAATAAACGTTTAGTTTATTTTTGCTCCACTAGATGGCGCGCTGCCTTCTAAAAAGCACATGTGCTCGTGGCCAGGAGATACCTTCTTTATTTTTAATATCAACACCTGACCCACTTATCTTTTATTTTTTTCTATTGTTTTTTCATAAATACATGTATATGGTTAATCCGAGGCGCCAAGGATACCTTTGACGGGGAGGTTGAAGGCAAGTCCCACTGTTACAATAAAGCATAACTTTAGCTGCAATCCCTTCGAACTCACATGTGTATCTTTTTGGCATCCTGAGTAGACAAAGTACACGAATAGCGTCTGGGTATGACGTAACATTTGGTGTCAGAAGTGGGGTTGGAGCTTAGTTAGTTTTAATTGAAGATTTTATTTTGCGCTGATTTAAAAAAGAAAAATCGAAAATAAACCGACCTCGAAATTGAAAAATTCAATAAATTGCCCTGTCTGATAAACCAGAAAGTAGATAAGTTCTGGGCAGACGTTATATCGGTTAAAGAAGGGATTACTCCATTGGAATCTCGATTGAGGCGACTCGACCATAATTGGAATGTCAAACGTTCCGCCACACCCATGTCTTGCGAAGTTAAGGTCAATGTACTATCGCCAGAAAATCCTGATGGCTTTTCATAAACAATCACAGCAACTAATAGCCCGCGTCTTCAAAGTCTGAGGGGACAAAAGACGAGGCCAGATGATAAAGATACCGGCAAGATCATCACAACAAAGACCATCACGTCGGGAAACGTCGTAAGTGGACTGTCAGAATCTATACTAGAAGATTTTCTCGTGATCCAGAGGTCCGCAGAGTGTCGACAGCAAGAAACGATTCAGACTGGTTGTGTAGCGGAGTAGGACGAGCTGATCGCCTCTGACAACGGCTGTGGAAAGAGTGTTTTAAACCAAATCAAGCGGACGGAAGGAGAGGGTCCTCTAGGTGATATACAGTGCAGAAATTCAAACCCTGGGATTCTTATTGAAATACTCCATGAAAACAACAACGATCTTGGCGAGCTGAAATGCAACGGCGTGGCTGACTTCTGCGACGTTGTCAGACTGCCAGGGACTACAGCGGCGATCCAACTAGACGGGACGAGGCTGGGTGCTCCGTAGACGTGCGACAAGACTAGTTGGTCGAAGCACCCCGAAGTTGGAGCCGGCGACTCGACTGAACGGGATAGAGCATTGGACGCTCTGTGGAAGTCCGACGACATTGTCTATGACGCGGAAGTCGCGCGCAATGTGTCAGTGCCGTCGTCTGCAATACAAGCTAAAAATATGGGCCAAGATTGTGTACCCATCATCTGCGTTCCTTTGCCCGTAAGGTGCAGATCAAACAGCCACCACCTAGAAAAAAGTTCTACGCACCTTTCCAAGAGTTTTGCGAAGTTCATAGCTCAGTGCAGAACCATCGTGAAGAAGTCCAGGTGTTGTGGTTGTAGAAAAAGTAAGCTCTGCGAAACTAATAAGGTCAATTACGTGCTGGACTCCTACGATATGGACAGCGTGGATCAGTTGGACGCATTCACCGTGAAGATTGACAATCTACAGCCCCGTCGCGCGAGTGGAAAAAAAAACGGCGAAAGCTCAATACAAGATCAAAGCGATATGGAAATGGGCATCACAGCCACAAATTGTTTTGAATAAGAAACCAAAACCTCCTCTGAAAGCATCATAGACAGTGAAATATCGCCAGGAAAGTGTGGAAAACCACCGCCCTGTGCTAGACAGTAAGACAGATCAGTGGTGTTGGAACTGATTGAGAGTGGAAAGAAAACCCGAGTTGGGATGTGGTTCTGCAAACAAAGATTGGCACTAATCCTGCCGCTACGCTCCCGCGATGCTAATGGCCCTCATATGGCCAGGACGTCAGGGAGATCAAAGGGCCGCCGATCAGCATCGCTGATGAAATCAGTCTTTTTCGAGACGAAAAGGATTGGGAAGGGGCAGTGTAACATGGATGACAAGGCCAATATTCTAGAATAAATTTTGAAGAAGACAAGTGGAGGTTGGTCATGTGTTGTCAGGGGGGAGCAGGCCTCAAAACAGCATTCCTGTGTGGGGGGAGGACAGAGTCTGGTCACATCTGTGGCAAAAAGGCGTGATGACTAGCCTCCGAGCGTGCGGATGATCCTGCAAGGCGGTGCCAGGAGAGCCTTACATCGTAGCGGCTTATACGGCAGTGTATCCCAGGCTGGACATGTACAATGTGTAGCGGGACGTTTCCCAAGAGTGACATCCACGGCGCCAAGAATACCTCTGACGGGGAGATCAAAGGCCAGTCCCACTTGTTGTATTCCTTCTGTTAAGTGAGACATAATAAAGCGCTAACTTTAGCTGCATTACTTCCAACTCACGTGTGTATCTTTGTGGTATCCTGGGTATATAAAGAACACAAACAACGTCTGGGTACGACGTAACAGTATAATATCTATGTGAGGATTGAAATTAATTTTTTTCCTTGGATTTTCTTGCATACAAATCTGCGTATGCGGCTAATTGCTCTAATCAAGTTGTCATGTAAATACTATCTCGGAATTATTACCGTTAAATGTTAATAGAAATCACTTTTATTTTTCTTTTTTCAGTGTTTTATTTTCAGTGTTCAAACCATATATAATTGAATAACTATTCAGAACCAAACAGTGAAATCATTGCTTATGCGGATGATATAACTGTGATATGTTGGGGAAATAACTTGACAGAACTTCGGAATACAACAGGAAAGGTCATAGGGAGAATATTAGACTGGTGTGGGAACAATAAATTGACCGTATCTGAAGAGAAAACGAAATTCTTATACTTGTTTAATAGCAAAATAGCTGCAAAAATTCCAAACACTATCACTGCCAATCGGGTGGAAAAACTGAAGCTTATGGGAATAACTTTTAAAAATCATAGAAATAAAAACAAATTGGATTTTGTGCCTCATATTGATGAGATTATTACTAAGACAAATAGAGCTAGTGGATACCTAATTAGATTAACCGGGAAAGCATGGGGACTGGACAGTAAAAGAAACATAGAACTCTATAAGACACTGTTTCGAAGTTCACTAACTTATGGTTCCACGATCTGGTACAACTTTATACCCAAAAAAAGTCGAAGATAAATTAAACTCTCTGCAGTACAAAATTTTGAAGCACAGTACACAGGTTTATAATTCAACATCTTCAAACTGTACTTTGCTAGAACACCAAAGCTCACGGATTTTATTGAAACAAATATACTAAAAATAAATATTGGATACAAAAAATCAGATCCAACTAAAAGAAAAATTATATCTAATTTTATAAACCAGAAATTTGAGGAATACTATGGAGGTGCCAATGATAATTTCAAGGGATTCTTTGATACTTCAAGAATTCCTAACTATGTTCAACCCAACTTCTATAACGTTCAATTTTTTACTGGACATGGTGACTTCAACACACATTTGTTTAGAATTGGCAAAATTGGTTCACCTGCATGCACTTGGAAACGAACAACAAACCCCTGAACACCTTCTGATAAACTGTCCATTAACATCTAATACAAAACAAGCTGCTTGCAATAAAGACCAATACATCAAGTTAAATAGATTCTGCAGGATGTATATTTTGAGGCGAAAGTGTTGACTGTACATATTTCAAGCTACTACTTATAATTACTATATTTAAAATTTGACATCGAACGTTTAATTTTAATGATTTCCAATGTTCAATTGTATTAATTGTATATAATTCAAAACTTACACGCAATTATCCAAATTGTGGATATGGCGTGTCTCTCCCAACTGTTAAATAAACAAATAAAAATAAGATTATATATCTTAATAAATGTTTTTGTGTATGTATTCACATTATTTTGTTACCTACAATTGCTCTATAATTTTAGACCACTGTTTATCATATCCTTACAACAGAAAGCACTCCTGAATAAATAAATTGCTCAAATGCTCAAACTTTTTATTTTATTCGTTTAGTTTCTCTTTATCTAACTGTAAATAATTCCTCTCTTATTTTTATTTTATCTTTTTCACTATTTTCAAAAATTCTCTCTTTTTTTATATATATCTATGCTACAATTGACGCACTTGTATGATGTCAATAAAATATTTTAAAGTCTATCTCATAAATCACTCTCCCTTGTCCGTGCGACCACGCGGCGCGCGAGCTCCCATTTTCTCACAATGGAGAGCCGTGTACTTCCAATATATAATCCCTTCCAGGTATTGGAGGATAGCCCGTCATTGAGGCAGAAGATGGCATTCGATGGGAATGAACACTCGATAATCGAGTTATCAGCGAGAATAAAATATTTCAAAAGGAAATATCAAATTTCAAGAAAACAATCGACGCAAAAGAATGCACATTTCATTTCGTCGAAAAACATAGAATATGTAAATTGGGCTTACCAAGAGATTCTGTAACGACTATTATAAACAGTAGGCAGCATCAAGACCTCGCCATGGCTAGGTCGACAGCTGCGACATTCGACCAGTGCTGCTTCGTCGAGTGGAGCGCGGACTTCCATCCAATCCAATATATATTGGCGTTGGAACAGATGCTTGGAAAGTCATAAGTGTACCAGCTGATGAAGATGTCCGGCAAAGTAATGGTTGGACTTGCCAGCGTCGACTTGGTGGAACGCCTGGTTGAGGAGGGCCTCAACATCCACACCCCCCTCTTGAAAGCCTTCCCATATAGGCAAAGACCAGAAAGGGTTGTAGAAGGGTATATTCCACTTGCTATAATAGACGAAGACGTCGTCGCGGCGCTGCGGCCTTACTGCGTTACTGTCTTCCTGACAATGAGGTAGTGGCTACACCTGGATCACCGGGAACAGGTAGGCGGCCTTCATCCTTCTAAATGAAGGAATGTAACTCCCCCAGCTCCCTGTACAGCTGGTAATCGTCTCGAAAGGTGAATCGACATCTGATTACATCTTCTACGGCGTTAGGTGTAGCAAATGCTACCTCAAGGGCATCTGCGAGCCGCCTGCAACTTGGGAATCAATGGAGTACGTCATCAGGACACCTGGCAGGGCCCGTTGTCGAAGCCTCCCTTTTCAAAGCCCATTCCCGCCAACAACTCCGCCCTTCTTGTATCAGTCGCGGAGCTACCTGTGCCCATCAAGCAGACCCCGTGACCCCGTAGACACCCCCCAACCCTGCCGCGTCTTCGCCCAGGGCGAACATCCCTGTCCATTCCCAAGAGACTCCAACCCCTGAGCCTCTTGTTTCAGCGCCGAGCACCAGCTGGTTGTCACGACCAGAGCCCTCCTTGGCCATTACTGAGCCAACATCAGCTCCTAAAAAATACCTAAAATAAGATGTACCATCCATCCAGTCTTCTAATCCCATGAACCAACCTATGTAGCCTTTTGAGACCTCTCAGGAGTAGCTCGTGGAGCAGATAGATTGGGTAGTAACAATGTGGGTAGATCCCTCCCCAACCAATATTTAGAAGGTTTAAATTTAGAAAAAGTAAAAACCCTAAAAAGAAAGAACTATAATTATATAAAAATAAACAAATTTATTCTAAAGGAACTAAAATGAAAATAACACATGGGATAACGATGTAAAATTCGATAGTAATATTTTATTTGAACTACCCCAATAATCCTAACTGGATTATGGTCGAACGGTGACAAGTCATTTGAGGAGAAATCGCAAATAGAAAACTAATTTGAATTAGTTACATCATTTAAAATAATACAAATAATTTTTAAAATAACCAGTGTAATAAATCAGAAAATATATACACAACTCTATATAACGCATAATTTCGGGAAAACCGTATTCATATTCTAGGAGGGGGGGGGGGGCTTCTCCCTTTAAAGGTGCATTAATATAATTGAATATTTTATTATCTCAGTAAGATCCCGTAGAGGATGTTTAAAGATTCTTGTAAATTTGTATATAATTGTATGGTCGTAGGAAAATTCTTGTATAACTTAGGGTATTTTCAATAATGCACTGACATCGTGGGTATGTTCAACTACATCTGAAATTAGTAGGTAGCTATGAGACAATATTTCGAAGTGAGAAGATAAATTACGCATAACGTAATTTATCTGCACCCTTTCCAATGATAAATCAGAACTGAAAGTCGGATATTAAATTACCTTAAGATGGATCTGCAAAAATATAATAGCGTATTGAAGGAGTTGACAACAAACGGAGAAGTTTACTTACAAATAACAGGAAGAAATAATAAATTTCTCTCTTTCAAGGGAAGATACTTACAATCTTTCCTTCAAAAGGAGCTTGGAAATGAAGTCCTTGGCTTGGTCCGATATATCATCAAAGCATTCGTCGTCAAAGTCATACTGGGCCTTGGTGACATTCCCCATGGTTTCCAGGTCAGAATCGCCCATGAAAGGAGATAATCCGGAGAGCCTGGGTAAACAAGTCAAGGGTTAATATATTATATAGATATAAGGCGCTCTGCCATCTGAAAATCTCATTTGTTTATGGTCAGGATATGCCATTTTTGATTTTAATATCAACACCTGAGATTTTTTTTTATTTTTTTTTTATTATGTTCACACACACATATAAATATGGTAATTTGAACCAACAACCTCATATTGTATAATACTTATAACAAGATTTTCATGTTGTATAATAAATACTTTGTAAAAATTATACACATGATTAGCATGTGTCATTACATCCCCATATGTAATGTACTTTGTACAAACTGAGGATAAATAAATGAAACTCTGTAATAGATTAAGAGTTGAGCTAGAGCAAAAATCGAGATGTAGAAGTCCGAACGAGGCCTAGAAGATGTCAGGGCGTTGCCAGTGTACAATAATCTCTTCCGATCCACGCCCTTGTTGCATCCGCTGAAACCCAATACCTCCTCTCGGCAAAAATATATAAGAACTCCGCCCTAGCCGAAAATATAGTTTCTTCACCATCGGCGGAAGCCCTTGTCGGTTGTGTCTAAGGTCCACCTCATCGACCATGTAGAACAGTAAAAACTCTTCTATCTCCATCTTTCGCTCCGAGCTCGACTCCTATCTGTTCACGGAACTTTCCTAGTACAACTGTGTCTCTTCGTTGTTTTGTGTATGGATATTCCTAAGTCTTCCACTCTGCCTCGACCATGACTGCCTGTACTCTGTGAGAGTTGTTAAAGGTCTTCAAAGGTGCAGAGAGGAACTGGAAAACTCCCCACATCCTGACTGTCCCTCTCGGTTAACACAGTATAGCGAGAGTTGACAGGATCGCACACCATAGATTAAGTCGACTGGATACCTCACAATATATATATATATATATATATATGAGAAAACAATAGAAAAAATAAAATATATATAGTGTGCACATAATATATATATATATTGCCACGTTTTTATTTTTAAAACGCTAATTTTAGTTTAGTAAAACTTTATTTTTAAAGTTTATTATTTTAAAAGTGAAATGTTTGTTAATGAAATAGACATTTTGCCTAAACTCATTTATTGCTGCTTTTGTTTACAAGCCATTTGTTTATGTATATCTTTACATATCGTTTTTATTGAGTTTTTACTAATTTAGTATGTACATCATTGACTTTTAATGAATGGAAAAAGAAATTGAAAATAAACATATGAAAAATTAAAGTAACATTTTAAAGGAATTTATGTACAATTGAAAATTGTTTTTTGTAACGTCTCATATTCCCCTTCTTGAAGCATTTATTCTCGGGTAATAAATGGTCGAAGTTGAGATATGTGAACGCGTCTTGCTTGCTTTTGGTCTTTCAGAGAGATATCGTAGGTTACATCAGATATCTTTTTTTGAATGACAAATGGTCCTTCATATTTTGGTGATGTCTTGATGAGACGAGGGTCGTTGAAGGCAATTTTTCTTATGACTAAGTCTCCTTCTTTAAAGACATACTTGGGGTGATGGCTATCGTGTTTAATCTTCCACTTACTTCTACTTTGTTCTGTCCGCAGGCTAGATTTCTTTCTGGCTTCTTCAATTGTAATTGGAGTTTGGTCGGCAAATTCGGGTACATTACCGATTCCATACATTAAGAAAAGCGGTGAAAAACCAGTCACGTCATGTGGTGTGGAATTATAATTTTTGACAACTTGCGGTAACAATGTGCTCCATTTACATCTAGGTTTCTCTAGAACAGCTATTCTCAGTTTTGTCATTATCGTATCATTCAATTTCTCGCAAATGCCATTGCACTGAGGATGATAAGGCGAAGTATATGTGTGTTTAATTCCTTGTAAAGAAAGAAATTTGTTGAACTCTTTTGATATAAAATTTTTGCCATTATCTGTTAAGATAGTATTGATCGAATTAACAGATTTGATTATCTTATCAAGACATTGAGTGACAGCTTGAGCAGTGTTTGTTATTGTGGGATATGCCCATAGATAACGAGTTGCGTGATCAACAAAAACTTGAATGAATTTATGCTTTATGTTAGCTGCTGCTGTTCCCAGTACAATAGTGTCACAACCGATCATTTGTAATGGTTGGATATTTGACGTTGGAGTGATCATTTCTCCTAAAGTTGGTTCATGTCTGACCTTCACTAGTTGACAAGATTTACAAGATCGAACATAATTCTTGATATCAGTTGTTATTCCTTTCCACCAATAACATTGAGTTATAAGTTTGCATGTTTTGGTTATTGATGGGTGACTCAATGAATCGTGATATTCTTCCAATATTTTTTTGGTAAGCGAGTTTGGGACAACTGCTTTAAAAACTCCTTTTTGTTTGATCATTACCACACCGTCGTGAGTGTGGGAATTTTTCAAGAAACTCAAATCTGAATTTTGTTGGTGTTCTTGAAGTTCTTGAGTTGCAATGTTAACAACTGGGAGTCTTGATAAGGCGTCAACATGAGTTTGTTGCTTTCCAGAACGATGAACGATGTTACATGATTTCGAGGATAAACTAAGAATCCATCTAAAATACTTAGGTTTCGGTTTCTTCATGGTGAAAAGCCATTGGAGCGCCGCATGATCAGTGATGATTTCAAATGGTTGGTTTTCTATGTATACATGAAAGTGATCAGTTGCTTGTATCACGGCTAGGCATTCCATCTCATAAGCAGAATAATTCTCTTGGTGTGGTTGCAGTGTTTTGGAGTAATAAGCAATTACATGTTCCTCATTGTCTGGACCAATTTGTGTTAGGATTGCTCCAATTCCATATTTGGAGGCATCTGTATAAACTTTAGAGGGGTAGTCCGGGTTGTAAATAACAAGGACAGGTTTTGTAGACAGTGCCATTTTAAGTTTAGCGAATGACTCCTCTACTTCCTCATTCCAGATGAAGGGCTGATTCTTCCGAGTGAGTCGAACCAAGGGGAATGAAATTTTAGAAAAGTCCTTCACAAATTTTCTGTAATAATTTGCCAATCCCATGAACTGACGAACTTTCTTTACAGTATCAGGTCTTGGAAAGTCTTGAATAGATTTTACTTTTCCTGGATCAGGTTTTAATTGATTGTGACTGATGATATGTCCGAGGTATTTTACTTCAGTTCTTCCAAAAATACATTTCGACAATTTTAATTTCATGTTGTACTGTCTTAATTTGTCAAAAACTTTACTAAGAAGCTCTATGTGTTCTTGCCATGTTTTCGTATACACCAATATGTCATCTTGGAAAGAGCAAGTTCCTTTCCTTAATAATTCACCTAGAATATGTTGGATTATCCTTTGAAACGTTGAAGCAGCATTTTTTAAACCAAAGGGCATCACTAAAAACTCATAATGACCATCGTTTGTGACGAATGCAGTTTTTTGAATAGATTGCGGGTCCATTTCGATCTGCCAATAACCCCATGCAACATCAAGGGTAGAGAAGAATCTGGATCCATGCAATCGATCAAACATGTCCTGTATGTGAGGTAGGGGTTGCCTGTCATCCAGTGTGATCTCATTAAGACGTCTGTAATCAATGCACATCCTTTTATTTCCATCCTTCTTGGGAACCATAACAACAGGAAATGCCCAAGGAGAATCTGAAGTTCTTATTAACTTGTGTTCAAGAAGTTCTTTAACTTGTTCAGCTATCTCTTCATACTCTTTTAGAGGACGACGATAGGGTCTAAGAGAAATTGGTTGTTCACTTTTCGTGATGATCTTATGTTGTATAGCTACTTTTCCCAAATCAATGGCATGCTGACAAAATACATTCCTATTGTGTTCAAGTAATTCTTTTAATTCATGTTCTCTTATCTCTTCTAGATGATTTACAATAATTGGATTTTGTAATCCATCAAATTTGGTGTATATTGTTTTGTCTCTGACATCTATTAAAAGATTAAAAAGAGATGCAACATCTAATCCGATCAAGAGTGGATATTTAAAGTTCTTCATTACATGGAGAGTTACAGGTTTAATTAGTTTATCTATTCTTACCTTAGTCTGAAGGCTTCCACATGTCCTGGTAACACCATCCGCTTGGCTGATGTGAATGTCTGAATTTGGTTGAAGTTGAAGACGGGTTCGCTTGAACAATCGCCAATTGATTATTGATACTGTTGCTCCAGTATCCACAAATGCTTGCGCAGGAATTCCATTTACTTCAACACTTATGTTGATAAGCTTGAAAGCTCCTTGTGTAGGGGTATTTGTCAAAGTACTTACATTCAACAATTCCGGGGCTCCGCATACTTGTTTCACTGAAGTGTTTTGATTAGGCCTATCCTTTTTATAATTAGGATCATAATCCTCACAATCTGTGACCCAATGTTTAATTTTTATTCCTTTTTTCGAACATATTGGACACCAGAATGGGCAAACATTTTTTCTACTATCATTATTTTTTGTCGCGAGATGTATTTTGTTTTTAGGCTTAAACTGAATTGAAGCCCTATTTTGTTCAATTGAAGCTGCGATATGAAACCATTTTGTGGCGTCAGTTGGCTGTGCAGCCACAATTAAATCTTTCCAATCATTTGGAAGTCCGTCTGTTAATAAATGAATTTTTTCCTCCTTCGTTAGATGGGTTTGATTTAGCAGGCGAATTTTATCTTGAAAATAATTTTCTATTGATTCTTCTCGTTTTAATCTTCGATGTGATGCTGAGACAATTGGATTTGCGTTGTATGAACCAAATCTTTGAATCAACTTTTCCTTTACAACTTCCCATCTTTTTATTGCAGGATTTGAAATAATCTCATCTGCATACCATTCAAGTGCTGAATCTGTCAAATAGTACATAAGATTTTTGATTTTTTCATCTTCTTTTAAAGAATTATTTTCAAAATCATATAATTTGATCCATGACTCAGGCCTAATTGCCGACTTCGAGCCGTTGAATTTTTGCAACCGGTTGTTTGGATTTTCCGCCTTTTTTTTTCGTATCCTTTTCGACTGCGCCAAATGCCACGTTTTTATTTTTAAAACGCTAATTTTAGTTTAGTAAAACTTTATTTTTAAAGTTTATTATTTTAAAAGTGAAATGTTTGTTAATGAAATAGACATTTTGCCTAAACTCATTTATTGCTGCTTTTGTTTACATGCCATTTGTTTATGTATATCTTTACATATCGTTTTTATTGAGTTTTTACTAATTTAGTATGTACATCATTGACTTTTAATGAATGGAAAAAGAAATTGAAAATAAACATATGAAAAATTAAAGTAACATTTTAAAGGAATTTATGTACAATTGAAAATTGTTTTTGTAACGTCTCAATATATATACATATATATATATTACGGACGATTTTATAAATTACAAATACATTAGAGAATATTCTAGTGGATACTATGAAAAGTGGAATTAATGAGCAAGCATTTTAAACATATTTAAAAGAATTCAAAGATTCTCCAGATGAGAGAAATGATAAGATATATGGTGTATAGATTCATTATTAACCGCACATTTAACGCTGTAAAAGGAGGGAGAAAAAATAGATACAAAAAGCGTCTAAGTAGAAAGGAACAAAGCAAGACTTGAAGAACAAAAAAAGGAAATTGATCGAAAAGGGTGTTCGACGTTCACAAAGAATAAAGTAGGAATGAGGCGAATTTAATTATAGAAATATATCATAAGTATTAACACAAAGCAATAACGCGCCATCTATACATATAAAATAAAATGATTTAAAAGCGCGAATGTTTCTTTTATACATAAACGAACTTCTACTGTCCTTACTGTGATGAAAAAAGTTTTTCATCACAGTAAGGACAGTAGAAGTTCGTTTTATGTATAAAAGAAACATTCGCGCTTTTAAATCCTTTTATTTTATATATATCATAAGTATGGACGCTAGTATCAAGGTAAAGTTGTATGAAAATTATAAACTGTAAATGGGTCTACACTACGAAGAAAATATCCAATGATGGCATATATAAAAGTAAGGGCAGGCTGGTTGCTGTTGGATGCAATAAAAGATATGGTGTGGACTATAAGGAATATTTTTCATCTGTACTCAGAAGGTAAAGCTTGCGAATAATAGTAGCTCTTGCAAAGCAACATAATTTAATCATAAAGACTTATGATATAAAGACCGCTTATCTCTATTATAAGTCAGAAGAGATAGCATACATGAGACGACCAGATGGTTTTATGCAAAAAGGTGAAGAAAACTAAGTATGAATTGAACAATCTGTATGGTCTACCAGAATCATAAAATGTTGCAAAAAAATGGATCAACAAAATTTTATATAAATATGTGAAGAAATTCTGAAGTATTATGGTTAAAGGGATTACTAGAACATATCGAAAGTGCAACTTTCCTAATCACTTTGAAACGTGACAGCCAGGCTGCAATAAACTGGATACAACCTTACATAATTACTTCATGAATAAAGCACCTAAACCGAAAATTTTATTTTGTGAAAGAGGAAATACAAAATGGAAACAAAACTGACATACACTAAAAGTGAAGACATAGAGACGGATAAACTAACGAAGAGTCTCCCTAAGGACAAACTACAAAATGTGCAGATAGCCATGGACTTGCTGATTAGGGCTTACACACAGGCGAGCGTGTGTTGTATATATATTTTACGTTTTTCTAATTAATTGTTCCCCCACAGAGTATGTGCGTAAAATCATAAGTAAATAGGCGCTGACCATAAGAATATAAGTTTCGTTTTGTTTACTATAAGTTTCTCATTTATTTTGTTCTCTCTTTTGTTAAACAATAAAGATAATGTTTGATCAATCTTCTCAGAATCAGTATCTTATAAAAGTCTAAGCAAAGTCAACAGTTTTCTTATTCATTTGCTTTGCTTATAATGTGTTATAAAATAGATGCAAAATAATTTTATTATGATGCATTAGCGCGCCATCTGTTATCAAAATTGAAAAATATTATAGACGCGTATTATTATTTTAAAAATAAACAATTTCTACTGCCCTTACTGCAATGGAAAAATTATGGGAGGGCCTGGCTCAATCAATTTTTCCATTGCGGTAAGGGCAATAAAAATTGTTTATTTTTTAAAAGAATCATACGCGTCCAAAATAATTTTATATGTTTGATTTTTAAAAGGTAAAAATATGAATTTTTAAATAATTTAAAGGAGAGGTACTTATATATATATATATAGTGTAAAAACTATATAATAAAAATATAACAGTGATTCTACAATTAAAACTTAAGGAGCAAACTGATAAGAATGATAAATCATATCAAGTAGATTTGGTTAGATTAGCAAGCTAAATCTAAATTAATTATAAAAATAAATAGTTGTATAGTTTTATAGTTAAGTATTCCATTAAAATTATCTTCATCATTTTGATTATTCAAATTCAAATTATAAAATTTGTAAACCGTTATTATTTAGTATAGATAGAGAGAAAAAAAAATCCTTTACTTCCAAAACATCATCTAGTCAATTATATATTTATAATTAATAACAACAAAAATTTAACAACGTAACGTCTTTTGCCTCGGGTTTTACACGTCATTTAGACATACTCTAATCCTATATATAGAATAATAGAAGTGAGAATATATATGATAGTTAGAAAAAAGAGAGAAAGACAGAACCATGCACTTTTAATCAAACTAATAATAAGAAAACAAAAAGTTTTGTAAAGAAGGTAGATAAGATTGTTAGTATATATATATATATTTTTATAATTTTATATTTTATCCTTTTTTTTTTAAATGATTTTTTAATTTTTTTTATTTTAAAATATGAATATAAATAGTTGTATTTAGTAATATATCTATACTATGAATTAACTTTTGTTATAAGTTTGGTTATTATGTTTTGAAACCCTAATGGTAGACCAAACATATACAAAAAACTTAAATTGGAGTAATTATTGAAAAAAGAGGTCTGCTGAACCGGGAATTCTCAAATAGAAATTCAGCGACAACATTTCATCCCTTCTCTATTATGTCATAGACCTCCTTCCAACCGGATTTTATGTGTTAATATAAAGTTACTTCAGTGAAACATTTATATGAACAGATATAATGTGTACTTACCTTGTCCGCGTCCCTTCAACTGTAAACATATATTTCTGGATGACACATGTTGTGGGGGGGGGGGGACAAAATTAGACCGTTTATTTTGAAGTTGTAGAAAAACAAGACATTCAAAGAAGAAAGAAAAGATAGTTAAGGGAAGAAATCCAAATTTTATAATCTTTACAGCCAGTTAACTTAAAATAATTGATTCAACACTTATTCATCTTTCAATATTCCTTTAAAAAGGCAAATTATTAGAGTTTAATAAAGCTATTAATTGTGAAAATTCACTTTTATTTAATTTCCATTTTCCTCCCCAGAAATTGGAGATTAAACAAAATGAATTCTATACAATATTACTTTAAAAATCTTGTGAAAAAATCTTCAAATCAGCTATTTAATTTAAGTTTAACTAATTGTTAAAGATTATAAATTTGTAGAAGTTATTATTGAAAGAAATTATAGAAAGTTGATTTAATAAATGGATACTTCCATTTATTTTTTTTTAAGTATTTTATAATTGATATACTGTTGAAATATTTTACTTGTCTGATACTAAATTTGTTTTTAATAAATTCCATGTTTAAATTTTCAACATCTTCTATGAAATTTTCTAATATATTATTTATTCTATAAAATCTTAGAAACTGACCAAAATATATACCTTTACAACAATTTAATGAAATATTAGAATTCATATTACAGTATTTTATAATATTAAATTATAATTACTTTTTTTATTATAAATTTTAATAGCATTATTTGTAAGGTCTATATTTAGGTCTAAAAAGTTAACTTTTTTGTTTCTATAAATTTTTTCATTGTTCTTAAGTTTCAAGTATTTAGGATAAATTTTAGGTATTAAATTTTTGAACCACATGGAATTTATTAAAAACAAATTTAGTATCAGACAAGTAAAATATTTCAACAGTATATCAATTATAAAATACTTTTAAAAAAATAAATGGAAGTATCCATTTATTAAATCAACTTTCTATAATTTCTTTCAATAATAACTTCTACAAATTTATAATCTTTAACAATTAGTTAAACTTAAATTAAATAGCTGATTTGAAGATTTTTTCACAAGATTTTTAAAGTAATATTGTATAGAATTCATTTTGTTTAATCTCCAATTTCTGGGGAGGAAAATGGAAATTAAATAAAAGTGAATTTTCACAATTAATAGCTTTATTAAACTCTAATAATTTGCCTTTTTAAAGGAATATTGAAAGATGAATAAGTGTTGAATCAATTATTTTAAGTTAACTGGCTGTAAAGATTATAAAATTTGGATTTCTTCCCTTAACTATCTTTTCTTTCTTCTTTGAATGTCTTGTTTTTCTACAACTTCAAAATAAACGGTCTAATTTTGTCCCCCCCCCCCCCACAACATGTGTCATCCAGAAATATATGTTTACAGTTGAAGGGACGCGGACAAGGTAAGTACACATTATATCTGTTCATATAAATGTTTCACTGAAGTAACTTTATATTAACACATAAAATCCGGTTGGAAGGAGGTCTATGACATAATAGAGAAGGGATGAAATGTTGTCGCTGAATTTCTATTTGAGAATTCCCGGTTCAGCAGACCTCTTTTTTCAATAATTACTCCAATTTAAGTTTTTTGTATATGTTTGGTCTACCATTAGGGTTTCAAAACATAATAACCAAACTTATAACAAAAGTTAATTCATAGTATAGATATATTACTAAATACAACTATTTATATTCATATTTTAAAATAAAAAAAATTAAAAAATCATTAAAAAAAAAAAAGGATAAAATATAAAATTATAAAAATATATATATATATATACTAACAATCTTATCTACCTTCTTTACAAAACTTTTTGTTTTCTTATTATTAGTTTGATTAAAAGTGCATGGTTCTGTCTTTCTCTCTTTTTTCTAACTATCATATATATTCTCACTTCTATTATTCTATATATAGGATTAGAGTATGTCTAAATGACGTGTAAAAGCCGATGCAAAAGACGTTACGTTGTTAAATTTTTGTTGTTATTAATTATAAATATATAATTGACTAGATGATGTTTTGGAAGTAAAGGATTTTTTTTCTCTCTATCTATACTAAATAATAACGGTTTACAAATTTTATAATTTGAATTTGAATAATCAAAATGATGAAGATAATTTTAATGGAATACTTAACTATAAAACTATACAACTATTTATTTATATATATATATGGTAATTTAAACCAACAACCCTATATTGTATAATTACTTCTAACAAGATTGTCATGTTGTATATAGAAACATATCTATAAATAATTATATGCATGATTAATCTGTGTCATTGCATCACCATATGTAATGTACTTTGTACAAACTAAGGATGAATAAATAAAACTATGTAATAGATGAGGAGCTAAGTTAAAGCAAGATTGAGCATCAAAAACGTCTAAATTCGAGACAACCCTGAAAAGGAATTCGGCAGCCCGTTGCCATCTGGTCTAAAGGGTGCAGAATGCCCCAGACGTTCAAAGTTCAAATTCGCAGATGTCTCCCCCCCCTCCTCGAGAATGGTATATAAACACCTCGGTTTTAGCCGACAATAGTTAGTCCGCAGTTAGTCTCTTCACCGTCGGCGCGAGCCCTTGTCGCTTATAGCCAGGTCCACCTCATCGACCATGTAAAACAGTAAGAAATACTCTAAATCTCCATCTTGCTTAGCTCAACTCCTATCTGTTCATGGAACTTTCCTACTTCAGCTGTGTCTCTTCGTTTTGTGTGTGTGGTTCCCAAGCTTTCCACTCTGCCTCGACCACGACTGCCTGTACTCTGTGAAAACTGTTAAAGGTCTTCCAAAGTGCAGAGAGGTACTGGAAAACTCTCCACGCCCTGACTGTCCCTCTCGGCTACTACAGGTTTGACCACCGGTTACCACAGCATATAGCGAGAGTCGACAGGATTCTACAAGAGGCTACCAGACCTCAACTTATTACAGAGAGTCGAAAGGATTCTACAAGAGGCTACCAGACCTCAACTATATTACATATATATATATATATATATATATTTATATTTTTGCAAAAATATTTAAGGTGATTTAATCGATATCATTATTCAAGAATTTATTATTTAGGAAAAAAGAAATATATTCAAAAATTGGAAGATGATAATGGGTGAAAAATTGTTAACATTAGTTAAATTGTATACAATGGTAAAGAGAGAAACAAAGTATAAAGTACCTTGAAAAGGCTGATGCTGTCTGGAGTGTAAGATTTCAGGAGATCGCTGGCGTTGAGTGTTATCTGAAGATGATGGCCTATTGGAAGTAACTATGGCTTGAATATGAATAGGTTTGATTAAGATGGTCATTGTTGGTCGGAGATGAATTTGTTGTTTGGATTTGCCTTATGGTTGGTTAGAGATGGCAATGATCATTGAAGATGGCTATGTTTAGTTAGATATTAATATGTTTGGTTTTTGATGACTACTAGCCGAATTATCTGGGCAACGCCCGGGTTTAACCCGATTGAATATTTTTATTCAAATACTATTCTTCACACACGCACTTATCAATTGGCGCCGTGGATTGTAGCGTAGAAATCAGTCTTTGCATATCTGGAGATCTGAAAGTATTTATTGATAACGTCACAAGTCGAATTGGCGACAAGTCGACAATTATTAACAAATTAAACCAACTATCTACAGCTAGGGAATCTCGAACAAGCAAGCAAAGACATATGTTTAAGATGATTTTACAAATACAGAGTAATATATATATTTTTAAATCTGTTGAATAATTTCATTAAATAATATTAAATTAAATTAAATAATGAAAATTTTCTTCGCCACATAGCCTCCTCCTATAAACAGCATCGACACGATGCTCAGAAGAAGACTTACAACCTCAGTCTCAAGGCTCGAGAACGGGTGATAGGGCCTGAGATCTCTTCGCGTGTCTGTGGTTGTTGTGTTCGTTCAGTGGGGATGTCTTCTTTCTGTAAGTCGTCTTCTGGGTCCTCTTCTAGGTGCTCCTCCTGGTCCTCTGAGTTTAAATTAGGCTTCATCCTATAAACGTGTACTAAGTCTTTTGTTTTACGATGACCTTGCTGGTTTCCGAATGTCTCAACTTCATAGGTAACATCGGATATTTTACGGGTTACTTTATATGGACCGAAGTAACGTCTCAATAGTTTTTCCGAATATTCCACTTTACGCACAGGGATAAAGACCCATACGAGATCTCCAGGCTGGTAAGTTAAGTTTCTGTGGTGAGCGTCATAACGGAGTTTATTACTTTCCTGAGACCTCATAGAGTAGAGACGTGCCAGTTGTCGTGCTTCTTCCGCTCTCGACCCTAGTGTTTGGATGAAGTCGATCTTCTGGGACTAACTTGGAAAATAACAGGTTCAACGGTGTTTCTGCTTCACGCCCATGCGTAAGGAAGAATGGAGTGAACCCGGTGGACTCTTGCCTCGCTGTGTTGTATGCGAATTTCACAAATGGAAGGATCATATCCCAGTCTTTCTGATTGACGTAAACATACATAGACAGCATGTCTGTCATGGTCTTGTTCAGCCTTTCTGTGAGTCCATTCGTCTGAGGGTGATAGGCGGTCGTCGTCCTGTGAATTATTCTGCAGTGATTGTTCAGATCACGAATCAAGGATGATGTGAAATTCCTTCCTCTGTCGATGGTTAGTTCCCTCGGAGCACTATGTTTCAGAATTACATCCTCGACTAAGAATTTGGCAACTTCCATTCATCCACTAGTTGGTAGCGCTTTAGTGATTGCATACTTTGTTAGATAGTCTGTGCAGACAATAATCCAGCGGTTTCCTCATGTTGATTTTGGGAATCTGCCAAAGAGGTATATTCCAATCTTTTCAAAGGCAGCTCTGGGCACCGGTATTGGCTGTAAGTGTCCTGTAGGGAGCTGTGGCTGTCGTTTGCGTCGCTGACAGTCTTGACAGTGAGCCACATACCTTCTAACATTTATTTAAATTCCAGGCCAATAGAATTTATTTCTAATTCGATCATAGGTTTTGGTGAACCCAAGATGTCCAGCAGTGGGCGAATCATGAAAATTTCTCAATATTTCAGGCCTGAGGTCGCAAGGGACCACTAGAAGCCATATTCCTCCCATTGGATCATAATTCTTTTTGTAAAGAGTATTATCAATTTTCAGAAAGGACTTATTAGAAGTATCTTGTTGTATCTTGTCAGCGATATTCATGAGATCCGGGTCTTTCATTTGTTCCTGTCTAAAATTCTGTAGGCCACTAAACTAGGAATATATTCCTCAATGCCCTCACTACAGCTTAAAGGACTTCTCGATAAACATCGAGAACAATCTCGATGTTTTATTCCACTCGTGTACATAACTGTAACCTCAAATTCTTGCAAACGAAGGGCCCATCTTGCTAACCTTCCACACGGGTCCTTGAGGTTAGTCAACCAACACAAAGAATGATGGTCTGGTACAATAGTAAATGGGCGTCCGAAAACATAAGGACGGAATTTGTTTATAGCCCAAATTATGGCAAGGCATTCTCTTCCAGTAGTTGAATTTTTTTTTCTGCTTTATTGAGCGTTCTCAATGAATAGGCAATAGCTCTTTCCTTTCCATTCTGAATTTGTACCAAAACTGCTCCTATTCCATAGTTGCTTGCGTCCGTGTGTATCTCTGTTGGGAATGAATAATAAAAATGTCCCAAGGCAGGTTCGGAAATTAGGGCATACTTCAGAGCATCAAAGGCACCGTGTTCTAGAATCCAACAAAATTTTGTGTTTTTTTTTCAAAAGTTCATTCAAAGGTTGGGATAAATCTGCATAATTAGGTATGAAGCGGCGGTAGTAGGAAGATAGTCCTAAGAAACTTCTTACTTCTTGTAATGACTTGGGCACAGGGAAGTCACGGACTGCTCGGATCTTTTCAGGGTCAGGTCGTATTCCATCTCCACTTACTTCATGACCAAGAACAGTGATAGTTTTTGCCCCAAGTTTATTTATTTTTGCATTAAGGCACAGACCAACTTGCTTCAGACAATTTAATACAATATTGAGGCGTCGTAGATGTTCTTCAAAATTATCTGAAAAAATTATTATGTGATCTAAATAACATAGGCAGGTCGTCCACTTAAGACCTTTCAGCAGGTTGTCCATCATCCTCTCGAACGTAGCCGGAGCATTGCATAACCCAAATGGCATTACTTTGAACTCATACAGTCCATCTGGAGTTATAAATGCTGTATTCTCACGGTCCGATTCTTCTACTTCGATTTGCCAGTACCCTGATTGGAGGTCCATGGAAGAATAAAATCTAGCCCCGCGTAAGCAGTCTAAAGTGTCGTCGATCCTTGGGAGAGGGTAAACATCTTTTTTTGGTTATTTTGTTCAGGCGGAGGCAATCGACACAGAATCTCCAGCTTCCATCCTTTTTTCTTATCAATACTACAGGTGAGGCCAACGGACTTTCAGAGGGCTGAATAATGTCAAGTTTTTCCATCTTGTTTACCTCATCCTGAATAATTTGGCGTTCTCTTGGTGCAACTCGGTAAGGTTTTTGTTTGGTCGGTGGGTGGTCTCCAGTGTTAATTCGGTGCTTAACATTGACGTCCTTGAATTGTTTTCTTTTACCAAAATCGAAAATAGCTGTATAATTATTTAACAAATTTCTTAAATTTTCTTTTTGAGATTCATCAAGTGAATCATCTATTAAAAATCTGAGATTTTTGGGTCTTCAGAATGTTTCGCCTCTGTTCCAACTTGGTTACAATCAGCTAGATTACATAGCTGACTATCTTCGATGACAACACTATCGGCTACGTGCATCCCCTGTGGGATTAGTTTCGTATATGGACTCCAATTCACCACCCAAAGTTTATCTCGGTTACTGGTAAGTGAAATGACAGAGGAGGGATCCGTTAGGTCTTTTTCCGGCAATAGCTCTTTTCGACCTTCTGCCACCACAATTGCGTCATTAGGAATGTCAGGACTTGCTACTTCTATTAGCTGGATAGAGGCGGGCTCGATTCCAGTTCCGAGTAGAGAGGTGAGCAGTTATTAGGGGTGTTAGGTTTTTAAAATTATTATTATTGTATTTTATTAATTAATTATAATTCATATTCATAGAATTTTTTATTGTTACTTATCATCATTCTTTTTGTTGTTTTTTTCTTCTTCTGTTTTCTTTTGTGTTATAAATACAACTAAATCGCATTAAATCGTAGTGCAATTCTCTTTTGTTGTTTGAAATAAATCGAATTGAATCGAATTGAGTCAGCTCGTTCTTTCTAGAAGAAACTTCAGAGAAAACGTACTAACATATTTTGGTGCCGAAACCCGGGAAAGAAGTAGAATAAATAGAAAGTTCTTAGAAGCCATAGAAATAAAGAAAGGTAAGGTTTTGAATACTAATCTTTAAAATATGGAAATAGAAATCTTAATTTTTTAATCTCTGATTAAAAGTTTAGAATTGATAAAAGCGGATGTCGAATATAATTTAGAAGGCAATGATAAATACGCACTTATGCAAAATAAAGAAGACTTGTTGAATTTAAAAGCTAGCTTTGATAATCAATAAGTGAAATTAGAAAAATATAAAGACATTAATGCTGAAGAAAATTCTAGGTATCCTTTGAGGCAAAGTCTAAAATCAATTATTTTTTGATAAAAATAAATAGATCGCTGGGAATTTAAATAAAAATGCATTTTCTGGTGAAACGCATTTAGAACTTTCCATATTTCAATTGCCCACCTTTAGTGGTGATATTTCAGATTGGCTGAGTTTTAAGGAAATTTTTATTAGGTCTATTGATCAAAATACAACACTGGGAAATTATCAAAAACTTCAATATTTAAATTCTGCACTAAAAGGAAATGCCGCTAGACTTATTAGGGCGTTCAATATTTCTGATGAAAATTATCCTATTGCCTGGCAAACCTTGGTCAATAGATTCGACAAAAAAATGAATTGGCTTTTAAACAAATTCAAAATTTGTATGATCTAAAAAATGTAAAACAAGAATCGACTAAAGATTTACTTGATCTCCTGGATACTTGTATCGAAAGCATTAAAAATCTCTCTATCCTCGGATTGGAACGTAATAATTTATCGGATATGATTTTAATTCATATAATTCAATCAAAACTTGATCGTTCAATAAGAAAGGAATGGGAGATGAGTTTGCTTGAGGAAAAATATCCATCGTATGAAAAGATGATTTCTTTCCTGGAAAAATTTGCTGGAAGTCTCGGGAGTTTTCAGAATAAAGAAAATTCAAAACAATTCTACAAAATGAATAAATCCACTCATTCTCATTCAGCAACATTTGCCTCTGACTCTAGTATAGATAGCAGAGTCAAGTCATGCGTCTTATGTAAAGGTGAACATTTTTGTTAAAATATCCTAAGAATAATGGTATGATGTTACCTGAAAGATGGACATTTGTAAAAGATAATCGTCTATGTTACAACTGTCTAAGATCTAACCATAGAGTATCGTCATGCGTATTCACGCAAAATTGCAAGTCATGTAATAAGAGACATCATACTCTTTTGCATCAGTTCAAACAGGAAATGTTAAGTCCTGTTGCGGACATATCTCCATTGACCCATGCCAGTGTCTCATGTTTTGCAGACAACAGAAGTCATGAACGGATATTACTCTCTACGGCTTTAATAAAGGTCAAATCGGAAAACGGGGTTCTTGGTTTTTGGTTTGGGAAACAAACTTGTAGAACAATCAATGGGTGAGGTCTCTCTCCAATTTAGCACACATTTCTCAAACCAAATATTCAACGCCAATCCTATAGTCATTGATAAGATCACATCAGAATTGCCCAATTTCTTTATAGAAAAGGATAATTGGCCTTATTTGAAAAATCTTCTGTTGGCTGACCCCAATTTTGACAAATCTAGCCAGATTGATTTAGTGATAGGAGCAGAGCTTGCTCCATGCTTATTTAACGGGAAGGTTAGATTCCAAAATTTATCTGGACCCACTGCGTGCGGATCCAAATTGGGATGGTTACTTACAGGTAAAATATTACTGTCAGGTGAAAATTTCAATCAAGATATAACTATGTTCGCGTCGAAGGAACAAGATGATTTTCACAAAATATTCTGGGAGCTGGAGTCAGTACCCTCTGCCAAATCTTCAACCAGAGAAGTAATTTCGTGTGAAGAAATATATATTGATAACCTCAAAATTCTGGAAGATAGAAGGTACTCTGTTGGGCTGCCATTTAGAACATTGCCAACTCTTGGCGAATCTAGGATCAATGCTCTGAAACGATTTCTATCATTGAAAGAAAATTACAAAAATCTCCAAGTATTCTAAAACAATATTGTGATTTCATGGACGAATATCTTTTAATCATTCATATGGAGCTTATTTTTTCCCAATGATGAGCTGGATACACCTTCAGGACAATGTTATTATATATCTCATCATTGTTTTTTTAAGGAGTAAAGCACTACCACTAAATTGAGAGTTGTTTTTGATGCATCTTGCAAAACTAGCAAAGGCAAATCTCTAAATGACTTCATTCATGTAGGACCAAAAGTACAACAGGATATCTTCAACATTCTGATAAGTTTTCGAACACGCCCAATAGCCTTTTCAGGAGATATAGAGAAAATGTATCGCCAAGTAAGAATCGATTCTAGGGATTGTGATTTCCAGAGAATTTTATGGAGGAAAAACCCGCCAGAACCTTTATTGGATTATAGACTGCTGACTGTGACATATGGATTGTCTTGTGCGCCATATCTCGCCATGCGTACCCTACATCAACTTGCAAGGGACAAGGTATCAACTTTCCCAGTGGCCTCAAAAGTAGAACAAACCGATTTTTATGTTGATGACTTGCTTTCTTGTGCAGACACAATTGATGAAGCTACACGACATATTCGTGAAGTCAATAATCTTCTTTCTTCAGCCGGATTTTCTCTTAGGAAATGGAGATCAAACGTCCCGGAGGTCCTTTCTCGATTTTCAGAACAGGTTGAAGATAGGCATAATATTCGGGATTTTAAGAGTGATTCATGTGTCAAAATACTTGGTATTTGTTGGGATCCTTCCTTGGACATTTTTCATATTCTTGTTAATGACATTCCAGAACAAACAAATTCTAAAAGACATTTGATGTCCCACATCTCCAGAACCTTTGATCCTATAGGCTGGCTGTCCCCTGTTATTATTCGTCCTAAAATTTTGCTTCAATCACTTTGGAATCAGAAGTTGAATTGGGATGATCCCTTGCCTGATACTCTGTGCTCTCAATGGAAGAAAATCGAAAAGGAATTATCCGTATTAAATAAAATTCAAATTCCTAGATACTTCTCGTGCAGGGGAGCTTTACTTTCTGTTGAACTTCATGGTTTTTGTGACTCGTCAGAAGTTGCATATGCGGCAGTACTTTATATAAGATCTCATTTTAAATCGGGCCAAGGGAAAGTTTCTCTGATTGCTTCCAAGACGAGGGTAGCTCCTCTGAAAATGATTTCCATACCACGGCTGGAGCTGTGCGCTGCTCTTTTTCTCGCAACTTTATATGATACTATTCGCAATTCTTTATGCTTACAAATTGATAGAGTATTTTTATGGACCGATTCCAAAATTGTTCTCAGCCGGATTAAATCTGAATCTAGACATTGGAAACCATTTGTCGGAAATAGGATTGCTGAAGTTCAAAGATTGACTTTACATTCTTCCTGGCATTATGTCATTTCGAAAAATAATCCTGCAGACTGCGCTTCCAGAGGTATAACTCCTTCAGAGCTGGTAGATCACTCTCTTTGGTGGCGAGGACCAACTTGGCTCTCGGATGTGAACTTTGAATATCCAATTCAAACTCAATATGATTTTCCGAAAGAAATTTCAGGTGAAAGACGAAAGTTTTTTCTGTTTTTCATTCCACTAATCTTCTTTTCCCAGACTTCATTTTCGAATACTCAAATATCAACGAACCTGTTAGAATTACAGCATGGATTTATAGATTTGTATCCAATGTCCAATGTTCTTTCAATGAAAGAAAGAAATTAGCTGTTGCAAACAAAAGAAATCTTTACCAACTAACTCAAGGCTGTTATCTTTGAATGCTTTCATTGATGAATCTGGACTATTACGGGTTGGAGGAAGATTACTTCATTCAAACTGCAATTTGATGAAAAGCATCCAATAATATTGCCAAGAGATCATTTTATCACGGAATTAATAGTGCGACAGTGTCATCTGGATCATTTACATTCTGGTCTTCAATTGACCATGTCAGCACTACGATTACGATATTGGATTCCTGCAGGCAGAAGTTTGGTCAAGAAAATAATCCACCAATGCATGGTGTGTTTCAGGGCTAAACGCCAAGTTACCAAGCAAATCATGGGAGATCTGCCTATGCACCGAATTGTGAAATCAAATCCGTTCACTAAAATTGGAATCGACTTTGCAGGACCGTTTTTGATGAAACCAAACATCAAAATATACAAAGTAAAATTAAAATCATATGTTGCTTTATTTGTATGTTTCTGAACAAAAGCAATTCATATAGAAATTGTATCAGACCTATCTTCAGCGGCTTTCTTCGCAGCTCTAAAGCGATTTAGTAGAAGTTCGTTTTATGTATAAAAGAAACATTCGGGTTTTAAATCCTTTTATTATATATATATATAGATGGCGCGTTATTGCTTTGTGTCGATTTATTTCTCGTCAAGGAAAACCTTCTGATATATTTAGTGATAACGGGACCAACTTTAGGGGAGCTAACAACATTCTCCGAGAGTAGTTTGGTATATTGAATGCTTCAACAATTCAAATATTCATATATAATGAACGAATCAACTGGCATTTTATACCTCCTTCCGCCCCAAATTTCGGAGGTATCTGGGAGGCTGGAATAAAATCCTTCAAATTTCATCTTCTCAGATACTCACATTTGAAGAGCTGAGTACTCTGACAACTCAAATAGAAGCTTGTTTAAATTCGCGACCTATTTGTCCTCTAAGTTCAGATTCAGACGATTTTAATCCTCTTACACCAGGACACTTTTTAATCGGGAGACCCTTAACTGCCCCTCCATAATCTAATGATGATGATGATGATGATGTTCGAATAAACTACCTCGATCGCTGGAGCCTAAATCAAAAAATTAAAAATGTATTTTGGAAACGTTGGAATCGAGAATACCTCAACAATTTGCAACAACGCCTAAAATGGCAAAAATCCCCACCCAACATTAAGGAAGGTGACCTCATCTTTCTCAAGGATACCATATCACCACCAGCAATGTATTGGAGCCTTGGACGCATCACCAAAGTCTTTCCGGGAGCTGACGGAAAAGTTCGAGTCTTCGAGGTGAAGACCAAGCACCAAGAACGCCTTACTAGAACTGTCTCTAAAATAGTACCATTACCTTTTGCTGAGGACTAAGTTAGTCCACCGGGGTGGAGTATGTTAGGTTTTTTCATCATTATTATTATTGTATTTTATTAATTAATTATAATTCATATTCATAGAATTTTATTGTTACTTATCATCATTCTTTTTTTTCTTCTTCTTCTGTTTTCTTTTGTGTTATAAATACAACTAAATCGCATTAAATCGTAGTATAATTCTCTTTTGTTGTTGGAAATAAATCGAATTGAGTCAGCTCGTTCTTTCTAGAAGAAACTTCAGAGAAAACGTGCTAACAAGGGGTATCCTCAAAAAGACATTTTTCTAAAAAAAGTGTATCATCTGCAGAGTCAATTACTGCTCTGGATAACTTTAAAAAGTCACAACCAAGAATAACATCGTGACTACAGTCTTCCATAACGACAAAATCGAACTTTTCCTGTAGTCCATTTAGGTCTAGGTTCAACGTACATCGTCTTTTTGGTCTTATAATTTCACCGATGGCCACTCGTAATGTTACGCCAGTTTCAGCAAACATTATTTTTCTTAGTTCAGTCTAAACCTCTCAGATATCAATGAATATGAGGCTCCTGAGTCGACAAGGGCAGGCGTCATTTTTCCTTTTATTTTAATGTCTATGTAATTTTATTTTAATTCTAATGTAGTCGACAAGGGAGGATTTCAAAATTTTGCGGCCTTACTTCCAAAATAGGACGCATCTTCTAGTTTTCCTGACGGAAACGGCGAGGTGACTGGCTGGATCTCCTAGCAGACGACGAAAACTGTCCTTTACGACCAGGGTTCGGGGAAGGGCTTCGATAGCGGCTTGCAGTTTTTTGCGCATCATCATTTTTCTCATGGAAATCGGATCGAGAGTTAAAGAACGTCCTTGTTTCTTGTCTTTTTTGGTAGTATTGGTTTCGCCTTTCTTCGTTTTGTCTCTGTCTACACGGCAGTAGCGGACGACGTGACCAGGGCGCCCGCAGTGGAAACAGATCGGCTTTCCTTTAGTGGTTCGCCATTCTTTTGTTTCGCGTCTTCCTCCTTGTTTTCGGTAATGAGGTTCAGGATGCGGTTGTATCGTTTGGGCCTCATATCTAGTATTAAAAAAACTGTCGGGGTCTTTCCTTCTGTGGAGGACTTCTCCTAGACTTTGAGATTGGCTCCAGGGGGTTCTTCCAATCTCCTCCTTTACAATATCTTCGATGGTATCAATTTTGGTTCCTCTCGAGGAGAGCCTAATGCCCGCTGTAACTTCTCACGAACAATTTGCCTAATCATAGATGACAGATCTGCTCTGTAATCATGATCACTGAGAGACGCCACATTTAGTAGTCGCTCGTATCTGGTTGGGGTTCTCTCGCTTACAGTTTAGGGCTTCAATTCGGCGACACTCGGTGACGAATTTATCAGTGTTATGCACATCCCTTGGGAGAAGTACCTGGTAGAGCTCCTCGGCTATACCTTTCATCAGATGGGATATATTTTCTTCTCATTAATATGAGGATCTACCTCTTTGCAGAGGCGCAGGACATCTTGAATGTAAAATTCGGTGTTCTCGCCTTTTAATTGTGCGCGAGTTTTGAGTATTTTCTCGGCTCGCAGCCTTGAGCTTTCTTTTTTCAAATACATTTTCTAATTGTGACATGAACTCCGTGCAGTTCAGGATGCTCTCCTCATTGTTTTCAAACCATTTGAGAGCAGTGCCTGTCAGATAGAAATAAACGTTGGCGAGACAAAGGGTTTCATCCCATTGGTTGTGTTTCGCCACACGTTCATACCCTTTTAACCAGCTACGGGGATCTTCAACACCCTCATCAGAAAACATCGAGGGGTTTCTAGGTAGATGTTGTACAAAAAATTAACCTACCTGAGTTGTTGCTTCTTTCATGAGGTTCATGTTTGTTTCTTCTTGCAGAAGAGATTCAATTTTTTTTTTCTTAAGGGATATCGGTCCAGCTTCTCCACTAGTTGTAGCGCAAAAATCAGTCTTTGTATATCTGGAGATGTGAAAGTATTTATTGATAACGTCACGGCGACTAGTCGACAATTATTAACAAATTAACCAAACTATCTACAGCTAGGGAATCTTGAACAAGCAAGCAAAGACATATTTTAAAGAAGATTTTACAAATACAGAGTAATATATATTTTTATAATCTCTTGAATATTTTATTGAATAATATTAAATTAAGTTAAATAATACATTATTTCTTCACCACAATATTGTTGAGAAAGGAATTAGCTGGTTTTGAGTACATGAGCATTTATCTAATGGTTTTACAGTAGTGGAAATTATAATACACAAGTAGAAATTTTATATCACTACTTGTTTTAATTAGGCTGATAGAATAATTGAGGATGAAATAATACCTGAAATAAGGCGTTAAGAATAAAGAAAATGAAGATTAAGCCGGCCAAATAAAACAACAATAATGCATTTATAAAGTTTACCGACTATATAGTAGCCGGCGCGACTTCTTGCGGTCGAAAATGCAGGGTAGTTTCTTTTAAAATATTCAATGCATAATGAAATTAATTTTTTTATATAAAATATATATATACATCAGTCTTGAAACCAATAATGAACTTGAATCAGGTTTTTCTTATTGCCCTTAATTTAATGAAATTCTTTAAATTCGCGTTTATATCACTGCTAAAAACAAGTAAAAAGCATCTTCCTTTCTAAGAAATTACGAAATATTAAAAACAATTTTGTTCTGAATTTTAATATATAAATTCGGAATTTCAAAATATTGATCTTTAATCCGATACATTATAAATACAATAGGTTTCGAAATAAGTTTTTATATTTGAATTTTATTTGGGTCTCGAAAGAGAGACCGGAAAATCTGATTTTAAATATAGTATGGTCCTAACCTGACAGGTCTTAAAATGATAATAGCCTGTACGTAATATTGCGCAGTTTTATTATAGATAGTTTTATCTACAGGCAGGTCACAGAAAGATAATGTAACAGGTTTCCTTTCACACATCGCATGAATGCATATCATACTGTGACCATATATACTTCCTTTGTGTAGCCCTGACATTAGAGCAGGCGCCATTAGCATTAGACCAATCATTGTAATATGTTCTAGATGAAAATACTTTCATGGTATCATCCAATAAAATACATTCCTGCTGCCAGGATATAGATAGATACACTTATGATTAACGGTTAGTTAGTTAGAGCTAAATTCATACGCGCATATTTTAAATTTATTAATACTATCAAACCTTTTTCTGATTCTGAAAATAAAGTAATGGTGTATATATTTAAAACACCACAGTTTATTACAGCCTACATATTTCAACCCAATTATATTCACTAGTCCACATACCGTCCCTCAAATAATAAAATAAATACTATCAAAATATTAACAAAAAAAGGATTTATACACATTACTCTATTCGAACATTCAAATCAAACGAGACACAAAAGTTAATACAACACCTTAACATAGCAAGATACCAAAAATATTTCATGTGAAATACCATAATCTCTCATTGGTGTTAAAATAGCAAGAAAACTAATAAAACACGGAATCAGAACACATTATGAAACTACTCCGAGTATTGGGTCAATAGTAAGAAACTCCAAAACCAAAATTAATAATCCTAACTCACCAATTTACAAAAGCCAAATTATTTATTCAATAGAGTGTAAACATTGTGACAGTGTATATATTGGTGAACCAGGCAGACAAGTATATAAAATACAGAATAGATAACACAATAGATGCATAAAATACCACACACACACAAGACAAATAATCCTTCATAGTTCAACATATAAAAGAAAAACACATATTTAACTTAAAAGAACCAAAATATTTTACACAAACATAAACAATAGACATCAAATATTAATTCTCGAAGCAATGATATTCATCGAACACATTAGCATCAATCTCTATAGAAATTCAATAAGTTTATAATAGATTTATATATTGTATATATTTGTGTATATGTATATAATTTCGGCACGTTATCTAGGAGAAAAAGTAAGGAACGAAATGTGTACTCACAGCACATAGCAAATGACTCCGACACTCCACATATCTGACTTTGGACCCACGGTCTCAAAGTTGACCACCTCTGGAGCAACAAACTCTGGAGTCCCGAACAACACTTGCAGCTTGCTTTTGGGATCATACTCTCGCGCCAGACCAAAGTCGATCAGTTTGATGCGGTTGCCCATCTTGGTGGTGCATAGGATGTTCTCTGGCTGCATTAGCACCAACCTCGGTTACTATTATATATTTATATGTAAAAAATAAAAAAGGCATATTCTGACCAGAAGCACACGTGATTTTAGATGGCGCTCTGCCATATAAAAAGCACATGTGCTCCTGGTCAGGATATACCTCCTTTATTTTTAATATCAATACCTGACCTTTTTATTATTTATTTTTCTCTAATATATTTTCGCACATTAATATGTATATTTAATAATAATATAAAATATAAAATAATAAAAAAACGTGAACGTGATCAGGATATGCCTTTTTCGATTTATATATATATATTAAAAATAAAGAAATCATATCCTGACCACGAGCACGTGTGATTTTTAAATGGCAGAGTGCAATCTAGTAGAGCAAAAATAAACTAAACGTTTATTTAACTTGCTACGTGATATTTGGCCAACCCAATTTCTTGATAAATCAAGAAAAGCCATCCACGAACGTGTTTCGCGCTGTTTGTGCTCGTCAGCGTGGAGTAGGCTGTAACACTGCTCGTGGTCAGGATATGCATTCTTTATTTTTAATATCAACTCCTTACCCACTTATTTATATAATTTTCTATTGTTTTTTTTTTTCATATATATATATATATATATATATATATATATATATATATATATATGAAAAATAGTACAAAAGTGAAATTGTACTGTAATCAGGTGAATAAATTAAGATAAGGGCATCTCCTGATCGTGCAGATAAAAGTTGCTGATGGCTTGTGCCATCTGTCGGTATAAATATCAACAACTCGTTGTTTTTTTATTTCTTCCAGAATATTTGTCTAATTCACATGTTCACATTTAAAAAACTGTTCATTTTCTAATTATATATGAAAATAAAAAAGCCACCTTGAGGTCGAGATGCAGGACGTTCTGAGTGTGCATGTAGGCCACGCCCTGGCAGATCTGTCGCATGAAGATGGTGCACACCTTCTCTGTCAGGATGAAGTCGTCGTCGATCACACGCTCGAACAGCTCGCCACCGTCGATTCTACACCCCATCATTGTCACACATGGAATTTAGTCACCTGTATACGTACTCGATCACAAACACAAGTTATTTAGGCACGTGTGCACGTCTTTCAGTCACAAGTACAGGTATCTTATTCACATGTTCACATTTCCTGGTCACAAGTTCACGTGCCATAGTCACCTATACATAGTAAATAAACTGAAATGCTTTTTTGTTAGTTATATCGGTAAACTTGCATGTATTAGCACTTTATCGGGCCAATATTTTGCAAAGGCCCACATAATATATGAACATAATATCTGAGAATAATTTATAAATTTTTCACCTATAAAATACAAAGTGGGATCAATAAATAAGGTGAATTAAAATTAAAAAAAAAGAACGATATTAAAAATTAGGACTTGATTTATTCAAAATAATCACCTTGGCTTTCTATACATCGTCTCCATCGTTCTGGCAACTTGTAAATACCCTCTTTATAGGCACTCTTAGGAAGTGTGTGAAAAAAATCTTGCACCACTTTCTGGACATCTTCATCCGAGTCAAATCGCTTTCCCTTTAACTCCTTCTTTAGTAGTCCAAAAAGGAAATAGTCAGAGGGGGCTAGGTCTGGACTATATGCAGGATGTTCTAAAACTTCAAAACCTAATTTAATGATTGTAGATACAGTTTTACATGATGTATGCGGCCTTGCATTATCATGAAGGAAGAGAACACCTTTACTAAGCTTCACTCTTCTTTTGTTTCTTATACCGGGCTTTAGCTTATTTACAAGAATGTCACAATAAAGGTAGCTGTTCATACGTTGCCTTGAGGATAAAAAATCAAGACAGATTGGTCCATCAACATCCCAAATAATTGTTAACAAAACTTTACGTGAGAACGTTGAGACCTGAGGAACATGTAATTCATCCATTTTTGAACTCGTTAACCCATTTATAAAAGTTTTTTTTTAGATAAACAAGACTCACCATAGATAATTTTAATTCTTTGGCATATTTGAGATGTTTGAATACCTTCTGCATTCAAGAAACGAATAACTGCACGTTGTTCAAGCGTGGTGCAATCCTTCAAGGGAGCTTCCATTTTAGTTTATTTATAAGTCTCGCGCCGCGCGTGGGATAAAAGAACAGAACACCTTAAATAGTCTCTCGATGTTATACTTTAATATTCTGTGGTGTAAATTATTTTTGCTTTTTTAATTTTTAAGAAATAAGATAATTCACCTTATTTATTGATCCCCCTTTGTATATATCTACAATTGACACCTATATACGTCGCTTGGTCATAGGCATTATTTTGTAACATATACACATCTTTTGGTCACATTAATAAGTATTTTAGCTTTATAAACACGTCTCGTGATAATGTATACACGTCTCTTGGTTACGTGAACACGTATCTTAGTCGTATAAATACGTATATTGATTACGTCAAAACGTATCATGGTCATAAAAACGTCTCTTGGTCACGTGGAAACGTATCTTAGTCACATATATGCGTCTTCTAGTCGCAATTCACGTGGCTTAATAACTTTCTATGTCTCTTGCAACGATATAGGTAAATTCTCTACAGGTACACGAGCCTTAGTCATATGTATACACATCTTTTGGCCAAAAGTACGATTTTCTTAGCCACATGTTCAGGTTTCTTGGTAACATTTAGAGTGTGTGGAATGGTGGAGATCCAATATTCCTGACGCAGTCCAGACGGCTTGGGTGACTGTAAACAAACAAACCCCGGCGGCGCCAGCCGCCAACGAGGATCAGAACACGGCTTGGTTTGCTACCGACCAGTTGGGTGTTTTCCTCTGTCCTCTTAAGTTGTATTAAATAAAGTTAGTTAGAAGGAGATTTTTACCCTCTCCTTTCTGCTATTTAGTGATCTTATTTAAATCCTTGCAACAACCCACAAAGAATCATCACTGTAAATTCTTCTACCGAATTTCGCATCAGTGTTTTGTGAAACTATTACCCGACATTTCTTCACAAAGTGGCGTCCCCGGGTGGGTTCTGACAAGGCAAGATCAAGTGGATTAACGGCGGAGTACAAGTCAAGACTCAAGCTAAGTACCTTTTGTTTTACCCTCTGTTTATAGTGTTTTTTGATAAATGGAAATTTTAAAAAGACATAGAAATGTACTTAGAAAGCGACTAACTCGCAGCTTGAAGACGACAGAAGAGTTTCTATCAGGTACTCCACCGATACCTGTAGAGGACATTGAATATAATAGAGAGACAATTGAAGAAACTCACAGTGAGCTTCTTGTGATCCAAAGTAAGATAAGATACTTCATGCTAACTTCAGATGTTAGCGAAGAGGAACTAGAGCAAGACGATGAGGAAGCCTTGCAATATACCCAGAGATATAAGAGGATATATAAAAAATGTCTCTCTCTTGTTGAACCCAGGATCACTGCATCCAGTCCCACGACCAGTGAAGTGAGCTTCGCTTCTAGCTCACACCATAGAACTGTAGAACTACCCAAGATAAAATTGAAGAAGTTTTCAGGAGAAATAAAAGATTGGTTGGGATGGTGGGCACAGTTTAACAAGATACATGTTGATCCTACTTTAGAAGACAGCGACAAGTTTCAATATCTTGTGCAATCTATGTCGCCGGGAACCAGAGATAATAAACTGGTCCATAGTTACCCCCTGATTGCCGAGAATTACCCCAAAGTTATAGAAACTTTGACAGAAAGATTTGGAAGGCCTGAACTGTTGCAACAAGTCTATGTCAGGGACCTTATCCGCCTTATGATCGATTGCTTCTCCAAACAACAGTTGAAGGTGACTTCATTTTATGATGAGTTGGTGACTCATTTGAGAGCATTGGAATCTTTAAAGATTGAGGCCAGACAGATGTACATATTTATATTTCCAATGATTGAGGCATGTCTCTCAGAGGAACTCATGAAGGCTTGGCAAAGAAGCCCCCTCCATGATGTCAAGATTAATGCTAATGATTCAACTCAAACTAGAGTTAACCTAATTATGGAGTATCTCTAAAAGGAAGCTGCAGCAGAACAAGACAGAGCCTTAGCTGGATCCAAGTTTGGACTTAGATCTCTGAAACAGGATAGAAACGTGGGCAGACAATCACATCCTGCTAAGATACCTACGGCCTATGGACTCTTTGTTGGACGTGCCCAGAATTGCATATTTTGTGATAAAGATCATAAAAACACAGAATGTCTTGCTGCGCGCAGAATGAGCATTAAAGAAAGAAGAGAGTGTATTAAAAACGCTAAATGTTGTTTCTCCTGCCTCCAACCAGGTCATATCTCTTCTAATTGTAGAAGGCGCATAACTAAATGTATTCGATCTAAGAAGAAGCACCTTGCTATTTTATGCCCTCTTAAAGCTCCTGGACGCGAGTCAGCGGATGAAGACAAGGAACAGGTGTTTCATTCTCCGGTCTTAGCGCTCCGTCTCTGATTTTGCTACAGACTCTGAAGATTAAGGTCGAAGGTGCGACTTCGGCGAAAGTAGTGCGTACCCTCCTTGACACAGGTTCCCAAAGATCCTATATTTTATCTAAAACTTCCCAGGATCTCGGACTATCTCCCATTGGCCAGGAATAACTTAAACATGTGGTGTTTGGAGGTCATACTAGTGAAAGTGTCCACCAAGAATACAGAGTCAATTTGGGTCATGCGTCGGGGAATTTTAAGATGGTAGCGAAGCTTCTTGATCAAAAAGAAATCTGTGTTAACCTACCAAGATTGAGCCGCGGGCCATGGTTGAAAGAACTCAAAGCTCGCAGAATCTGGGTTCCTGATATTGGAAAGGATGACATGGAAATTGAAATACTTCTAGGATGCGATGTGTTGGGATCTATTTTCATGATGAAATCTTGTGTGTTGTCAAATGGCTTGACTGCGTCGCAGACGCGTTTTGGATGGACTTTAATGGGAGAATGTCAGCCAGGTAGTGACGTTTCACTCGCTCATCATGTTACAACGATGACAATTTCGGAGAGCAGTATAACCAATCTGTGGAATCTCGATGTTCTTTGCATTATGGATCCTATTGAGGTTAAACAGAGAGATCTGAGAGACACACTGGCGCGTCGATATTTTCTAAAAACAGTTAAACATTCTGTTTCTGGAAGATATGTTGTTTCCCTCCCGTGGACTGTAGAGAAAGCTAAAATCGCGGACAACAGGGAGATTGCTATGAAGAGATTAGAACAGGCGACTAAGAAATTAATCTCTTTGAATCTTTATGAGGACTATGATGATATTTTCCGAGGCTGGTTGGATGATAGGATAATTGAGATAGTCCCAGCTGAACAACCCGACGCTGAGGCCTTCTACCTGCCTCATCGTCCGGTGGTGAAACTCTCCAGTGGGACTACGCCTATCAGGCCTGTCTTTGATGCTTCTAGCAAGGTCTATAGATCCCCATCTTTAAATGACTGTCTTGAAAAAGGACCTAACCTCATAGAGATGATTCCCAACCTTATGCTGAGGTTTAGAAATGGCAAGTTTGGAGTCGTGGCAGACATTAAGAAAGCGTTTCTGCAGATTGAGGTGAATGAAAGGGACAGAGATTACCTGCGTTTTCTGTGGTATTCCCAAAATGGAGAAAATACAGAAATATTCCGACATAGACGTGTCGTTTTCGGTGTTAACTGTAGTCCTTTCATTTTGGGGGCAGTAATCGAATACCACCTGTCTAATGTTCGACCTGAACATAAACCGTTAGCTCAGATGTTGCAGAAATCCTTTTATGTGGACAATTTAGTCACAAGCGTGAACTCTTTTGAAGAGTTAAAAATCTCAAATTGACCGCAACGTCCATCATGGATAATGCTCGGATGGAGCTGAGCCGTTGGGAACATAGCCTGGACGTGGCCTTCGATACTTACGCCTTTGAAAGAGCAGAGATATCTAGGGTGCTTGGTGTATGTTGGGATAATAGGGAAGATTGTCATGTGAAATTTCCGTAGCCATACCCCCAAGATAACCAAAAGGAGTATCCTGTCCTGCTTAGCTCAGATAATATGACCCTATTGGATTCCTGAACCCAATATTAATAAAGCCTAAAATTCTATTGCAAAAAGCTTGGACTCTAAAGTTGGCATGGGACGATGAATTGGACCGTCACTACAAGGATGAACTAAGCCTATGGTTCGACGACCTTCAGCTGCACAAAGGCGTGGCAATTCCTAGGAATTTCAATCCATTTATGGTACCGCAGAAGGACTGGCAGATACACACGTTTGTTGATGCTAGTAGTGAAGCTTATGCTGCTGTGGTCTTCCTTCGGACACGGGTTGCTGTCAAAATTGAAGTGCATATGGTGGCGGCTAAGTCTCGAGTCGCTCCTCTCAAGAGACCTACGATACCAAGACTTGAACTTTTAGCCTGTGTTGTAGGAGCACGATAAAACAAGATGATATTTGAAGCTCTAGAGTTAAAAGATATCAAAAATGTATTCTGGTCTGATGCCACAACAGCCCTCGCTTGGATAAAGCGCGATGATCAGTGGGATACCTTTGTCGGGAATCGCGTGAAGGAGATGTGCAGACTTAGTGATCCTGGAAATTAGAGATATGTTCTTAGCGAGTGCAATCCAGCTGATTTACCCTCCAGAGGATGCAGCCTCTCCCGACTGATAGTCTAGATGGTGGGAGGGCTCTTCCTGGTTAAAACTCTCCGAAGAATTTTGGCCTTCCAGGTATAAAGACCTGAATGAAGAAGAAATCTGTGCGGAAAGAAAGAAAATTGCTGTTGTGACAACAGTTAAGAGTACCGATCATTGGTACATGAAATATTTCTCCTCGTTCATAAAAAATGTGCGGATGATGGCGTGGATTAGAAGATTCATCAACAACCTCCGATCTTCAACGAAAGTAAAGGGCGAACTTTCTGTGAAGGAGATCGATGAAGCGGAGCTGGCGTTTTTGAAATTAGTTCAGGCCGAGTGTTTCCCTAGCCACTCTATACCTGGTCTGAAGGTATGTGAAGTAGAAGGAATCCTGCGTGTGAAAACAAAATTAATTTACAGCAGCGACGAATTTGGCTTCCGTTTGCCAGTACTATTACATGGGACTCATCCGTTGATTGAACAAATGATATGTGATTCACACGTTGAGAATTGCCACGCTGGTGTACAATTTTGATGAACAAACTTCGGGGAAAATATTGGATAGTAAAAGCGAGACAGACCATTAAGAAAATAGTGAGATGATGTGTGACATGTCGCCGCTTCTCCGCTAAACCCGTTGTGGTGGAAGACGCTCCACTAACTGCCACTCGAGTACATAACGCCAAGGTATTCGAGGTGGTAGGGATTGATCTGGCGGGCCCGCTTTATCTGAAAGATCATACCAAGACCTGGGTTGTTCTCTTCACCTGTGCTGTGTACCGCTGTGTACATTTGGAACTGGTAATATCTCTCAGCACAGAAGATTTCCTAATGGCCCTGGAGAGATTCATCAAGAGACGAGGACGTCCATCCACCATCTTCAGCGACAACGGAACAAATTTTGTAGGAGCCAATAACTTCTTTAAACAGATTGACTGGGAACGCGTTTCTAACGACGGGAAAGTGAAGCGTATTAAATGGAAATTCATCCCGCCCACTGCTGCCTGGTGGGGTGGATGGTGGGAGAGATTGATTCGTTCCCTCAAAGACATACTAAAAAGAATGCTCGGAATATCAACATTAACATATCAACAATTGATGACCCTGCTGTGTCATGCAGAGGCAGTGATGAATGGAAGGCCCATGACTTATGTCAGCGATGATCCGAATGATCTTGTGACAATATCACCTTCCATGTTTCTACAAGAACAGACAGATGTCGAGTTTCCCGAGTGCCAGAATATGGGATCTAATCCAACGACACAGAAACTGCGCTATTTGAGCAAGCTGAGGGAGGAGTTGAAATCACGATTCAGGAAGGAATATTTGTCCCTCCTGATCCAGAGAAACAGACGCATTTACAATCCAAAACTCCAGGCTGGTGATGTTGTCCTTGTTGGTATGGACAATAAAAAGCGTAACTTCTGGCCATTAGCAGTGATCGAGGAGATATTATTTGGAAGAGATGGAGTGAATAGATTAGTGAAGGTAAAAACCGCAGTAGGAACCTTCCTAAGACCTATTCAGAAAATATATCCCTTGGAAATATCATCAACAGCAGCTTCTTCGCGTTTGCTGAACGATAAAGAGAAAACTGCAAAAATACAGACTAGATCGGGAAGAACCGTTTGTATACCTAACCGATTGGACGATTTTTTTTTTCTGTGTGCCTAGAGAAAAACAGGAGGGAGTGTGTGGGAATGGTGGAGATCCATTATTCCTGACGCAGTCCAGACGGCTTGGGTGACTGTAAACAAACAAACCCCGGCGGCGCCAGCCGCCAACAAAGGATCAGAACACGGCTTGATCTGCTACCGACCAGTTGGGTGTTTTCCTCTGTCCTCTTAAATTGTATTAAAGTTAGTTAGAAGGAGATTTTTGCCCTCTCCTTTCTGCTATTTAGTGGTCTTATTTAAATCCTTGCAACAGCCCACAAAGAATCATCACTGCGAATTCTTCTACCGAATTTCGCATCAATGTTTTGTGAAACTATTACCCGACATTTCTTCACATAGAGTGTCCCTCACATCCCTAGACGTATATGCATATTTTCATATAAACTAGTTTTAATCTCACATATAATATGATCATGGTTACATATACACTTCTCACAATATAATTCCTAGGTGATGAAACACCTGTGCATATCTTGATCATATGCAACAATCCTAGTCAAGTCAACAAGCGTTTTAATTCCATAAAATAAAATAATTGTAATAGAATAGTTCGAATTTAAAACTTTCTGATAGCCTCTCTCTAAAGATTATTTAGCAAAATTATCTCATGAACTTTTTTTTATTGGTTGGTAAGGATGAATGATAAATAAAAAAAAATATTTGACTTCCGTCCTCTTTTTAAAATTATAACCTCTTCTTTAGCATTAAAGCTGAAGTGTTTTTTTTTTTTCGTGAAAAGTGGAAAAAGTTTCTCCGTTATTTTAGGCCATTGTCCATGTCATTCTAACAGTTTTTCTTCACACAAGGTAGAACCATTGTCGTTTCAGTTGTTTCTCAAACTCCGCAGAAAGATATAAGCAGTTAGATTAGTATTTGGTGAATTAATTAACACCCATCTACAAAACATCAGATTTGTGAAATGGCATTTAAACTATTTCTATCTTATAATATTACCTAGGTTGTGTAAATGCACTATCAGCTTGGATTTACAATGAGAGTTGACATTTGACTATGAGAGACTGAAAATTTTAATATTTTAAACGTAATACGGTTTATAAAGGGGGTAATATGTCACATAAATAACCTTTAGGCATTTAGCGATATTTGCTGAGAACGTTTCTAGACCTCGCAATGAATTCAATCCTTTCTATACTCCGGATAACTGAATGTAAATAGATATTTACTAATACCAAAAAGTGATTGTCGATTTATATTTAATATAAATAATAATATTTTCTCAAATAGTGCTCCAGAATTCATATCAATCAAAATGCTACCAAATCGGTATCAAACTGTGAACCATTATTTCGGGCGATGGCTCTCAAAATATATGAAACCTAAACTTTGATTTTAGTCAAAAGGCCAAGAAGCGATAGCCGAGGCGGATAAGATTTAGTAGTATCTAAAATCTTCAAAACTGATCATTTTAAAAATTATTGAAATAGTAGAGCCCCGATTCAATGTAGAAATTAGCGTTATTTTGTGGTAGGATTATATGTTGTGGTATCTTTCTATAGCATTATTAAAGTGTTATTGTAGATATATATTAAATTTATAGTCAAGCAGACCCCATGTTAGGCGGTATTTGTTGTATGCGGTTGAATCGATAGGCGGTCTTTTGGTTTTTTTGCGCTGTTTGTGAGAAATTTTGTTCTACATCCATATTGTTGTAGATAAATGATAAAAATAACTTTGACTTGTGCTTAATTAATAGGTAGAAAATCTTACTTTTGATAAATAATCTTCAAGATAATAAACTTAGTGATAATAAAACTTATAGATAAAAAACTTGTTAGTAATCAAACTTATCAGTAAATAAAAACACTATTTATAAACATTTTGGTAGAAAAACTTGCTTAAATATATGTTTAAGATAGTGTATTTAACTTGGATAATTTAAGATTGACTTTGGATTAAATTTAGGTACTTTAATTAAAACATAAGGATATATATGAAAATGTTTGACGCGCGTTTAAATGGCGTCGCTTTCCTTCTTGGTAAAGTTCTTTCTGCTTCTTTTTTTTCGCCGCGCATGCGCGACACCTCTGATTCTTCGTCATCAATTACGGAGGCGCACCACTTCTCACCGGCGGTGGCGCCGCCAGGGGAGCTGAGCTAGATTTGGTCAATCTAACCGCTCCATACTCCCGGCCGGGCCTGTGGTTAGGGTCAAATCACTCTGCACAGGGAAAACAGCTACCTTGTTCACTGGACGACGAAGTAGCCCTTTACTTGTACGAAATTCTACAGTTCTGACCAGCATATCTGGACCGTGGAAGGTTTTTAATACTCTACCAAGTATCCATGAAGGAGAACTGATGCTTTGTTCCATGATCAAAGCTGATTTCCACTTTCCTCTTTTCTGGAGATTTATGACATATTCTTTTTTCCAACGCAAAATGAATATTTTTTTTTAATTCTTGGATATATTTTCATCTTCAAGATAGGTTAATACTTAAATTTGCTTGCTGGTTGTCTGTTTCTGGTAAGTTAGATGTGCTTGGGCCTGAAAGGAAATGTGCTGGAGTTAGAGCTTCAAGATCATTAGGATCTTCACTTAAGGGGGTTAATGGTCTTTGATTTAGTGTTGCTTTAATCTGGGTGAGAAAAGTTGTGAGTTCTTCGAAGGTTAGCAATGATGATCCAATAACTTTCTTGAATATCATTTTTACAGATTTTATGTTTGATTCCCAGATTCCCCCAAAATGGGGTGCATGGGGAGGCATAAAATGCCAATTATTCTCTGAATATGTTATGTAATCTTGTAAACGAAAAAATTGCGCTACAAATTTTAAAATAAAACTACAACCTTTCGCAATGAGTTTCTTTTTTTTTTATAATAATAAAAGAAACTCATTGCGAAAGGTTGTAGTTTTATTTTAAAATGTAATCTTGTATTTCAGAAGCATGTAGCAATGCATATTGTTCATTGAGAAATTTAGCTGCTCCTTTAAAATTGGTTCCATTGTCAGAATATATATCTGAGGGAGTACCTCGTCTTGATGTGAATCTTCTTAATGCTGCGATAAATGAACCGGTTGAAAGATCTGACACTAATTCAAGATGAATCGCTTTTGTTGCAAAACATACGAAAAGGGCAATATACGATTTTAGTTTACCTCGGGATCTTGGTAATCTGGGTTTTGTCAGTATTGGACCTGCTAGGTCAACACCTGTTCTTGCAAAGGACCTAATATAGGTTGTTCTTGAAGAAGGCAATTCACCCATTAGTTGTGTATTAGGCCGGGCATTGACTTTGAAACACTGAACACAATTTTTCTAAATTTGTTTAACAAAAGATCTTCCATTAATTATCCAATATGTTCTCCTTAAAATTGAGCAGGTTAAGTTGAAACTTGATTGAAAATGCTCCTGGTGGCATTGTCTTACGGCTTAAACTGTCTTTTCTGTCTGAATTCCAAAAACATCCGATAATTCTTCCGCCCAAGTCACATGTACTTTTATGTTTAAATCCATTTTGATCAATAAATGGATTTAAACATAAAAGTTTGTTGGTCTTTGGTAATGCTTTGGAACTTAAAAGGGTATTAATTTCAACTGAGAAATAACATTCTTGGACAACTTTGGTTATTTTTAACTCTGATGATCTAATTTCTTTGGATGTCAAAGTTCCACTAAATTTATTGGATGGATACCTAGAATTATTAATAAATCTCAAGCACCATGCTAGAATTCTTTTCATTCTGCTATAAGAAGAAAATCTTGTAATAGAATCGGGTAAACTATGTGATTTGACATCTTCCGCACTTGAATAGTGTATTTGAATTAGTTCTCCGTATGATTGCACAATTTCACTTTCTTCAACCACTGAATCCTTATTGCTTAATATTTTTGAATCAAATTTAGTCAACCAGGAAGGTCCATTCCACCATAAATGGTGTTCAACAAGCTTACTTGGCATTATTCCCCTGCTTGCACAATCTGCTGGATTTTCAACTCTGGGAACATGATGCCATTGATCAACTCTTGAAGTTTTTTTAATTTTTCAACTCTGTTTGATATGTAAACCTTCCATTTTGAAGGATTGGATTGTATCCAACACAAATTGATTTTAGAATCTGTCCAAAGAAAAGTCTTTTATCTGGAATGGAAGTGTTAACTTAATTGAATCAACAGATGAGCTGCACAGAGTTCTAAGCATGGAAGAGTAGGGGCCTTGAGTGATGCAACTCTTGTTTTGGCTGCTAGAAGCTGGATCTTCACATCATTCTGTGTTTCACATCTCAGATAGCACCTGCAGCATAAGCCTTAGCTGAAGCATCAGCGAACCCATGAAGTTGCATCCGGACTTCATCCTCTTTAGGAATAATAGCTAAATATCTGGGGATCATAACTTGAGATGAATATTCAATTTCTTTTTAAACTGAGCCCATAGGTTTACTATATCATCAGGTAGATAATCATCCCAATCCAGTTGGAGCTTCCAAGCATCTTGCATTAATATTTTGAGTAAATTTATGGAAGGAGATATAATTCCTAAGGGATAAAAAAATTGAGCTATTACTGATAACAACTGCCTTCTTGTTTTTACATCCATGGCATCTTGTACCTTAACTTGAAAAACATATTTAGTTGTATTCCAGATAAGTCCTAGTAGGTTTATAGTAAATCTTTTCCAATTGGAACCATACTGATATCATATTTATCTTCATTTGGAAGTGCTTCAAGGACTTTTGGAACATTTGAGGCCCATTTTCTTTAATGAAAACCTCCTCTCCTAATTATTTTATTTAACTGGATAATAAGATTTTTAGCTTCTTTACAGAATTTGCTCCTGAGAGCATATCATCAAGATAAAAATTGGTTAAAATTGCTCTAGATGCTTGAAGAAATTGTTTTTGTTCATCATGAGCTAATGTTTTCAAGGTCTTTATAGCTAGGTATGGTGCACTGGTTGTGCCGTAAGTCACTGTTGCTAATTAATATTCTTTGATTGGTTCATTAGGAGATGCTCGCCATAAAATTCTTTGAAAACAACAATCAGCTGGGTTTAACCTTATTTGCCGGTACATTTTTTCTATGTCAGCATTAAGTGCTATTGAATAGGTTCTGAACTTTATCAATATGTTGAAGATATCTTCTTGTAGTTTAGGACCACAATAAAGTAAGTCATTTAATGATAACTCAGTGCTAGTCTTTGCCGATGCATCGAATACCTCCCTGAGTTTTGTTGTTGTACTTTGATCTCTTAATACTGCATGATACGGCATATAATATACTTGATGAGATGGTTGCTCTGGTTCAATTTCATTGATAACTTCCATATGGCCAAGATTTATATATTCCTGTATGAATTCTCTCACATGTTGTGAATATACCGGGTTTTGATGGAAGCGTCTTTCCAAAGAAATGAATCTTCTTAAGGCTTGAGATTTTAAATCTCCTAATTGATAATTCATTTTATTATGGTTAAGCCTAAATGGCAATGGAACTATATATCTACCTTTTTCATATCTGAATGTTGTATTTCTAAATATATTCTCACATTCTAATTCTTCTGTGTTCAACTCTTCCTTGTACGTAGGAATGCTTTCCGCATCCCAATTTTTTTTTAACAATATCATCTAGTTCAGCTGAAGAATGATTAACATGTATTTGTTGAATGGATGTGCTAGTAGTGTTATTGGGCATATTTGATCTACCTGAAATAATCCAACTTAACTTTGAATTCATAGCTGAGGGTGCATCTCTTAGACCCTTAATCAAACCTGGTTCAATAAGATCTAAATATAAATCAGCTCCTATAATTATATCTATAGGTCTGGGAATATAAAATTCAGGATCAGCAAGTTTCAAATTATTTAAATGAGGCCAAACTGGGTTATGCGTATAAAAATTTGGTATTTTGTTTGATAAGTCTTTAACAATTAGAGCTTTAGTTTCAAACTTGAAATGATCATAAATGGAAGAAAGTTTTATCTTTATTATCTTATTAACTTGTGATTGCATGGTTGAATTAAATCCTGCAATTTTACTTTTGTATGTTCTTGAGTTATATTTAATTTGTCTGCAAGTGTCTTAGTTAATAATGATTTTTGAGCACCCGAATCAATCAGGGCTCGGCACATTAGCTCATCATTATTTGAGTTAAAAACTTTTATTAAGGCTGTAGAGAGAAAAATATTTGTTTCTAAGATTGAAGTATTGTTAGATAGAACTGTGTGATTTACTGTCTGATGCTGGCTTTGTTCTATACTTGTATTAGCTTGGTGTTCGGTAGTTGAAATAGGACCCTGCCGTCTTTGATAATTATAATGATGAAGGGTAGTATGATGTTTTTTGTTGCAGACTTTACAAGTGGCAGTTATTTTACAATGATTGGCATAATGATTTACACCTAAGCAGTTTATACAAAGGTTTTTGCTTCTTACAAATTTGATCCTATCATCTAAAGACAATTTAGCAAATTCTTGGCAGGTACCTAACTTATGAGATGAATTACAATAGGTGCATATGATTATGTTGGTATTTACTTGATACGTTTTAAAAGTCTTCCTAACATTATCTCTTCTTTTTGATATAATTTTCCATTAATGTGATCCAATCCGTTTCTCTGCTTTTCTAAAAATGTTAATAAGTCTTGAAGAGTAGGAAATGTATTTTCTTTTAATGAAAGTTCAAAGTCCTTGTTCATGTTGCTATCAATTTTCTTTAAAATAAAAGTAGTGAGAAGCATGTTTCCTAATTGTTCTTCATTAATTCCTAACAATTCTGAAATTCTTAAGTTCAACTTAACAGTATCAATTAGTTCAATAATATTCCTTGAGTTGGTTACTTGACATTCAGTATATTGTTACAGTATTTATAGGCTAGGTCTGTTGTACAGTGATATTTTTCATTGAGAGCAAGCCAAGCGCGCGCGCTTAATCAAAAGTGTCAGGTTTTAAGGAAAAACCCTTAATTATCCTAGCTGTGCATCTCCAGAAAGAGAATTTGTAGATATTTAAACTTTTGAATATTATTTAATGATGAATTGTTTATAATGGTATCTTCAAATGTGGTCTTATAATCCAACCATTGATCAAGATTACCTTTAAAGGAGGGTAGAGAAAACTTAGGGAGATTAATTTTAGTTTATTCTATCTTAGTATTTATATTTTCTTTTAATTCTAAATAATTTAATAAAGTAGATTGTATTTCAGTTATATCTTTATTAGCTTCTTTATAAATAGGTATATGTGATTCATGTTCATCAGAATCAACTAATTCAATCATATAATTTTCAATATTTTCTTTAATTTTGTTTATATTATCCAGTTGCACCTTTAAATAACCTTTACTTTGAGGTTACTTGTTTGTTTAGGCATCTTTATTTATTTCTTTAATCCAATAGGTCGTCAATAATTATCCGGCTCGAGGGACCAAAATTATGTTGTAGATAAATGATAAAAATAACTTTGACTTGTGCTTAATTAATAGGTAGAAAATCTTACTTTTGATAAATAATCTTTAAGATAATAAACTTAGTGATAATAAAACTTATAGATGAAAAAATTGTTGGTAATCAAACTTATAGATTATAAAACTTGTTGGTATTCAAACTTTTAGATAACAAACTTAGATTTAATAAATCTTATCGGTAAATAAAAACACTATTTATAAACATTTTGGTAGAAAAATTTGCTTAAATATATGTTTAAGATAGTGTACTTAACTTGGATAATTTAAGATTGACAGTGGATTAAATTTAGGTACTTTAATTAAAACATAAAGATTAAATATGAAAATGTTTGACGCGCGTTTAAATGGCGTCGCTTTCCTTCTTGGTAAAAGTTCTTTCTGCTTCTTTTTTCCGCCGCGCATGCGCACCACCTCTGATTCTTCGTCATCAACTACGGAGGCGCACCACTTCTCACCGGCGGTGGCGCCGCCAGGGGAGCTTAGCTAGATTTGGTCAATCTAACCTCTCCACATTTCGTCTCTGTTCTCTGAATGGCTACTTAATGCAAGCATATTTTATATATCTACATATCAATTAGCATCTACTCACTTCTCCAATATGAGGCACATCTCCTTCTTGCCATCATCGAAGGCATCATATAGCTGCAGTAAACGGGGATGTTGTAGCTTCTGCATGATGGCGACCTCTCTCAGAACATCTGTCCTTGCATCCTTGTTGGGCGTGGAGATGAACTTGGCCGCAAAAGAACGGTTGCGGCCTTTATCCTCGCAACGGTACACCGTCCCGAACTTGCCCCTGCATATGCATACTGTTTTGTTATATACACTTTTGTTAGAGAGAGATTTATATTTACAAATATACGATCCCACAATTTACTCCCATGATCCGAATTCGTCCGTGTTCTGCTCAAGTGAATATTCCCCGAAAGAATTGTTTTTGCCCATAAAATATGATGCTGCAACTAATAATAAATTTCTTACTAAATGAAGAGTTTTTTTTTGCTTATCCTTAGTACACGTGGTACATGCCATGATAATCATGGTGGGTAGTTAGCGACTGCTTTTTTTACTGTAAGCGCACCACATGTCTACACATGTGAAAAGCAGTTCGACTTTGCACTTACAAATGTGCCAGAGCCCCGTTTGGTTACTTGCACACGCTGGTGGGGTTGGAATTTTGCAAGAAACGGGGGCCATTGGAGCATTTTTTTTAAACAGAAAAAAAAGTGTCCAATGCGGGAATCGAACCCGAGTTCTAGTGGTCAAAAACCAAACTGTTTAACCAGCCTTCCACCGACCCCCAAATGAATAGTAAATTAGTCAGGTACTTGGTTAATTTTTCTTTTTTTCTGAATAAAAAAAAAATGTGATAGAGACTCCTTCCAGACTTAACTCGATATACTGTTAGATTTTCAGCCAGATTGATTGAATATTTAGAAAACCTATATAAAAAACATACATACAGACTTTTAGATATATAGAGATTGTACTAAATATATATTATGAGGTACGAATTAATAAATACAATGTTTAAAATTTAACACTTCTTTAAATTTACTTATGATATTTTGAAATATTCATCAGTGGCTAAAATTAAATGTAAGAAGAAACCAATTTCAAGGTTCACCTTCCCAATTCTTCTCTCAGGTCGTAAAATTCCCGAACATCTTTTCCTTTCTTCATTTCCACATTACGGACCTCGAAGGGGACCTCTTCATTTTCTGTAAAATCACACATGTAAAATTTGGTCATATGTTCTAATTACCTATCCTAAGGGAGAGATCATATAACAGTTTTTAAGATAATAATGGAGAGTAAAAGGTTGTGATTGGTTGTATGGTAAGTACACTCAGTTTGAGACGCATTAGTAGGTTATGATAATCATATAGGGAAGAGAGTTATGATTTTCCTATAAGTAAATCATATGTCTACACCTGCAGAATCAGGCTATGATATTCATGGTAGATAATGTGCGTGTAGCTTAAAATCACATACAATATTTAATATAAACGCGCGCCTTAGAGGAAATATTCCATGTCTGTTATCCACTGCGTTTGAATCTGTATAAGACCGGTGGTCTTAATAAAGCTCTCTGTGTGTATTATCCACTGCGTTTAGAGATTGACTTTCTTTAGATTCATTACAAAGGGATCTCTTTCATAATATAATAGACCTAAACGATATATATTACTCGAATTATTAAAAAGCATAAATGCTCATATAGTTAACTGATTTGACGTTCATATTTTTCATGAAGAACCGCATGTTTTCGAGTAAATTTACGCAATCAGCATTTAATTTAAAAATGAGGCGCGAAGGGTTTTGAGAGATTCAGGAATAATTGAGAGATGACAAACATATCTCTTACCAACGAAAATATACGCTTTAATCAGGATAATCTTTTAGATATCTTGATGTATTTACGAAAATAAATAGTGAAGTTTTAAATGAGAGAAATATTGATAAGAATGGGAAGGAACGAAACTTATTAAATAAAATGAGGAGAATATGATGATATAAATATTATATGAAATATGGATTTATGAAGAATTATCTAGATAGTGAAAAAATGAACTATAAGAGAAAACGGTATAAAGGTATGAAAATAATAATAGGTAATATTAACAAAATTAATTTAAAGCTTCGTGACCACTAATTAAGGTGATTTTGATATAATTATGATAAATAACATTTGTTAAATCAAAATTCGCCTGACAAACATTCACTAGGGGAGAAGCCGGGAGAATCTGGGTCATGTATAGTTAGTATATAAAAATTATTTGTATTATAATTCTACAACTTTAAAATATGAAAAATGTTTTTTTATTGTCTTATTTGCTTCTTTGAATAACTTATATGTTAAGCTGTATATTCGGATAACTACATAAAAATATTCTAAATGTTTTGTGGGAGAAGAGAAACAAAATATAAATTTATATTGACAATAATATGGATTCGTAGAGGGAGTTGATGCTAGCCCCGCGAAAATTATTTAGCAAATGTTCGTAAGGAAAACTTTACTCGGTAAAACAAACCGGGCGAAAGCCGGGTATATAATTTATAAATATAAAGAGAATAGAATTAGAATAAAAATAACATTTTAAAATAAATACGCACTCGGGGAAAATGTCCTCGGGTAAAACCTGGGAGTTTGCCGGGTCATTCGGCTACTGTTTAAATAAAAACAACAACAAAAAGTTTTTTATGCCTTTAAAAATTTTAACATTTTTCTAAAATGATTTTTTTTCCAGAAAAAATAGTGGTTCAATGAAAAAGGACACTTCCAGTAGCGACAGAACAATTCTAGGATGGCACCTGCCAACATTTTAACAATAGCTAACAGCTGGCTACTTCAGGGAAATGCCACAAATAAATCGTCTGACATGATGCTTAAAATCACCATCTTGTTTTTAGGTCGTCCGTCTAATACTATTATAAGCTGACGCCATAAACGAAGCTTTTCAATAAAAAATATTACAAGTACTGTTTTCCAAATATAAATGATTAATATAATTAAATCTACAATTTTTTAATAAATATGAAAATTTTAGAAATAAAATGCTGATAGAATTATATTATCATTGAATATGCTTTTACATCGGATTTTAATGCTTCATTTTATTTCTTCATGGTAGTGGGCAACCAATCAACTGGATAAACAAGCGATAAGCACCGACACAATTTTTACTATTATTATTTTTAAAATATATTTACATAAAGGAGCTAATAAACATATTTGCCTATATTTTAATTCATCAGATTCAGATCGCAAATTATAATACATTGATAAAGATTCTGAGTTTTTTTTCAGCTATTGATGTATGATTCGATTTTGAATTATTCATGTTGAACCTTTTAACAACATTTAGGGCATAATAATTATGTGAATATAAATATAATTATACCTTACTTTAATCTACTTTTATCACAATAAAATGATCGGGATAGATTTCTTACGAAGATGCTTTAAATTTTAGATTTGGTAGCTTTAATAGCAAACTTCTCCTGTTATTTTTCTGTTTTGCTTTGTTTTCTTCTAATGTTAGTCGATATTAAATAAGTGCTTCATCTTTAGGTGTAGAATCCCCTTTTTCTCTTAAGTTCTCATAGTATATTGTCAAAGTAATAAATTAAAAATATGGGAACTATATTTTTAATAGTCATTTAAACATTTTTATCATTGATATATTTCACCTACGCATTTTCCTTTTATTTTCGTCATTAAATCACTATGTTTTTAAAATTACTATTCCTATCGTTCAACTCTCTATTTCTCTATTTTAAAACCCAGTAAAAAACTCTACTATTGGTGATAAAGAATTTGCCACAACACCGGTTATGGAAAATTCATAAGTAAAGCCAAATTGTGTCTTTTATTAGAACAATAATGTTACGATGTACTAGAGCGCCATCTGTTATCAAATTATAAAACTATTTAAGAGGCGTAATATTCTTTTTAAAATAAAACAATTTTTACTGTCCTTACTGCGATGGAAAAATTAAAGGGAGGGCCTGGCTCATCAGTGGTGAACCCTCCCAGCGGTTTCGCCAGCTTAATCTACCATACCGCTGTTATATTGCATTTTTGGAACTTCCTTTTATAGGTGACTGTTGTAAGACTCTTGGAATGGGTATTTTAGAATAACTATGGACATAAGCTTTTAGGACAGCAGAATTAAATATAATTATAAATATATAATATGCTTCGAGCAATCGCTCTTCCGCAAATATCAAATTGTGTCTTTTATTAGAACAATAATGTTACGATGTACTAGAGCGCCATCTGTTATCAAATTATAAAACTATTTAAGAGGCGTAATATTCTTTTTAAAATAAAACAATTTCTACTGTCCTTACTGCGATGGAAAAATGGTAGATTAAACTGGCGAAACCGCTGGGAGGGTTCACCACTGATGAGCCAGGCCCTCCCTTTAATTTTTCCATCGCAGTAAGGACAGTAGAAATTGTTTTATTTTAAAAAGAATATTACGCCTCTTAAATAGTTTTATAATTTAAAGCCAAATTATAAAACATTTTCTAGCTCTGACCCTAAATAAGTACAGGGTCCCTGCTACTTCACCAGCAAGAAAACCTTTTTGGTCAATTCGACCGATTTTATAACTACTATTGAAGGATGTTATGAAAACGTAGCAGAACCTGTACTGATGAGCCCGAACCCTTGGACTACAGGTTGGAATTTTGCCTGAATTGGTGTTGACTTTGCTTAGACTTTTAAAAGATACCGATTCCAAGAAGATTAATCAAACATCATCTTTATTGATTTACAAGAGAGAGAGATTGAGATTGAAACTGATTTATTATAATGTCCATATAAGATTATATACGGTTAAATACATAAAATGAATAAATAAGATTAATAATAATAGATAATATGAATAAATAGATATAAATAGATATAATAATTGATAAATATATATATATATATATATATATATGTTATATAAAAATATTATTTTATTTTAAATTATATAATTTAATATATTCAAATACTCTGTTTAAATCGACCGCCAGAGGTCACTCTTCCCCTATAAAAACTCGTTGTTGTTCCCCGATGGCCGACCCAAAACTTTTGTACATTATGTAAATAAGCTTTTCTTTTTTTATTCTTACGCCTTAAGACAGGCATTACTTTTTACCAAATTATGTTTTTATATATTCCTTTAGCACAATAAAAGCAATTACTGATCAAAACCAATATTTTTATTATTATTCATTCAAGAATTTAACCACGACTGCACCGCCATGGCATAATCATCAAGATGATCCAAAACAACAGAAATCTTATCTTTTTAAATATAATATATATATATATATATATATATACAAGGTCTTCATTGGTGGCGCCCACCGCGAGAAAGACTCCGCCACCGATGGACTGCGAGAGTTCTTTCCCACAGAGTGGGCAGGTCGATGTGTTGGCTGGCATTACCCAACTCAAGACCAAGATGGTACTTGTAGATGGTAGCCTTCGCCACACTTATTAGTTCACTGCCTCGGGATGGAGGCCGACGCCGAAGAGCCAGGCCTGCAAATCCAGGGGCATTTCGCAGGAGGCGAACACCTCCCGGAGCAGGGGTCGCAGGGCTCGGCAACTCCAATATCTGTGGGTCAGCGACCCGTCGCTGGACCCACAAGCGGCACAATTGGCACGCCTCGAGGCAGGATGGTCAGGATGTGGTAGGGCGTGGTGGGCCAGCCGTAGGGCGACATCAGCGTCGTGCCCCGAGAAGCAGTTCCGACGCAGGTCGGCCCAGGGAATGGAGCGGGGCACATCCACGGTGGGGGTCCACCGGGCAGCCAGCTCTGCAGCAGGATGCGCCTGGAGCCGTGCCGAGTCCAATGCCCGGCGCGATTTCTGGCTGGTTAGGCGGGTGATGGGGGTCGCCGATCCTCGTAGGACAATGGTCTCTGCCTCGTACTCCGCATGATAGCTGGAGCTGGCGTTTTCCCGCAGGAGACGTTGGCAGAAGGCCACTATATGCTACGCGTCCAGGAGCGCGGCCCGCGTTGAGCGCCCTAGTGCAGTAGTGCCATTGGAGAAGTCCCCGACAGTCGTTAGCAGCCAGCGCTCGGGAGCCAGCAGGTCTGGCGGCCGCAGGAACCTGTTGTCACTTCGAAGACGCAGGGACCTCAGGCTGGCAGGATGAAGAACCCGGTGGCCAAGCTCGAGGACTCTGGACGCGGCCTCCCACAGGCTCAGCAGTCTCCTCCTCCTAGGCGAGAGCCAGACGTCAGGAGCCGGCGGTGACAGGCCTGGACCCCTTCAGGCAGGCTAGCCGAAGCTGGCCAACGCCACCATCGGAGACTGGACGAGCCAGGATGTGCCAAGGGAGCCACGAGACTCGGCTCGCATCCCACAAGAAGCGCGCCAAGCGCGCCTGCAGCCGGCCGATGGTGGTTTCAGGTGGAAGGTAGCCATGGAGGTGGTGTAGGATGGAACCCAGGACCAGGCTGTTGGCCGCGCGGGTACGACCCACCAGCGACAGGCTGCGGGAAAAGGATGACCACCTCGCGATGCCTCTCTCCAGCAGCCCCAACAGGTGTGAGGCCTGGGAGGCGACGGTGTTTCTGGTGGTGATGGTGCAGCCCAGGACGGTCAGCGACTCAGACATCCAGGAGATTCCCAAAGGAGAATCCGTCCGGTGCTTCCAGGAACCGCACCAGAGCCCGCACCTCTTCGTGAAGTTGACAGCCACCCCGTAGGACACGCGGAACACTTCGAAGATCAGAAGCACGAGTTCAAACTGAGCGTCGTCCCTGATGAAGAGTACGATGTCGTCCGCATAGGCGACCACGTTGCCGCGGCCCAAGGTCCTCTCGAGGCGGGGTAGCAGAGGTCCAACTCCGATGCTGAAGAGCGCGGTGCTGAGACGGCAGCCCAGCCTCACCCCGTTGAGAAGCGGGAAGGCTTTGGTGTAGACATCTCCGACCCGGATGGAGTCGTCTGCTTCCCTGTAGAGGACAGCAATCCACCCGAAGAAGGTAGATGGAAGGCCTAGCTTCTCCAGCAGGGCGAATAAGTTGCTCCTGCTCAGGGTGTCGAAGGCCGACTTCAGGTCCAAAGAGATGACAGCCAGCGGCGTGTCATGTCTGGATGCCCCGGCGGCTTCGTCAGACACTCGCGCGATATTCCAGGAAGATGACCGTCCTGGAACGGCGTAGGTCTGACATTGGGACACCAGGTCTGGCATATGACGTCGCAGACGAGCCATGAGCACGCTGCTGAGGACCCCGTATTCGGCCGTTGGCAGGCTGATTGGCCGGAATGCCTGTAGACCCGGACCACCGTGCACTTTCGTCAGCAAGATCACCTTGCTGCGCCTTGAGGATGGAGGTAAGGCGCCACGAAGTCGAGAAGCCTCGAATATTTGACAAAGAACTCCGGCGAAGAAATCTTCGAAGGCTTTGACAAACTCGCAGGGTAGTCCGTCCCATCCCGAGGCACGGCCATTTGGCAGGCGATGGATGGCTGCCGCTATCTGGTCGCGGGAGATGTCAGCGAGAAATAGCTAGTCCCACTCGTCGAACTCCAGGGGAGTCCCTTCAGCTAGGAAGTCGGCGATGGCTTCTTCCGAGCTTGAATCCTGAGCGAAGCGACTGCTTAAGCGCTCCAGAAGGAAACGCCTAAGCTGGCCCCCGGAGATGGCGTTGCCGTCATTGTCGGTGAAGGTGGAGGGAGTGCGACCTCTGGCTCGGAGGGAACGCCCAAAGTCCGACAAGGAAGAATAGTCGGAGCGGGCAGTGTCGTCCTCCAGTCTCCGCCTCAGGAAGAGGCTTGCTCTCTCGATGTATCCACCGCCGGACTCGGCGACGGCAGGCGCGAGTGACCGAATCTCCGCGACCAGATTTGCCTTGATCCTGGTCCAGTGTTCCCATAACATCGGGGGTGAGATTTTCTAGGTCTACCGATATTTCATCGATGAACGTTCCCATTCGATCGAAGAACAGGTCTGACCGTAGCAGCTAGTCGATGCAGGGAAGTCATGTAGTAGCTGGGTCTCCTATTTGGAACAGGACGGCAGGGTGGTCCGAATAGGCGTAGTCGATGGTTTGGTAGTGGGTGACGCGGTCGCAGAAGCCTGATGGAAGAATGAATCTGTCCAGACGACGCGCGTCGACCCGGCTTCCGATAGTAGCAACCCTGGTGTGCTCCAGTGCAGCATCGAAGAGGGGGGCGATGTCGACGAGGTCGGCTTGGTCTAGGAATTCCGCGAGGGCTTCCGCTGAACCTGATGCCAGATCCTTCGCCGACTTCTCGGAGATGTTCAGCTCACCGAGGATCCACGCACCTTCTTTATGCGCCAAAGCTGCGATGAACTGGAGTTGGCGGCAGCGCTCTTCAGGAGCATGAGAGACGTGGGCGTTGACACACGTCATTGAGTATCCCCGGACGGTGAGGTCGATGACAGCAACCTTGCCAGGCCATAGGATCTGCTGCCGGTGAACAACGACGCCGGCCGCGAAGACACAGGTAGAGCCTATCCCTCGGTGGTCGTTGAAGGCACAATGACGGCGCTGTAGCCGTGGCAGAGGCCTCTTTCTTCGTCTAGGGATATGACGTTAGTCTCCTGCAGGAAGTAGATGTCAATCTCATGCTCCTTGAGAAAACAGCAGAGCTGGATTCTCCGGCGAAGAGCGGCGATGCCGCGCGTGTTCAGGGTTGCAATTCGGAAGCTCATTTCGTCTGCCGAGCAGAGTTCCTAGCGCGTGACAGCTTCTTGTACAGGGTGTCACTAGTGTTCCCTGTCAGAGCTTTAGGCGCTGTGGCCAAGGTGTCGATGGCCTGTTTCCTTTCGGTGTTAGATTGACCAAAATCTTATCCATCACGCCATTTTTGGTGAAGGCCTGGAGGAGTTTCTCTCTCTCCAGCCCCAACTTCTTAACGCTGGCGATGGCTGTAAAAGCTCTATCGTTCTTCATTAGAACGTCCATTTGCTTCTGAGCTATTGTACGCCGATTCTGCGCTGATGGAGGCTCTAGAGGCACGTGCGTCCGCGCCGCTCGTGTGAGAGAGAGAGAGATCAAAATTAAATAAAATACTTATAACATAGTAAACAAAGAGAAACTTCTTCTTACAATTAGCACCTATTTTATTGAGTTCTTACAAACATACTCTGTGGAAACAATTAATTAATTAAACTTAAAATATATACGTCATTTCAAAAGTGATTGAATCAATATTAAATAATTAAAATATTAAAAAATAAATGATACTATTGAAATCTAGAAGAATTTTTGCACCTATGCAAAATTTTAATTCGTGAAAACCAATTATCGAAGAACTTACACCAGTCATTTTAAGGGATGGAATTTATTGTATTGATAAAGGTTTACAGTGATTGTTTCAGTGTCAAAGTTAATTCCTTTCAATAATAACTTAAAATGTGGAAATTAAAAAATCACATGGTGCTAGGTCTGGTGAATATGGTGGATGAGTGACTAATTTGGCACCAGAGTTGGTTAAAAAGTCGAATGTTTGGGCTGAGGTGTGCGGTCTTGCATTGTCATGTTGAAGAAGGACTCCTTGCCCATAATTGAGCTCTTGGTCTGCTTTGCTTGATTTTTTTCATATACTGCTGAAAGGCATTTTGTTGTATTCCAGTCAATATTAACTATAAAACAGCTTTTGATTTGCTTTCATCAAATTTTTTGATCATGAAATTACATTATTTAATGCGACCAAGTTTTTGATCTTCAGTCAAGCTGTGAGGTACCCATCTACTAACAAATTTTCTGTATTTTAAACGATCATTATTGATGGTGTTGTTTGCTGCCGATCCAATGCTCACATCTTTTTATAACTGTTGATACGTAATTCTTCGATCTTTTCTAAGTAAAAATCTTACCAGCTCAATTTTTACTTGGGTCACTGCTGTTGGTGGTCTACCTGAACGAGGTTCACTTAAAAAGGTTGGTTTTATAAATTTAAATTCATTAACCCATTTAAAAACTTCTAATTGAAGGTGTTTTATCTCCTAAAGCTTTCATCAATCTTTCATGGGATTCTTTAGAAGTTAAATTACTTTTATAATCATAAAATATTGTAGCGTAGAAATCAAGCCTGAAAATATCTTAAGATGTAAAAGTATTTATTTATGACGTCACAGCGACGAGTCGACAATTATTAAGAAGTCAGCAAAACTATCTACAGCTAGGGAATCTTAAGCAAGCAAGCAAAGAAATATGTTAAAGATGATTTCACAAATACAGAGTAATATATATTTTTATGATCTGTTGAATATTTTCATTGAATAATATTAAATTAAATAATAAAATATTTCTTCGCCACAATATCATTTCTCTAGTCAAGTCCATTGGGTCTAGTGCAATGTTTAGAAATTACCGTTGCCACTGTAAACAAAGTCGCGCCCTCTATGAAAAATTGTTGTCACTATTTTATGAAAATGTTTATGTTAATTAAAAAGTGCATGTAGATTTTAATGGTATAATTTATTTTTCAATATCTTAATTATTTAATATTGATTGCAAATTCTTTTGGAGTGACCCTTGTATATATGCAAACACGTTCCCCTGTGTGTAAGCCCTAATCAGCAAGTCAAAGGCTATTTGCACATTTTAGTAGTTTGTCCCTAGGTAGAATCTGTGTTAGTAAAATAATTTTGTTAGTTTTATACAGTTTATTGCAGGCTGGCTGTCACTTGGTCACACAGGTATTTGGAAAAGTTAGATTTTCACAAAATTATTCTAGTAATCCCTTTAATCATAATACTACTCTGATCGAAAGGTTTCGACACTTTGCTCATAAAATCCTGAAAACTCAATATAATTTCTCCCGGTTTGTGGCAAACGCAGGCGTCGCCCTTGGCTTGGAGACCTGCCAATTTTCAAAAATCACGCGCCACAACAGCGCGAGCAGCGGCTGTTCGAAGTGAAGCCATTTTGCCCGTGCTTAATCAATTTTGCATAATCAATTCCTCTCTTGTCTTCACTAAATTTTACTGATCTGACTTCATGGATTCTCTTTGTCATTATATCATATATTCTGTAGGCTTTTCTTTTAATGGAATAACCAATAAATATTCCCTTTCTACCCTTTGGTGAAAAATTGTTTCTTCTTGGTTCGCTCTCAGGCCAATGTGTCAAACATCCAAATATTCGAATGTGTTTGACCGATGGTTTCCTGCCATTCCATCTCTGCATAGGTGTATGGTGCTTGATAGACCTGTGGGGTGTACAATTCTTAATGTAGGTAGCTGTAGCAATTGCCTCTGCCCAAAACTTCATGGGTAATTTTGAGTCAATTAGTAAGGTTCTCGCTGTATCTATAAGAGTCCTATTCACTCTCTCTGCGACTCCATTACTTTGTGGTGAGTATGTGGTGGTAAGTTGGTGATGGATTCCACTTCTCTTGAAAAGTCCTTCAAATCTAAAGTTACAAAATTCAGTTACATTGTCGGTTCTTACATATTTTATTCTAAGACTTAATTCGTGTTCGGCTCTTGCTTTAAATTTTTCAAATCTTTCAAGGGTTTCATCTTTTGACCTCAGGAAATATAAAAAGATTCTTCTACTGTAATCATCTACTATAACAATAAAATACTTAGATCCTCCTAAAGATTGACATGGCATTGGTCCACATAAATCCATATGAATCAACTGCAGGGGTTTAACGGTATACTTTTCTGTAATAATATATGGCTTCTGAACCAGTTTTCCCATTATGCATGCTTCGCACTCTGGTAACCTTTCAAATTTTAGATCCAATCCTCTTACAATATGTCCTTGAATATTTTTCATGTATTCTTCATTTATATGGTTCAATCATTCATTCTATAAACTTATATTGCTAGTTTATGCTTTATTTTCATTTTTTTGCTATTGGTACATTTTTAGTTTTGTTTCCATCATAAACATTTATCTTTAATATATGCCTCAGCAACTAAATCATTTCCTTCAATATAAATTTTTGCTCCATCCTTATTGAAAATAAGTAAATTTCCTTTGTTGACTAATTCATATACTGACAAGAAATTATTCCTTAAACTTGGTACATGTAAGATATTTTTGATGCGAATATTTTCTTGGCCTTCACTTCTGCACATGTAGTAAGTCTCATATCTCCTTTGGCTATGGCTTGGGTAGTTTTGTCCTTCTCAGCTAGGTTGATTTCACTTTTGTACTCTGTCACATTTTCCATCAAAGTTATGTTTGGGGTTATATGTGCGGTACATCCTGAATCTATACACCATATTTTCCTATCATTTCTCCCATCTGTGGATTCTTCAAATTCTTTTACATATGTTTCAAATGCTTGATCATTAATTCCACTTTTCATAGTATCCACTAGGTTATATGGATGTTACCTACTGTATTTGTGATTTCTATAATCAGGAGTCCATTTCTTTTGATATCCTTGTTTCTGTTTATCTCGAAACCAGCAATCATTAGCTAGATGTCTCTTTTTATCACAAACAAAACATCTTTTTGGCTGAAATTGTTTAATTTTTCTATCTTTAATTCTGTATGCTTGTTCATTCCCATTCTTAACCGATTGGTTCAATCTCATATTTCTTCTTGACTCCTCTTCTCTCAGAGTTTGTTGAATCTCTTCAAGTGTTGCCTCTCTCTTAGATTGTAAGACAATAGCAATATTTTCATATCTTGGATGATATGAAATGCCTCTGACAATATGAAATGAAAGCTCTCTTGGTGGAAATTGATGCCCTAATTATGAACTTCTAGCAACAATATTTTTTGCCCTTGTTATATATTAATCTACAGTTTCATTTTTTTATCTTTCATTCTAATGTTCTTTAATTCTAAGCCTATATCAATATTTTATTTTCCAAATTGCCTGTGTATGTTTTTCTCAGTGAACCCCATACTTTCTTCACATTCGTTTATCCTATGAACATTCCAGCTTGCTCATTTGTCAACGTAGTGATGATTATCCCAAATGCTTCATCATATTTTCACTACAAATCTGCTAAGAACTTTTGTCCTCCATATCAGGTTCTGGATAGGAAATTACACATTTAAATAATTTTCTTCCTCACAGAACTGCGCCGATTTTCAACGCTCAAATTTGAGAATTAGTTCAGATTTCTGGGATGTCAAGGTGGCCGGAAATTGAAAAATTCCAGATTGCCTTTCAAATTTTGTAAATTAATTTTAATATACTTCAAGATCACATAGAAGCATGAAATTTTTTAAACTCACTCAGTCCAATGAACAATGCAAGTGTACAGATTTTCAGACTTCTGGTGGTCGGAGTGGCCAGAAATGAACAAATTTCTATATTTCTTTTTAAGTATTGTGTTACACCCCTTACATTGACCAATCCGCCGCGAGCAGGCCTCCCTTCTATTTAAGGCCTAAACCCCAGTGAACATTTGATTCTAAGTTTTGTAAATTCATGATTAAAATTTAACTAAATAATAAGTAAATAAAATAAATTTCAAAAAGAGCTTTTATTTAAATACACTAAAAAGGAAAAAATAAAATATTTTATCTTCTGCCTTCGAGCAATTAGATGTATCTGAGTGAAAATAAAAGCGGCGGGGGACGATCATATTTATAAAAGAAGTAAAAATATAGCAACACCTATAAAAATCGCTAATCAGTTGCTACATATTAAATCACATTAGGTTCGAAATTCATGATGCTTTTATTTTCATTCAGATACATCTAATTGCTCAATAACAGAAGATAAATTATTTTATTTTTTCCTTTTTAGTGCATTTAAATAAAATCTTTTTTTTAAATGTATTTTTATTAATTAATTATTTCCGAGAGTAGTTATCATCGCCACCCACTCCCTCTTCCGCTCGTAAAATGATGGACGGTCACTGGACCCCACTAGCTACCAAGTCAAAGGTCAGCGACCTCAGACTCAAAGATCCCTTCCCCGTGGCCCAAGAAATTAGTAAATTCTTCACAATTTGCATTGTCTCCACTTGGACTCACCCTTTGTTACAGATATTCCATCTTTATACCATAAACATTTAGCAACTTCCCACCTACTAGTCTCCAATGCATATATCACATGCCTAATTCTCTATATTTCAAACCTTTACAGAATTACCAAACTAATCAACAATCAGGCTTTAAAAAAAAGGCTTTTGAACAAGACTGATCCAAACTGAGCAATATTATAATTTTTGATACTGTGTGGTTTCTGAATTTTATGGTTTCAAATTTGAATTTATTGTTCTAAATTTGAAATTTTATACGTTATGTAAAGCCTTCCAAGGAAAAAATCTATGAAACCGAATAAAAACCTTGAAATCATTCTAACTTTCTATATTAAATATGTATTCGTTATTTTTTTTTTAATAGATTATTATTGTTTTTCTATATACTCTCACTTTTATTTTTGTTCTTTTTCTAAATAATCAAAGAAACTTCAAATCGGAAAATATCGATTTTTAACGCATTGTAAGATGCAGAGACAACTCCTTCTCCCACTAGTTTTCTACCAAACCTTATTTTTCTTTCTCTAACTCCCTCTTTTTAACATCAACGCTATTTCTTGAAGGATCCCTGAGAAACCATTGTACCAGAATTTTTAAATTTTACATGTGTGTTTGTTTAATACAAATTTGCAAATTTCTTCTAAAGGATAAAAATACTCGTACCTACTAAAATACTTCTTTAGCTGTGAAAGATCGGACATTCTATTAATAAATGTATTGAGTTTTGATTTTCTCTTCCACAGAAGCAGCTAGGATAATCTGTTGCCCCGATTTTCGACAGAAATTCTCCAAAATTACCATGATTTTGATGACTGAATGATTAGACTATAGGCCACAACAACAATTTTGGCATATCTGAACAAAATCAAACCTGTATACCTGTTTATAAATACTGTTGTTGCATTTAATATGAGGCTAATGTATAATATTCTGCACATAAATATCATCCTTATAGACGCCCTCTTTTAATATATAACAAATTCATTCGATTAAAATAGTGAATAAATGTATAATATTTCGGATAAGTATATATAGTAATTTAAACCAACAACCCTATATTGTATAATACTTATAACAAGATTGTCTTGTTGTATATAGAAACACATCTATAAATGATTATACCCATGATTGACATGTGTCATTGCATCACCATATGTAATGTACTTTGTACAAACTGAGGATGAATAAATAAAACTATGTAATTGATTAAGAGCTGAGTTAAAGCAAGATTGAGAAGTCAAACACGTCTAAATTCGAGATAGATGTAAATCACAAAACAACTTCTAAAGATAGATTGGAAGCCGTCAGGTCGGCGCCAGTGTCCAGTTTCGACAGACGATCACACGTGCTGTAATGCAATATTTCTTTTGTCGGAGGAGTTATATAAAAAGTCTCCCCCGGCTTAGCAACAGACAGTCACTTCACCGTCGGCGCGAGCCCTTCTCAGCCAGGACCACCTCATCGCCATGTAAATCAGTAAGATCTCTTCTAACTCCATCTTGCTCTTAGCTCGACTTTTATCTGTTCATGGAACTTTCCTACTACGACTGTGTCTCTTCGTTTTTTTTTGTGTGTGGACATTCCCAAGTCTTCCAATCTGCCTCGACCACGACTGCCTGTACTCTGTGAGAACTGTTAAAGGTCCTACAAGGTGCAGAGAGGTACTGGAAAACTCGCCACGCCCTGACTGTCCCTCTCGGCTACTACAGGTTTGACCCTCGGTTACCACAGCTTATAGCGAGAGTCGACAGGATGACCACAACGAAGGAGACCACAACGAAGAAGGTAAGAAGGCTGTCCAGATAGAAGCGACAAAGAGCAAAGATGGAAGAACAAATCCGCCAGCCCAACAAAACGACCAAGCAATCTCCCCCAACGACACAGCCGAAAATCCCGCAAAATAAGCCGGTGAGAAGTTCCCCACCTTCGGCCTTACAACGCAACCATCTTCCAGGCGACATGCCGCCGTCACCCAACAGAAGTTACAAGCTCTACTTGGAACGTCTTCCCCATCAGCAGGACAACAACTAAAGACCAAGTCTCCTGACTGAACAATCCTCAAAACTGTGAGTTTTTAAAACCTATGTAACTTTCTCCTCATGCTCACAACTTGATTCTCCATAAATTTAATGTTTATTTTCACTGTAATCATTTTAAATCAAATTTTACCATTTTTAAAGCATTTCAATTCAAATTTTAAATCTAGTACACCCTCATTTATCAATTTTTACTTTATTTTAAGCAACTTTTAAATTTTAATTCATTACTTTCAATTTTACATTAAAAAAAAAAATTATATTTTAATTACTCGAATCATATTTTCTAAACTTATTTGTGTGTTTTTCTTAATATCTTATTTTTATAGCAAAACACCAATTTCTTAATAAAATACTCCAAACTTTGCAAAAATCATTGTTATGTTCACTATTTATGTACACGCCCCATTTATATTATAAGTCACTATCATGCCATTGCCCTTTTACAAGGATAATTTTCGCACTACCATAATCAACGATATATTCAAATTTTAATAAACGTAGATGAAACGCATTTTTTTTTTATTGCAAAAATCGAAAGATACAATATCTTCAAAATCACAACTAGAAGAGTAACTGTCCTTCTCCAGAACAAATTAAAAATCCAACAAAGTTTCACTCCCTCGTCTTTTCCTTTTACATGCATAATTATTAATCATCCACACATCTCTGTCAACAAACTTCAACACACTCCCCCATCACTTTCTCCAATTGGCCACCATCTATTAGCGCGCGACTTAGCAACAAATCAACCTCGAGCCACACAAGCTCCATATCGTCGCCACTAAACGTGCCACATCCAAAAACAGCCAAAATATCTAGATGTGTTTCGTACAACCACCACCCATGACTAGTAAATTTGTTATTCATGGTGAAACAGGCTAGATTCTGTTCCAAAAACAAAGACTTCACGTGACACCTTTCCATTCAATTCACTCACTAGTGTCACACAGCTCATCACAACAATTTTTCTCACTTAACAGGCCACAAAGACGCCTTCATGCCTGTGACACTTCTCACCCCAAAGCGTGTACACGTCGAAAGTCGCACTTTCTCTCACATCTAAACCTGACATCATTGAATAACATTTTTTACTAAGTCCGCAACAATGGCGAAACACAACACTTACGAACACCAAGAAAACTGTATATTTCAAATAGACCATAAAACTGACAACAAGCTTTCACCATTCTCAAAGGGAGTTTAACCAGTAAACCATCACCCTAACGTACAGTCAAACCCTCAAAACTGTACTACAACAAGGATTTCCAAAACGTCTGTTATCTGACAGAACGCCCGCTTTTACCTCAGAAAAAATCCATAAATTTCTAATTACACATGGTATACAACCCCTACTCACCACAAGCAATAACCCACAAGCAAACGTATAATAACACAACCCAACTCGAGACGGCCGAGGAAAGAAAAACAATTACGGCGGCCATGTTGACATGACACATGTTGACATCTCCAGTTTCAGTTTACCACCACCGATAATCCCAGTACGCCTGTACCTGAAACACGTGGTCTAACTCGCAGGACGGAGAGATTACAGCACCAAATAACCTGTCAATTATAAACTAATTGACTTACCAATCATTACCCAATTTACTTATTAATTTGAATTTTAATATTGAAATATCATAAAACTTTATATCTTCAATTATCATTGTGTGTTTTACAACTTTTACATTATTTTCACGCCCAGTGTGGAATATTTTTTCTAAACTAGAACGCCATCTTTTATATAATGTTAACCCTTTATTGTTATTTATTACAATCATCTTCGTCAATGCCATCCATTTTTAAAAATCAATCAAGTTATCATTTATTTTATATTTGTATGCTATATGTCTTAGTTTTTCTATACCCCAGCACATTCAGCCATTATTAACCATCCAAGCCACCATTATTATATAAATTTTAATTATTATCATTAGAATCATTATATCTTAGAATATTCAACCATCAAATCAATCATTCGTATTATTATTATTCGAGTATTTTTTATCTGTCATCATATGTGGAATTAAAAAAAAAAAAACTTTACAACTTCAACTTTTTAAACATAATTTGAGTTTTTTTGAACATTTAAAGATTTTTAAACCTTAAGATCGTCTATTTTCAGATATAATTATTTTAATTAGATTATTATTTTCATTTAAAATTGACCACCTCAACAAAGCAGAAATGATCTAGTTACACACCACAGTTGTAACTTTTCTTCAAAAGAGACCATTTTTGTTCAATTTTCCACTACTTAACATTTATCTAATCATTAATAACCTTTAATTATATTATAATTTTTGTATAAAATCTTGGATAATTATTTTTATTAATTTTTTTACTTTTCAATTATATAATCAAATTTTTATTCCAACATTATGTTAAAAAAAACTTTAATCAAATTTACTTTTATTTTTCATGATATTATTTTAGTATTGCAAAACATTTAATTGTTTAAAAAAATATTTTCAATTCATTATTATATTTTTTATATATTACATGTGTGATTCACTATATTTCACTATTATTCACTATATTTTATATTTGTTTAAATAACTTTATTATATGACAATGTTTATCATCAACTATCGGGCATCTACAACAATCGTTCTCAACAATCAAATTCTTCAACCACACACACACACACACACACACACACACACACAATTCCCTAAACTTTATCATCACTATCTTTTCGGCCATTGCTTCAATCCATCGTAGAAACGACAGTACTGCTTGACAATTTTTCTTTTTGATTTCGTATTCCAACAAACTCTTTGAACACAGTTCCCCACAGATTTACAAATCTCAACTTCTGGTCTGAACACGCTTCAAGAGTTTATTTCAATCATCCGCAGAGCACATCACCAACGCATGCACAAAGCGTTCACTTTTTTCAACTTTCATTTTTTTTTTCACCTCTAGCGGACCACAATCAACCTTTGATTTAAAGTCAAGTCAGATCACCTACTGTCGCTACAATTCTACTTATCGCATGGCTCTACCACCCCTTTCAATCATATTAATTCTTTTCTTCAACAACTTTTCAACCCAATAACCCTAAAATTGTGAGAAAGCACTGTAACCCTTATATAGGATCGCAAGTGAAACATTGCCTAGGAAGACGCTCAAGTCTATTTCCTCGCTTTGCACCTGGATCTAAGTATTTGGTTTACATGTCCACTCCTAACAATTGCATATTCTTCAACTAATAACCCTTTTCAGCGCCCGCCAATATTCTCTTAGAATGTGAATTTTTATGTCATCATTTTATTTTAATCATTTTTTTTTTAAATCAAACAAAAATGTCATTTTTATTTTACTTTTATATATTCAAACAAATCATCTTGTTATAGCCCTTTTTACCCTCACAGTTTAAATTAATTAAAATAAATTTTAATTACTTACCTGTGTTAGAGAGGCTTTACCCGCTTAAATCCAGATAAACCCTTTCACTCCCGGGGCCCATATATGTTAATTTAAACCAACGACCCTATATTGTATAATACTTATAACAAAATTGTCATGTTGTATAGAAACACATCTATAAATGATTATACGCATGATTGACATGTGTCATTGCATCACCATATGTAATGTACTTTGTACAAACTGAGGATGAATAAATAAAACTATGTAATGAATTAAGAGCTGAATTAAAGCAAGATTGAGAAGTCAAACACGTCTAAATTCAAGATAGATGTAAATCACAAAACAACTTCTAAAGATAGATTGGAAGCCGTCAGGTCGGCGCCAGTGTTCAGTTTCGACAGACGATCACACGTGCTGTAATGCAATATTTCTTTTGTCGGAGGAGTTATATAAAAAGCCTCCCCCGGCTTAGCAACAGACAGTCACTTCACCGTCGGCGCGAGCCCTTCTCAGCCAGGACCACCTCATCGCCATGTAAATCAGTAAGATCTCTTCTAACTCCATCTTGCTCTTAGCTCGACTTTTATCTGTTCATGGAACTTTCCTACTACGACTGTGTCTCTTCGTTTTTTTGTGTGTGGACATTCTCAAGCTTTCCACTCTGCCTCGATCACGTCTGCCTGTACTCTGTGAGAACTGTTAAAGGTCCTACAAGGTGCAGAGAGGTACTGGAAAACTCGCCACGCCCTGACTGTCCCTCTCGGCTACTACAGGTTTGACCCTCGGTTACCACATATATGTGTAAAATATTAGAAATTGAGGATAATGCAATAAAGAAAAAGCGCAATTTCAAGCACAAAAGCTTAAGTAAACCAAAAACAGTTTTATAATATTGTCAACACATTTTGATGATTAAAGACTTGATATAAATGATCTGGCTAGATATTACACTCTACATAACTCTATTTAGCTCTACAGAAATGTACGTAATTGTAGCGTCGACGTATGTCGTGGGTAAATTCTTTTAAATAACACGAATAATTTCAAAAAGAGCCAAACTTAAAATAGATTTGTTGAATGCTAGCTAATTCAGATATTTCGAAAATCCCAGAAACAGCTATTCAAGGACAAATGGCATAGACACATATTTACTTTGTGTGTACATATGAACTTTATTTTCAATTTGTATACATTTTATGCTCAATGTATAACTACTTCACATTGAGATATATGCATATCATAACAAAAATATGTTATTAAACAGATTATATATAGAGGGTGATTCACCTTTAAAATGAATAACGAATTTAAAAAGCCATAAAAAAATTATTCAAGAATTCAACTTTCCTATTGAGTAAATTTGAAAATCTATATTTGTGTGCTTCGGAATATCCAGTATTTAACGCTTTTAAAAGTCGTTTTCAAAATATGTAATGGAACGTGGCTTTTATTTTAATTTGTTTTTTTAAAGTAGAAATACCTATTTTATAACGGTATGACTTCTGTCACTTTTGTAATGGATTCCGCTGGTTAGTTATCTCAAAAGCATGCACAAGCTTTGACTTTTAAAAATGATTTTGACTCTGTGTCGGAATTGACTCTGATTCAACCAGAAAACTACTGGAATAAGAAGAAAAACATGGAAGGTCCAGACATACAAGGGACAAAACAAGCACGAAGAAGGATAAAATATCTGCAGTAACCCAGGAATAAGAAATACAATAAGTGGAATGAGAAATTTGCAGGAAATCGGTATGATACGAACAGTCAGATATATGAAGCAAGCAATGATAAGGATAAGAAAATAACAATGGGGTCAGACAAACAACAGCAGACAGTAATTGGGGATCAGACAGACAGCCTACTCTAAGAAGTCTCAAGGCCAGGGACGCTGTAAGTCTGGCAACAGCTATGTAAAGGACATTTGGCGCAGGTTCAAATCCCGTCGGGGATCATTTCCTCCCAAGCTTCGAGGATTGGTTATTTACTTTTGTTGGGCTGAACCCTTTGTACGTCTACAGGAGTTTTTAATACTGAATCTGTGTTAGTAAGCATATATTTTACTTAAGATAAAATAATGCAAGTAAAATTTAAGATCATTGATATATAAAATACTAGCGAATCTGTACCCGGCTTCGCCCGGGTTTTATCCGAGTGAAAGTTTGCCTAACGAATATTATTGATAATAATATTCCGGAACACACACAGAATATTATGATAATAATGATAATAATATTCGTTACATTATATATTTATATAATATAGAAAATATATTTTTCGCGAGCAAACATATCCACTTTCTCTACCGATTAGAATTTTAATAAGATATATATAAATGAAAATATCTAGAAATATACTACATGATCTTAGCCAAAATGCCGAGAAACGATATTTTATATGTAGAGATGACCTGGCTTCGTGTGCCTTCTGCTCGAGTGAATGTTTTGCGGTAGAATTTTGTTCCTGCCTACTAATTATTTTTATCTGGCTCCGCCCGTGGACTGCTTTAGTGAATATTCCCCTTAATAATTTTGTTTATGTCAATCAAGCATGATACAGCAATATTGTCATTATCATTTCTGACCAAAAAAATATTGTTGCTCAGTACTATAATTTTTCTTGATTAAATTGCGACAAAAAAAACTCTTCCAGATTTAACTCTGTCCTTTTCAAATTTCAGCGAGATTAGTTACATATTGAGGGCGTGCATAGCCGACAAACATATATATATATGTTCCCGGCTTCGCCTGTTTTTACCCGAGTAAAGGTTTGCCTAAAAAACATTTGTTAAAACGATTAGAGCAAACATCCAATCCCTACTGAATCTATACTTGTCATACTCTCGATAATTTGAAAAATTTCCCGGTCCATTGAAAAAATACTCGATAAGTTGAAAAAAAATCAGTTTTAATTGGTCCACTCGGTAATTTGAAGTTGAAGGAATAGTATCTTGCCACAAACGAAGATTTGTAAATAACTGTATTTAGCGAAAGTACCCGGCTTCCCCCGGTTTTTATCCGAGTAAAAGTTTGCATTAACGAACATTTGTTAAAACGATTCTAGAAAACATCTAATCCACCTATATATTGATTTATATATATATATATAAATGAATGTTTGTATGTTTCTTTGTTTGTTTGTATGCCCTGTATACAAATTCGCAGTAGTTCACTAATTAAACCAAAATTTCCATACATAGGTAAAAAATACGGAGAAGACGATAGGCTATTTAAAAAATATATATATAAATCAATTATTAAAACTATATATTCAAATTATTCTACTTAGCTCGTGAGCAGCGCCTCTAGCGGTGAAGATGGGAGGTAATATCAGCTGACCTAATGTACATGTAAAGTTTGGAGCGGGACGTTACACAAGAGTGACATCCACGGCGCCAATTTATAATTGTAACGAATAGTGTTTGAATAAAACATTTAATCGGGTAAACCCGGGCGTTGCCCGAGTCATTCGTCTAGTTGATTTATAAAAGTATATAAATATAATAATTGTTATATACGTTTAAATATAATTTTGAAACACATAATATTTTGAAAACATTTATTATATTTTAAATAAGATATTGTCACTTTTGTGAATTTGATAATTAATTATTTCTTTTTTCTCAATGAATTATATATATTAATTTAAAAATTCATTTTTGTTATCATCATCACATACAATGTAATAAACAATAATAAACAACAGCAACAATGTAATTTGCATATTCACTATTATAAAACAACAACAAATTAAATTAACAATTTAAAAATATATTTTAACATTAAATTTCAAGATTTAACACAAAAACGTTCTTTAAATATATATTAATATTGATATACCAAGTTTTTTTACGTCATTGGAATATTATATTACTAAATTCTCAAATTAAATTTATTATACTTGGAACACATTTTAAGCATTGTTACAATTTATAAATATAATTTCACCAGAAGCCGCTAGAGGCGCTGCTTGCGAGTGAAAGTAGAAAATTTGCAAATAAAATTGCAAAGAATATTTATTTCAATTCAAATTCAAACAAGAAACTTCCCAGTAGTATAGTAAATAACTTCCTAAAGTTTCACGGCGATTGGATAATCTTACCTTTTAAAAACATTCATCATGTGAACAAACTAACATTCATCGTGTAAACAAACCACGTGTTAATTATTAACCAATCAAATTCATTTATCGTCGCGACCAGTGCTGCGCCCAAGCGGTAAAAGGCTGGAACTAAGGCTTTTTGGTTTTTTATTTAAAAAAAAAAGCAAATTAACCTTTTCAGTTTTTTGAATAGCCTATATGTTAAACGAAATCTTCAGCTACCTACATGCGAAAATTCATAATGATTTATTCTGTAGATTTTGCGCAACGCGATAACAAACATCGATTTTGGATTTCATTTTTATAGATACAAGGATATGAAAATTAGACAAATGTGAAATTGTACTGGGATAAGGTGGATAATTAAAAAAAAAAAAAACGCAACTCCTTATCGTGCAACTGAAAGTTGCTGATGGCTGGCGCCATCTATTAGAATAAATATCATCTATTCGTGAAATTTTAAATTATTCCAGGAAAAGGCCAAATAACCCCTTTTGAGATATCAAGAAAAGCTAACCACTTTATGTACTAAAAGTGACATCTCTTCCATTATAAATATATTAAAGTAATGTTTTTAATATAAAAATGATTGCAGAGCGGCGAATAGTTGAACAAAATCAACTAAACGTTGATTAAGACTTGTTCCATAATATTTAGCCAACTTTTTCGGGCTGTTGGCCCTCGTCAGCGTGTAGTGCAGGTTCTACCTCAACGATCAAAAGTTTGCTCTAGAGATTGAATTTACAAAATTTCTGTTTGAGAAAACCAACCTTTCGTTCTTAATTTTGTTTTTATCCGGTTATTGAAACGTAAATAGGTTGATAAAATGTATTTAGGCGCAAGAATCCCAAGCTGGAATATCGCCTCCGATATGTCAAATAAAATATATTTAAAAAAACATATATATTGTCGCGTAGAAAACAACACTGAAAAACTCGTCTTGTAAAGTTTCAAGGAGCTTAACTTTCCAAAATTAAATTTAGATGTTGAGTTTTAAATGACTTCCAAGAAAGATATGTTTATTCTCTCTATGCCCGTGGCGCGGTCTCCACGAGTCGCGAGTCACGAGCTCTTCTACCCTTTTAATGCTGTGTTTTCTTAACTTCTTGAAATAGAGGAGAGCTTCAGATCATATATAAAATAAATGCCGCACTTTTCCCTCCTTTTAAAAGAAACAGCGTCCCGCTGTTCAATTGAAGGTTATTGACCAATTTGCATCCGTCTAGGTCTTGATCTTGTCACAGGGCCTGATGTCGCTTCTGGGTCGGAGAATCTTTGTTTCAGAACAGGTTCCTTGTTTGGAGTTGAGTCAGATATTTCTTCTTGAAGTAGTGGATCCAAATATGGCTTGTAGTTTATTTTATAAAGTACTCCGTCCATAACTTCGAAGCCTTTAAAAGGTCCAGTTTGTTCTATTTTGTCTATGATCTTTGCTAAATTGGGATCTCGACTTTGTTCTACACGAATATCGATGATCGATATTATATTTGGGAAGTCTTTTTGCTCTTCTGGCACAGGGTTCCTTGATAAACAGTCGGCGTCTTTATGTTTGAGCCCACTCTTATAGACTACGGTGATGTCAAATTCTTGCAGCCTGAGACCCATCTAGCGAGTCGTCCGGAAGGATATTTAAGTCCTGCAAGCCAGCACAATCAATGATGATTTGCAACAACTGTGAAATTTCGGCCAAAAAGGTAGGGTCTAAATTTGGATGTGGCCCAAACAACCGCAAGCGGTTCTTTTTCAGTAGTAGAATAATTCTTTTCTGCCTTTTTTAGGGTCCTGGATGCATAAGCTATTGGTCTTTCAGCACCTCCTTGTATTTGGATCAACACTGCTTCAATGCCATATCGACTGGCGTCGGTGTGTATATGGGTCTCGGCGTCTTCAATAAAGTGCCCAAGAACAGGTTCAGAGGTTTAAGCTTCTTTAAGGATCTCGAAGGCATTTTCCTTTTCTTTATTCCAACAGAATTTGACATCGTTTTTCAAAAGGTCAATCAGAGGTTTAGCTTTGTGGGAAAAGGTTTCCACAAATCATCTATAATAGGAGCACAGTCCTAAAAAACTTCTGATATCAGGTATACTTTTAGGAGATGGAAATTTTAAAGTGGCTTCATCCTTTTCGGGATCTGGATGTATTCCATTTTCATTGACAACGTGTCCTAGTATTTTTAATTGTCTTGAGCCAAATAGACATTTTTCGTGGTTCACATTCAATCCAGATTGTTGAAGGCATTCCAGAACAACTTCTAACCTTTTAGATGTTCTTCAAATGAAGGACCATAAACCACTATATCATCCAAATAGCAAAGACAGATAGATGTTCCATTTTAGTCCTTTCAACACGGAATTCATCATCCTCTCAAATGTAGCTGGAGCGTTACAGAGGCCAAATGGCATTACCCTAAATTCGTATAGCCCATCAGGTGTAATGAATGCAGTCTTCTCTCTATCATGCTCATCCACTTCAATTTGCCAATAGCCAGTTCGTGAATCCGTACTTGAGTAATACCTGGCCCCTGATAAATTATCCAAAGCATCATCAACCTGTGGTAATGGATAAACATATTTCTTGGTGATCTTATTAAGTCGTCGATAGTCAACGCAAAACCTCCAAGACCCATTCTTTTTCTTCACAAGTACTACAGGCGACGACCAAGGACTTTCAGAAAATTGAATTATATCTTGTTCCATCATTATGTCAACTTCCTGCTGTATGATTTTCCTCTCCATTCCAGACACCCGGTAAGGCCTCTGTTTTTTTGGAGCGTGATCACCCGAGTCAATCTTGTGCTTTATTTCACTCCGGGCAGGTTGAGACTTCCCAGAAAAATCAAAGACATCCGAAAACTTCTTAAGAATATTCATCAACTTATTTTGCTGATCCTCAGTAAGATTTGAGTCGATCATTGCTTCTATCTTCTGGTCCAATTTAGTGAACTCTATCTCTTCTTCTCTGATTAATTCATCGCATTTCAAGGAGCATATGGAGCCAACATCAACATCGCTCATGGTGGCAAGGGCTATACCAGAAGGAATCATCAGTGGTTTAGAAGTTCCATTTGCTATCCACAAATCTGCTTTCCCTTGCCAGAAGGTTGTTAGAAGAGAGGCATTATAAATTCCTTCCTTATTAAGGATTCCCAATTTGGGCAGATTAGAACATCTCTATTTTCTTGAAGTGGTGTACTCACTACTGATATCTTACAACTTGACTTAGGTGGAATTACATAATTATCAGCAGAGTATACATCAAGGTTAATTTGGTCATCATTTATTGGTAGTGTTTCTTCCAAATACAATTCTTGATGACCACAATCAATAACCGCTCTCGATGCTATGAAGAAATCCCACCCCAAAATTATATCGTGGCTGCAATCAGGAATTACGATGAATTCAAAGGTTGTAGCGAATTCATTGATATGGACCTTTAGTGAACATTTTCCCAAAGTTTTAACAAGCTTTCCATTGGCGACTTTAACGACTGGTCCAGATTCAACAAGAAATGGAGTTCTCAGACGTCTTCTAAACTTTTCTAAAACCACGGAATAATCTGCGCCCGAGTCTATCAATATTGTAGCTTCCAGTCCATTAATTTTCCCTTTTATACAATTCCGTTTTAATTTTTCAGACGTCGATGATTGAGGATTTTCAAAAACTGCGGCTTCAACCCCCATATAGGTCTCGCATCCTAGTTTTCCTCATTTTGGCAACGGGGTGAGCGGCTTGAAAAATGACCTGCCCCTGGTGATTGGCTTCTTCTTCTTGGCATCCTTCCTCTGCCTGGATATGGTGAAGCACTGCGGCTAAAACCTCCGGGTCTAGGGAGAGTTGGGAAATCGTCATTCAAATCGTAGGGTTTTTGTGGGGTTGCATTGTCGGCTGCTGGAAGTGTTCTTCTCAATCTGGCATCCTCAAAAGTACGTCTTCTTTCTCGACAGTAACGTAAAACATGGCCTGGCTTCCCGCAATGGAAACAGATAGGTTCTCCTTCTTTGAGATAGGATACTTCGCCTTGTAATTGGGGCGAGTACTTGTTGCACTTCCTCTTTGACTATGGCCTCCAAAGAATTCACGTCAGTTGTTCTAAAAGATACCACTTCAGACATTTTAGGCATAATCTTTTGCAACTCTTCCTGGACAATCCGTCGAATCTTTAAGTTCTAATCTTCTTCAAAGTTCGACGAGATCGGAGTCACGTTCGGTAATCTTTCATTACGTGTTTTTTTGATGCGGCGTTGTTTCATGTTCTCTAGCTGTCGGCAAAATTTCACCAGCTCGTCAACAGTTGTGGGATCTTTGACAATTAGAGCTTGGTAGAAATCTTCGGCAATCCCCTTCATCAAATGTCCAACTTTTTATTCCTCCTCCATTTCAGGATTAACTCGTGAGCACAGTGATAGGGTTTCTTGAATGTAAGATTCAGTTGTCTCTCCAGGCTTTTGAGCTCTGGTCTTTAGTGTCATTTCAGCTCGTCGAGTAAGTTCTTCTTTTTGCCCAAACACTTCGCAAAGATCAGTCTTGAATTGAGTCCATGAATTAATAATGACCTCGTTGTTATCGAACCACTGGGCGGCTGTTCCCTTGAGGTAGAATACAACATTGGCAAGGCTTTGAGTCTCATCCCATTTGTTGTATTTTGCGACCCTTCCAAACATTTTGATCCATTTCTGGGGATCTTGAGCACTCTCGCCAGGGAAAGTCGGAGGATTCCTTGGAATATGACAGAGTAAGATTTTTGTCCAGAATTTGCTCCGAAAACTTCGGAAGTTCCAGAAGCTTCAGTTGTCACCATCTTTGTACTGCTTGGCAGATCCTCAAATCCGTATTGGGGTTGTAGGCCTTGCAATCGGAAGCTCCTTCTAAGTGCCGTCTTGAATTTACCCGGAATCTCCACCAAAGATGTCGCGTAGAAAGTAACACTGAAAAATTCGCCTTGTAAAGTTTCAAGAAGCTTAACTTTCCAAAAATAAACTTAGACGTTGAGTTTTAAATGACTTCCAAGAAAGATATGTTTATTCTCTCTCAGCCCGTGGCGCGGTCTCCACGAGCCACGAGTCACAAGCTCTTCTACCCTTTTAATGCTGTGTTTTCTTAACTTCTTGAAATAGAGGAGAGCTTCAGATCATATATAAAAGTAAATGCCGCACTATATATAATCACTTCTTTTTCTCTACATTCAAATCGCCGACCCACAATATTCATATACTAGCCGAGTGACACGGGCAACGCCCTGGGTTTACCAGAAGGGCCGGCATAGACATTAAGAGTATACAAGAGTATATCAAGACTTTGGATAAAATTTTTTACTTGTTAAAGGAGGTTTCTTTAATTTGACCTCTCATACATTAACAGATAGTGACTTAAAAATTGCAATGGGTATAATCTGATATTCTAGAAGCAGCATTTCAAGTATAAGGGTTTGTGAAAATACTTTTTAAGTAAAGTATATATATTCGGACAGATATTATATATTTTTATATCAAAATGAGAATGGAATCATTTCTTCCACAACAAACCTTATAATTAACAACATATTAGACAGCACAGTGCAAATATGTATATAATTAATAAATATAGCAGTGGTAAAATAAGTGAAAAAAGTCGAAAATCAAAATAATCGATTAAAAAAATCATTTTGGGTGAGAAACTATAGGCATTGGTGAAAGGTTTAAATGATTATATTTAAAGTGAAAAAAAAAGAGAAAAATTTAACAAATCAAAATAAAAATGCAAACAACACAACTATAATCGAGTAAGACGACATATTAAAGGAATACATTTATTTAAAGGACCTCATTAAAAACTACATTTCTAGTTTTACATATACAGTATAACCTCGCTAATTCGACACACGATAAATCGACCATGTTTTGATGTCCCGACCTATACAGCCTATCATATACCAAACTGTAATTCAACACTATCGATAATTCGACCATTACAAAATTCAAATTTCGACAGTTGATTGTTGTTTAAATACAACTTTACCGTTAAAATGGTATCATAGAGGCGAGCGGCGGCCACTAAAAATGTACAAAATTTATGTATAGAGCAGTGGAAAAATAAGAAAATAAAGTGAAGACCAAAAATAAAAATAATTGATAATAGATAGTTTATTAGCAAACAAATGAATACAAAAAAATCCTTTGCGGTGAGAAAATATAGGCATTGGTGCAAAGTTTAAATAAATATATTTAAAATTAAAAATATATATATAAGAAAATGAATCAGAAAATATATTTCAAACCACATTGCAGAGGTGTGACTTATCAAAGGAATTTATCAAAAGGACCTAATTAAAATTACATTTCTAGTTCTATATATACGTGGGTTCAACTTTACATCTATGCTATTCAAAGTTCGCACACGTGATAAAGCCACCTAGAACTGTCCATGTGTAAACACAGACTCTTGTAGCAAAGGTTTAGCCTAGAGCCCTATTTATAGTCATAGAAAAAGCCAGCCTTAGTGGAAACTTACGCCTCTTCAGAATGAAGGGAAGGTTGATATCTGAAGGAGCCAAAGATATTTTTGACACCAATACATGGTGTCCAACTTGGGTCCATGTCAGTATTTGTGCTTTAAGGAAATGAGAGCACTTGCGCTGGATCACCATATGGGTGTCATTGCAAAGGCCCTGCTTAGAATTCATATTAATCAGAAGCATAACAATATCACCAACCTTAAAGTTTAACCGGTGTGGAGGCATTCCTCTGGGAGTAAGTAAATTGAGAAATTCAGTAGGGTAGTTATTTTGCTACTCCACATTCTCACAACCCGCACTGTCAACACTGAGAAAAAAAACTGATTCATGTTTGGTAGGCAAATTCAGGGGAGAAACTATCGGCATTGGTTAAAAGTGTAAATAAATATATTTAAAGTGATAATAAATAAAAATTAACAAATCATAAAATAAAATTGCAATTTAAATTTTTATATTTATGGGTTCAACTTTACACGTATGCTATCCAAAATTCGCACTTGGTAAAAATCCACATAGAGCTGTCCATGCGTAAACACAGGTTCTTGTAGCAAGAGACCCACTCTAGCAAAAGTTTGGCCTTGAGCTTTATTATAAATAAAGTCAGAGAATAAGTCAACCTTAGTGTAAACTGACGCCTCTTCAGAATGAAGGGATGTTTTGTATATTTCAAATAACCAGGCAATGATTATTTAATTGTGTTGTAATTGTGTGTAATTATATTGTATTTTAAATGTTACTTTAAATATAAGTTATGAACGGAAAAATACTTCCAGGGTAGCCGAGTGGACAAGGCACCTGCCCGGTAAGCAGAAGGGTGTGGGTTCGATTCCCGCCCCTGGACACTTTTTATTTTTCCGTTCTCCATTACTCTTCATGTTTCACCTTTCCATACCTCATCCTCAAAGTTAGAAATGTCGCTATTTCTCTTTGAAAATAAATTTCGATTTTTAAAAGAAACATTCGCGGTATAATTTTAATTTTCGTTTTACAATCATCAGCCGCGTTATATTGTATTTTAAAAGAAATTGTTTATAATGATAAAATAAAAATACACACACAAAAAAGAAAGAAAGATTATATACGGACAGCAAACAAAGGAAGAGCTGACCGGCCGTTAGAATAAACTTAATGTAACTTCCCCTGGTGGTGGCGTCTGGAACTTCCGCTGCGAACACGCCCTCGTGGTGACAGCAGTAAATAATAGATTGCCGCATCTTCACAACCACTCCATCATCGCTCTCACTTTTGCAGCACTTCCAATTAAAAGCGATGTACAGAACTCCAATCTCTTTCAAAAGTTTTTGGAAGCGTCGAGTTAGCAGAGCCTTGGTGAAGATGAAGCTAGTTGATCATCCGTTGAACAGTTCAAAACGGGGGTCGGTGGAAGGCTGGTTAAACCGTTTGGTTTTCGACCACTAGGACCCGGGTTCGATTCCCGCATTGGACACTTTTTCTGTTTAAAAAAATGCTCCAATGGCCCCCGATTCTTGCAAAAGTTCAACCCCACCAGCGAGTGCAAGTAACCAAACGGGGCTCTGGCATTTGTAAGTGCAAAGTCGAACTGCTTTTCACATGTGTAGACATGTGGTGCGCTTACAGTAAAAAGCAGTCGCTAACTACCCACCATGATTTTCATGGCCTGTACCACGTGTACTAGGGATAAGCAAAAAAAAAAAACAGTTCAAAACTTCAATAGTTATATTTCGCTGCAGTTCTCTTACAAAATAAAATTTGACATCAAAATGTTTTGTCCTTTTATGAAATTCTGGATTTGAATCTATTTTATTGTACTCTGATTATCAATCGTAATAGGAATAGGTTGGCAATCTTCTTTTGGAATAAGTTTACTGATCAATAGTTTTAGCCATGCAGCTTCCCTGGAAGCCATGCTTGCCGCGATGTATTCTGACTCAGTAGTTGTAAGGGCGACCGCCGACCTCTTTTGACTACTCCAAGTGATTGGTCCTTGTGCGAGCTGAAAAACGTATCCTGAAGTTCTCTTTCGATAATCAATATCTCCAGAGATAAAGTATCTGAGTTTCTAATTAAATTGATATCATCTCTTTTTTTTTTTTATAAACAATACCTAACTTCGGATTTCATTTTAAATACTTGAAAACTCTATTTACAGCGTTCTAGTGACTTTGATTTGGATTAGATGTGAACCGCCTTAGTTTATTAACAGCGAATTATATGTCTGGACGTTTGTACACAATTAGAAACATTGAACATTCTATCGCTTCTGCGTAGGGAATATTTCCTATGCTTTGGTTTTCACTTGTATTCTCTTTAGACAACTTTAATTTTGGATCGAAAGGAGTTTTTGAACAATTAAATGAAAGCATGTTGAATCTATCGAGTACCTTGTAATGTAATTTATTTGGCTTAGGAACATTAGTCCTTTATCTCTCTCTCTTCATTTATATGCCCAAAAAAAATAGTTTTGTGTAGGCATAGTGATCTCAAAGTGAAAATATAAATATTGAGCCAAATGCTTTATCAATTCTGATGAAGTGCTCATTATAAGGCCATCATCTACAGAGAGACCCAGATAAATCTTATCATTATTTTGGATTCCATAGAATACACATGGATCTGCTTGTGACTGGTTCAAATCAAACTGCTTTAGGAAATAAGTGAACTTTTTTTTTCCAAACTCTTGGTGCCTGCTTTAATCCGTAGAGGCTCTTTTTGAGCTTACATACCAAGTTTTTATTTCTGACCTCTAACTCTTAAGGGATTTTCATGTAAATATCTTATTCTAAATCTCCATGGAAGAAAGCAATTTTAATATCAAATTGCAATATTTCCATAGCCATTATTGCAGTTAGCGCAAGTAAGATTCTCAATGAGTCATACCGAACAACAGTAGGTATCTATAGTCTCTGCCTGGTTTCTGATGTAACCATTAGAATTTTTCTTTATTCGGAAGACTCACTTACAGCCTATAGGTTTTATCCCATTTGAAAGTTCTGTGTGTAAACCCCCATATTATATTTTAAAGAGAACTTGCATATCTTCTTCAATAGATTTTTCCAAATTAATTTTTTTTCCACTAGCCATTGCCTCATCATAATCAATTGGTTCTAGACTTTCTGAAATCCAAGCATTCGCAAAATCACCAGCGTTTCTAGGTCTGAGATTGAAGAATGAGGTTAATTCTACAGCCTTTTGTTCTAGATGACTACTATTAAATTGAGAATCAGCTAAACACTCATCATCTAGTGATATAGGCAGCCTATTTACCTGTTGATAACAAGTATTACTTTCCCTTACGGTTACATTTCTATGAATTTATATTCGTTTTGTCACCTGATCATAGAAACGGTAATCCTTTGAAGTATTTTCATAACCAACAAATGTTATCTTTTTAGCTTTCCTACCCCATTTTGCTCTAAATTGTTTATGTATGTTAGCATATTACTCGAAATCTAAAACTATAAAATATTAAAAAATAGGCTTCCTATCACTACAAATTTCAAAAAGAGATAATTACCTTTAGAAATGTGGTTTGGTTAATAATGTTAAGAGCTGTGTTGACAGTCTCTGCCCGAAGATTCTTATCTATTAAGTAACATTAATCATTCCTCCAGGGAAAAGTGTCTTTTCAAAACATTTTTATTATTCTCTAGCTTTCGGGCACGGACGCCCTTCTACAGGAGAAAACCAGGTATAATAATTCGCCAATAGAACACGAGTTAATATAATCGAAACTATTTTACATAATTCTATAAAATTCTATATAAATTCTAAATATAATCTTTTAATATTAACTATTATAAAAATTGAGACAAATTATTTTAAAAATATATATCTCTAATAAGAAGACAAACAAATAAATAAATATAGGCCACTAGAAAAAAACTAAGGAAGCAAGGAATGCATATTAGGCTGTAGTTATCATTATCAAGAGATGTCTATCTGGTTCCCACCGCTGCTATTCAGAGGCGATTTCTGTATTTGGATGTTTGGGGTGAGCTCAGGGAATAGTATATTATAAATATCTGGAATGTCTATTTTTCTGTTAATACTATTGTGCTTTCTTGATATTATGGATTCTATGATGAGTCTCTGTTGTTTATTGGGGATGTTTTGGAGTGATGGGTTCTTGGTTATGATGTTGCGAAGGAATGACCTGTTTCTCTTACATGATGATATACTAGAGATCTATTGTCCTGGTTTTCGATATTTCGTTGATGTTTTGATATTATATTTAAATTTCTACTTGTTACACCTACGTATTTGGTTTTGCATTCGTTGTATTCTATGGAGTATATGGCATTCTTAAAATTGGAAGAATAATTAAGGCAAATGCTTTATGTTATAGGGTTTCTTAGTGGCGAACTTTAACTGAGTGAGTACAGAAGAAGGTTTTAATGCCGAATTTTTTTCAGATGACGAGCTATTGATATGGGTACTGGTGAGTAGGGAATGCTGCATATAGATTTGTAAACTGGGGGATTTTGTATTTCAGAAGGGCTATGGAAATGTCTTTAAATAAATGATAAAGGATAATGACAACTTTTTAGAATCCTTAAAATATTCTGGGTCTCTGTTGTTTTGAAGGTTTGAAGTTTTTATTATTATTATTATTATCTCTAGTAAATGTGGTACAGGCCATGATAATCATGGTGGGTAGTTAGCGACTGCTTTTACTGTAAGCGCACCACATGTCTACACATGTGAAAAGCAGTTCGACTTTGCACTTACATATGTGCCAGAGCCCCGTTTGGTTACTTGCACTCGCTGGTGGGGTTGGGATTTTGCAAGAATCGGGGGCCATTGGAGCATTTTTTTTAAATAATAAAAAGTGTCCAATGCGGGAATCGAACCCGGGTCGTAGTGGTCGAAAACCAAACGGTTTAACCAGCCTTCCACCGACCCCCCCCCCAGGTTTGAAGTGAGCAGTGGCTATGGACACGTTTAGTAAGGGTCTTTACTGTATTGGTTTTATGGCTGAGAGGGCAGTAGAAGGAAAAACGGATATAATCGGGGTTGAAAGATGGCTTATAGTCAACTATTGTTTGGAATTGATTCTGTATACGCATGATTTTATATCTAAAAAAGGCAAGCTATTGCTTGTTTCTTTTTCATAGGTAAAATTCATGTCGGGATGTTAACTGTTGAGCTTTTCCAGAATTTTCTTGGTTTGGTTTTCGGGGCGGATACAAAATATGTCGTCAATAAATCGACGACAAAAATTGTATCTTACGGAAATAGTGAAGTTTTCCAACTGTCAATCCGACGCATGACAATTTCTGCGACTGAGGATGAAAGAGAGCTACCCATGGGAGAACCTTTTATCTGTTTGTAAGTTTTGTAATCGTATGTTATGATATTTGTTTCGAGGCATCGGGCTTTAAGTTTGGATATTTTCTTGACAGTGATCAGATCAATAGGATTTTCTTTAAAGAATTCTTGAGTGCTGTTCAGTATCAGTTGTTGTTGGAGACTGGGGTACAGGGATTCAACATCAAATAAAATCATGATCTTGTCTGGTGGGGTTTGGCACTTGAGTAGTTTCTCTATGAATATGGAGGTGTTGGAAATGGAGTCTTGGAAGCTATGTTGTTTTATTATGGGCTTAAAAATGCTGAGATAAATTTAGAGAGAGGTGCTTTTGGGGAATGGTAGAAGGCAACTATGGGTCTTAGGGGGACATCTGGCTTGTGAAATTTGAGGAGGCCAAATATATGGGCATCGGTCTGCATATTGGACAGGAAGTTTTTCAATTCTTCCTTTGTTATTTTATTTTCCTTATGCATTATTCTGAGTTATTTTTTGTATGAAGAGTATATTCGAGTTGTTTCTTCTTTGGAAATGTGCTTGAAGGTGGTTGGGTCTTCGAGTATGCTTGGCAGTCAATCTGTCGAAAACTACTCTAACTCCAGAAATATTAACCTTATTATCTAAAGGTAAGAAATTCGGAAATATTCGAAAAACTGGACCCTATCAAAATAGTAAGTGGAGTTGAGGCCGCCGTATCAAGGCTTAACAATCAAGAGAGAAAAACTTTATCAGACACCACGTGACCAACCTCCTAAGTGAACCCGTGACCCTTCCGCAAAGCCATCTTTCAACCCAGATTATATCCGTTTATCCTCCTACTGCCCTCTCAGCCATAAAATCAATACAGTAAAGACCCTTACTAAACCTGTCCATAGCCACTGCTTACTTCAAACCTTCCAAACAGAAGAGACCCAAAATATCTTAAGGAATCTGAAAAGTTGCCAATATCCTTTATCAATTATTTTAAGACATTTCCATTGCTCTTCTGAAATACAAAATCCCCCAGTTTACAAATTTATATGCAGCATTCCCTACTCACCAGTACCCATTTCAATAGCTCGTCATCTGAAAAATTTCGTCATTAAAACCTTCTTCTGCAACTCACCCAGTTTAAGTCCGCTACTAAGAAACCCTATAACAAAAAAACAATTGCCTTAATTATCCTTCCAATATTAAGAATGCCTATACTCCATAGAATGCAACGAATGTAAAACCAAATACGTAGGTGAAACAAGTAGAAATATAAATAGAATATCAGAACATCAAAGAAATATCGAAAACCAGGACAATAGATCTCTAGTATATCATCATGTAAGAGAAACAGGTCATTCCTTCGCAACATCATAACCAAGAACCCATTACTCCAACATCCCCAATAAACAACAGAGACTCATCTTAGAATCCATAACATCAAGAAAGCACAATAGTATTAACAGAAAAATAGACTTTCCGGATATTTATAATATACTATTCCCTGAGCTCACCCCAAATCATCCAAATACAGAAATCGCCTCTGAATAGCAACGTAGGGGACCAGATAGACATCTCCTAATAATGATAACTACAGCCTAGCTGTGTATTCCTTGCTTCCTCGGTTGTTTTCTGGTGGCCTATATTCATTTATTTGTTTGTCCTCTTATTAGATATATATATATATATTTAAAATATTTTCTCTCAATTTGTATAATAGTTATAGTATATTTTTTATATATATAGAATTTTATAGAATTATGTAAAATAGTATCGATTATATTTAACTCGTGTTCTATTGGCGAATTATTATACCAGGTTTTCTCCTGTAGGAGGGCGTCCGTGCCCGAAAGCTAGAGAATAATAAAAATGTTCTGAAAAGACACTTTTCCCTTGAGGAATAATTAATTTTACTCAATATTGATGCAAGGGATTGTTTTATAGAATTCTTATCTATTGCTGAGTCACATGCAGCATTGAGCGACATAACCCTAAAATTGTTCTCGGGTCTCTCTCAGCGACGCCATTTTGTTCACGAGTATAAGGTGCCGATCTTTTATGGTGAATACCTTAACTTTTTAAATATTCAGAGAAATATTTGTTTACATATTCTGTTCCATTACCTGTTCTATGTATTTTAATAGATCCGCCAAATTGATTTCGAACTAGGACATCAAGTTATTTAAAGCGATTAAAGACATCTCAAATATGTTTCAAAAAGTAAACAAATCTGTAACCGCTACGATAATCCTTAAAATTATAAAGTAATCAGAGCCTCCTATTGACTCACATTTCATAGGTCCAATAGGTTTGTGTGAATCAGTTCACCTACATCATATTGGTGTCGATCTCCATTATAGCGGAAGGTTTTACGTTGCTGTTACCCGTACTTTCAAGCCTCACAAAAAAGTCAGGTTCGTGAGTCTACTTGAGGTTACCAGTTGTCCTTCTTTGGCCATATTCCGAATCGTATTCACATTAAGGTGTCCCAGCTTGCGATGCTACCTAGTGATCGAGTCGACGTGGGCATCATTGTAGAAACCTTCATGTCTCACTTTGAACTATGGTTTACAAATTATAAGGGTCTTTGATACCTCTGGCAACTTTTTAGTCACCTTTAAAAATTTTGAACTTTTTTTTGTCAGCTAATATTTTATTTCCTAGATTAGTTGCTTCTCAACGGAAAAAAAACTTTTACCGATTCAGGAACATATAAAACATTTTAGAAACTATTATAGACGCGTATGATTCTTTTTTAAAAATAAACAATTTCTACTGCCCTTATTGCAATAGAAAAATTAATGGGAGGGTTCACCACTGATGAGTCAGGCCCTCCCATTAATTTTTCCATTGCAGTAAGGGCCGTATAAATTGTTTATTTTTAAAAAGAATCATACGCGTCTATAATAAATTCTAATTTTGATAACAGATGGCGCGCTAATGCATCATATAAAACTTTTGTTAGATTTTGTTGTGTCCATATTCACCATCAACGTAGCAGAGGATGAGAACTGCTTCTCTTTCGTAGGCGTTGATCACATGATCATCTACAACTTTAACTTTGTATTCACCATCGAGTTCTGTGAATTCGGAGAACCATTCACGTTGGCTTGTCATGTGTTCTAAACCCCCCCTATTTAAATACCATAAATATTTGATTGAAGATAGAACATCTTTTTCACAAATGAGAGCGCTACTTCCACTGATTTTACATGCTCGTGATCTATTAACTTGATCATTTACTCTATTTTCAGGATGAAATCAGTTATTGCTCTTATCTTGATTTCTTTGTTTTTGGTCTCGAAGGCGATCTCGACATTCAGCCCAAAAATGTCCTTGTCTTTTACAGTAGTTGCAGGTTCCTTTTTTCTTCTGATTGAATTTAGCTGAAGTCTTGAAAGATGCGGCACCATTCTGTTTATCTAGAAGATCTAGTCGCATTTCTTCCTGTAGAAACCGTGCCAGTAGATTTTCCTTTGTTTGTTCTGTCCTCGTGACGTAGTCACGCTGTCAGAAAGTGTGAATATTCCGATGATAAGGACTGTGTTCCTATAGTTGTTTCACAAGTTCTTCCACTTTTGATATTTGGTTCCACATATTGTCATTTTCAGCCATCCTATAGCTATAAAACTGTTGAAGTGACAACAAGCTTATCATTGATCTTTGCTCATAGATGGACTTAAGCCTTGTCCATTGACTTTGTACGGAATCGCAATTTATCAAGTGCTCTAACTGTTTGAATTCCAGAGCAGTAGAAATTATAACAATGGCCTTGTTAATTTTATTTTTTATTCAGAAGGTTCTGAAAAATATTTTGGTTTAGTTTCGTTGCCTTCAACTCTAATAACACTTGTTGTCTCAGGATTAATTCAAGTTGATATTTCTACACTTGATAATTACTTGCTGTGGTATATTCCTTTTCAATTCCTTTTATATTATGAAACAGGTATGAAGGGGGGATTCTAAGGCCTACCGCGAGCTTGAACAATGCTTTGTCGTTAGAAATATTTTTTTTCTACTACAGCAAAATATGGCACAATGAAAGCGTGCTGGGACCATAGCCTTTTGCATATTTTTCAATATTCAGACAGTGATTATTTAATAACAAATTGTTTAATAAGAAAAAAGAAAAATACGAAAAAAAAAGAAAGATTAGTTACGGACAGCAAACAAAGACAGAGCTGACCGGCCATTAAAATAAACTTAATGTAGCTCCCCCTGGTGGTGGCGTCTGGAACTTCCGCTGCTCATGGTGACAGCAGGGACTAATAGCCGTTATATAATATATTATATATATAATAACATCTTCTCGAAAAGGACTGATTTTTTCAGCGGCCTTTATCTCCCTGACATATTTGGCCACATGATTTTCGTTTTCCTCCAGAGAGCATAACGGCAGAAATAGCTCCAACCCTCGTTTGCAGAACCACATCCCAACTCGGGCTTTCTTCACACCCTCCGTCAGCGCCGACGCCTTTGATTTGTCTTCCTATACAGCACAGGGCAGTGGTTCTCCATATGGCAGCCATATTGCAATGTCTACGGTTCTTTCATAGGAGATTTTGATTTCTCCTTGTGAACACTCTGTACCCATCACGTATATTTACAAAGGGATATTTTTATTGCGCCCTTCTCCGTTTCCTCCTACGACGGGGCTGTAGATCGTCTATCTTTAGAGTACGCCACGTGGCCACTAGATCCAGGATGACCATATCATGGCCGTTCAGCCACATTTCGTCCTTGTTTAATCTTCAGAGGTGGCCAGGAAAGTTTATTTCTTCTGTCGGTGTCCTATTTATTGACAACTGCGAATTTATTCTTTTACATTTCTAGATCTGTACTTCATTCAGACCTTGTCCTGGACCACGGAATTCTCAAAATTGCTGAAGGTTTCAAACAGCACAGTAGTTTCAATTTTGGCACAACTCTTTATAGTCGATGGTGGTTGGGTCTGAAGAAGAATAATAATAACGAAGAAGCGAAGATATTGTCTTCAATAATCAAAACAAAGCTGTATCTCCCCTTCTGTCACCAAATTTTACGATTTCCGGCCGTCGTTGTTTGTGTACAAGTTTTCTAGAAAAAACATTATGTTTTCGTTGTGAATACAGCTCAGTACAATATACCTTATTATAAGAGTTTTAAGGAGGATTCTCATAATTATATACACAGTGTGTGTGATGGACTTACATTCATTGTCCTCCACAAGAAGAAGCCTCCTCGTCCTTCTTGACACCGTCTTCCTGGTTAATCCACACAGTCACACGCCCGGAGGTAACTCTTATTCTCGTACCGCCGATGTCACACACCCCCATACTGGAATACCGTCTCGGCGCATATCCCCCCCCCCCCCTGACATGGCCCTTCCACCAGCAGTTGGAGTCAATCCATCTTTCCCCAACCTCTCCCTGGGATCTTGATCCATCGGCTAGCTTATAAAACAGTGAAGAGAGGATTATCCACATTACAATCTTAATTATCTATTTGACTATATTGACTATATAGAGAGAATAATTTATATTTAATCAGAAAGCATTATTTCATTGTAATAAATTATTTATAAATATTTTTCTATAGGTCATTGTGTATCACTTATTAATCAGGAATTGTAATTGTGTTAAACATCTAAATCAAATTCCTGAGTACTTTATTACTTCCTTGCCCTCAATCTTTAAAAAATAGTCAACCCTACAAGGATTCGGGTTAATATTCTAAATAACTCAACTCCCAGGGCCTAATGCATCCCAGCTAATGCTAAATACCCCCCCTCCAAAAAAAAAAACTAATATAAAAATCACCATGAGTGAAAGTTCAAAAGTCCATTGAAGAAATAATTTACTATGTTCCTTTTATTTTCAGGTATGACATATATATTATGTATTTAAAAACAAATTCCTAAATTTCATTTGAATAAACATTTGAAATAACTTCAGGAGATATATGTTTCGTGGTCTAAATTGCAGTCGTAAATATTTGCAGCGTGTCTTGAACGAGTGGAGAAAAAATAGAGTTTGGTGAATAGGCGAACCTTTCATTTTTCAGTACGTTTTGAGCTTAAAAATAGTGACGTAACATATTAGGGACATTAATTTTAATTGAATAATAAAAAATCGCAGAGTTTAGTCCGAACAGAATTAATGGAAAAATACAAAGTGAGTAAGTGGCTGGCTTATATATAGTGTGGTCGAATGTTCTATAAAAGTCGCGAGATGTCGTTATTAGTCTAAAACATTCTATCGAATTAATTCGCTTTATTGACAATTATTTCATAAAAATAGAGTATAAAGGAGTTGAATAATGAATTTAAATAAATTAGATATAAGACTGTGAGTGAAAGGGAGAAAGAGTGAAGTAAACAAATTAATGAAGAATAAACATTATAACATATAAAGCATGACATATATAATTTTAAAAAAGGATCAATAACAGTTAATCATTTAATCTTTGAGAACCTTCTCCCAAACATTAAAGAAGAGTAATGATAACCCAAGCGAAGAGTAGGTATTACGTATTGTGTACGTACATCACCCCACTCTCTCTCCTACAGTACCTGAGCCTACTGCGGCACCCAGCCAAGACGACGCCCCCTACAAAAAGGCTGGAGCCAGTCCAGTATTATTGTCACAAACATAGTTGGCTCGGGGCCTGGCTGTGGCTATTTCCACGATGGGAACTTCACAACAACAGCCTGGCCTCCCAACCGCATCAGCCCGTGATATATTGTTCCAGAAAACTAACTCTAACCTAAATAGTACAATAAACTGTATCTACCTATAATATAGACTGGTAATTCCCCTGAAATTCCACAACCAGCGAAACACTCCGAATCAAGATATTTTTAACGCGATATTGAATATATTTTTAGACAAAATAAAACTTATAATAAAATCTGTCTTTGTTGTCCTTCGTATATATTCATTATTCTAGAAATAATTGTAGATAAAGGAATCCCAAGTTGCTGCTGTCCCATACGGAGTATTTTGGAGACATGTGCTCGGTGAGCTTACACGACATAACCCTTAGTAAACACTGGGGAGGATTATATAGTTACATCAAAATTCTCACACTCAAGACAGACTAACTCTCTTTACGTAAAGATAAACATATTTTTTATTTTAAAATATAGAAAATTTAGTTGTCGGGTAAAACGTTTTTTTTTTTATTTAGTTATTGAGGTGATGAAAGTTTTCGAGCGTGCAAGCAAATTAACACGACCAATAATTTTATAAATAATACCTGTTGAAGAACCTGCATCATTTCAATAAATAAAAGAAACGCTTTGCCCTTCATCCAATATTTCTTTATTTGAAAATATTTTGGGTATCTATGGCTCGCTAATTTATATGTATATAGATTTCTAGTTTTAAAAACCCACAATTTTGGTTTATCTAAATTAAATTTAACAGGGTATAGAGCTAGGATTATGGAAAATATGACTTATTTTTGAGACTCAGGAATGTGTATATTATCCAATTAGCCGAATATTTAGTATATTTATTTTGTATAACCGTAAATATATAAATATTATAAAATATATTAATGAATTTTTCAATCTCTCTCTCTCTCTCACTCATAATGAGTGAAAATAATAATGTTAATAATGAACATATGTTGAACGCAATTTTCGTTTAGCAAACGTTCCCTCAAACGGAACCTGGATCATTCGACTAGTAATCTATAAATGCATTCAAATATATAAATAATAATATTATTTTCTTCAGTGAAAACTGTGTTGTTATCCAAGACGAGGCAAGATTAACTAAGCATTAGTTTATTACCTATTATATTATATTTAATATATACAAGTCAAAAGAGATCACTAGCAGAGTATTACTCCTTTTGGTTTCCAGAGCTCAACAATCTATGAGCCTAATACTCTGCACATCTCCTCCCTTAACTTTACAGGAACCTTCGAGGTATCTTGACTGCCCTTCCATATCTTGTATGCACAGCTGGCATTGAAGGGAGGCTCTTCTCTGGATCCTGGTCTTGGTTGTCCCTCTGCATCCTTCCATCTCTTGTAGATGAGGCCGTTGGTGTAGGGCGATCCTCCTCGGTCTCTTGCTCCTGGTCATCCTTGCATCTCCTTGGGAGCCAGGTTGATGTCGAAGTGGGGGTCTCCTCATTTCTCTGCTCCTGGCGCTTTCCAGGGGCATCGTCCTATGTGCTTGAAGAGTCAGATAGCAATCTTCTTCTTTCTTCTTGGACTTGTCTTCCTCCTCATTGTCAGAGGACTCCTCCTCATCTCCGGACTCTTGAGTTCCAGATTTGGGGCAGTCGTCCTTCTTATGGCCAAACTCCCCACAGGTGTAGCAAGCCTTCTTGGACTTGCGCTGGTTCTCCTCCTGTCCTCCATCTTCAGCCGTGTTGTTGGTACACTCATATTTACCGTGGCCAACTTCTCCGCAGTTGTAGCAGGTGTTGTTTCTGCCTCCATCACGGCTCTGTCCACGGCCACGTCCACCACCACGGGCAGGTTTGGTACATTCAAACTTGCGGTGGCCTTCTTCCCCGCAGTTGTAGCAGCCTCTGTTATCTCCACTTCCGAGTCTACCACGCTGTCCGCCGCGGCCTCCTGATGAAAATTGCTGAATCATTCTCACAATGTTTAATTTTTCACTTGTCTCCCCAGAGAGAAGTGGCTGCTTTAGTTTATCAACAATGTATATTTTCGAGTTTAAGTGCTGGCCTTTATTTTGAAGTTTTACGTGGATCATTCCAACTGTTTCCAAGGGTATTCCATTTGGACCTTGTAATATTTTATCAGATTTTTCCAGTTTTATTCTTTGGAAACTTTGATAATAATATTGTAGGGGGAGCACGTTGACATCAGCTCCGGTGTCAATTTTAAAATTAATTTGTCTATTATTTACCTTAATTGGTACTATCCATTTCTTGGAATTATCCTCTACAGATCCCAAAAAAGCTATCTCTGATTTTATTTCATTTATGGCTTCTGATCTACATACTTTGGCATAATGGCCCTTTTTCTTGCATTTACTACAATACGAGTTCATAGCTGGACAATTTTTCCAATCATGATTATTTGAATTGCCACACCTGGTGCATCCATGTGATGACCCTCCCAACTGGTTTGACTTGAATTGTCTTATTTTTGGTTCGTGCCTTTTTGCTTCTTTTATATGATTAGGCATTTTCTTTATTTGATCTACAGAATCTTGTTGGTAAAGGCTAGACTGCTGTTCTTTGACACTTTCTAATTGCTTTGCCATTAGTATGGCTTTTACTAAGGTCAAGTCTGTATCAAGTTGCATTCTTTCAGATAATGCTCTATCCCTTACTCCAACAACTATCCTATCCCTAATCAACTCATCATGTAACATCCCAAAATTGCAGTGCTCAGCTAGGCTATGGAGTGCTGTGATAAGCGCGTGTGTTCTCTAGGCAGTGCTGTTTGAAAATAAATGGTTCACAATTAAAATGAACTTTTTTAGCATTATAAAAGTAATTGCACAATAATTGTACAAGATTGTAAAAGCGTTCAAATTGTTCGTGTAATAATTACTTAGTGAGATAATTATTTCTTTGTCTGGTTAGCATCTTTGATGATATTCCACACATCTGTATATCTCCTGCTGTTAGATCTGCTCAATGTAAGACTCCGTTTATGAGCACAGGAATAGTAATGTAGCGATTCACTTCATACCGCAGAAATATGTAGCACTTACTTAAATTCTTTTGAAACGTTTACAATAATGTGGTCAGTAGCCATTCCGATGTCCTTCATCGTCACTTCTGGTAATATTATTTATCATACCAGGATACCTAAATACCCTGTATTGATATTTCAGTATAGATCAGCCATTTTCTGTTTCTGAACAATGCCAACTTAAGTAGGATGTGGTCATTACTATTTAGTGTCAGTAAAGCAGAGGCTCGTTTCTATATGCTGTTGTGTATGCGCAGAGAGTGATGCTTTCATAATACAGATTTTCCGAGATCTAAAAATGAAAAAGGTGATATTAAACATTTCCTTTTTTTCATAAAAATAATGTATATATGTTATATAAAAAATGAGATATTATGTTGATTTTTGATTATTTTGAGGATTATGAAATTAATAATTGATCAATATAATATAAATAATAATTTAATTTGAAAATAAAGATATTTGTTGAGCAGTCGTGGCAATAATTAAATAAAATTAGTTATCAAAAAAATGAAGATTTAAAATAGCTTTAATTGAGCTTATGCAATATAGAAAAAATAATAATTTGGTAAAAGTACTGCCTGGCTTAAGGCGTAATAATTAAAAATGAAAAACTTGGGAAACAACAACAATGAGTTTTTATAGGGGAAGCCTGACCTCTGGCGGTCGATTTAGCAGAGTATTTGAATCTATGAAATATAATTTTAAATAAAATAATATTTTTATATAACATATATATAGGTATTAAATTTTAACTATTCCAATATATATATAACAGCTTTACTTACTGCGATGGGTATTAGGAAGATCTTGCTCATCAGCGGGAAACCTTTTCCGCGGTTTCGTCAGTTTAATATTACAGATCGTTATAATTTTAACTTATAGATATTTTAGAATCATAAATTTTGACTAAGTTTGACAGGTGATAATATTCTTCTTGTTACATGATATTTCATAAGGCTTATTTGCTACTTCCCTCTTTTACAAATATGTAGAAACACTTTACAACGTACCACGTACCAACGCGGGCATAATCTAAAGATATTGAAAACTTCTCAAACAACAGCCACCTCTTATCAGACAGGTATTTTGCATAGTTCTACGATGGTTCTGTATAGTTTCAACTTTGAATTAGAGTTACCATTTATATGTATTGAATTAGAGTTACCACATTTATATGTATTGATATTTTCTCTTTTTCTCTTTCATTATTATTTATATTATTTTGATCTAAATTAACATGAAATTTGAAATATTAAATTTATATTATCCAATTATTATATTTAATTTAATTACCCTTTCTTCAATAGGTTTCAAATATGTATTTTTATTTTTGCTTATCCCTAGTACACCTGGTACAGGCCATGCTAAGCATGGTGGGTAGAAGTAGGCGTCTGCTTTTACTGTAAGTGTACCACATGTCTACACATGTGAAAAGCAGTTCGACTTTGCACTTACAAATGTGCCAGAGCCCTGTTTGGTTACTTGCACTCGCTGGAAGAGCTGAACTTTTGCAAGAATCAGAGGCCATAGGAGCATTTTTTTAAATCAGAAAAAAGTACCCAATGCGGGAATCGAACACGGGTCGTAGCGGTCGAAAACCAACGGTTTATACCATCCCTCCACCGAGCTCCAAATATGTACATAAAATTGGTATATAAAATTTAAAATATGCTTGTATATAAGCCAATCTATTTATCTTAAATATTTCAGCTGGATCTTAAGACTAAAATGTCTCAATAAGGGTCTTGTATATGAGATATTTTAAAATGTGGAGTGTCAGAGAGAAAAGAGGACAGCCTGAATAGAGACATGATCACTAACGGATGCCTAAATGGTAGTTTGTTATTTTTTTGCGCAATAACAATGCTATATGCAACTATATATATTTTTTTTCTTACTGACTTCAAAGATTAAGTACTTTCTAGGATCGGAAATATATAATCAGAATACCCCAAATACAATTATAGTGCAGCCGTGGCTATTTAATTGGCGGAACCGCTTGAAGAGTTCACTACTGATGAGCCAAGCAATCCCAATATTTTTATATCGCAGTTATATATTTTGTACACAGATTAAATTATCTATAATGGTTGATTATAAAATAAAACAACCGACCACTACCTGAATAAAATAGTGTTCACAGAACCTGCCTTCATCGTAAATATAACCAACATAAGTCACACCAAATATTATTTTATAACAACTACAATTATCGTAAAGATAGAGGATGCCTGGCCGGCATTCATATTTATATAAAAAATAGACACTTCGGCCAGTTGGAGTATTTTTATTTTCTCAACGTTTCGACAAAAATCTTTTGTCTTCGTCAGGAGAAGTAAATAAAAATAAAGCATTTGGCAAGGCGTTAAAAAAAAACTACAATTATGCAGCATTCTATTTGAAGTACTTTGATTTTATCGAGAAGAAAAAGCGAGGCTTGAAGTAACATAGTAACTTGAGTCACTTTCCAAAGGAAATATGATAAGGCTGTTATTCTACACCCATAGCCATTTTTAAAAAATAAAGATACCTTCTTTAAAATTGTTTCTCTCTCTGGCTATGGAAAATAAGTAGTGGCTTTTACAACCGGTTTTAAAAATAGTAAATATTTCAAAATGGTAAAAATGTTCTACATTTTAATAATAACAAAGAAGAATGTGTGGATGAGTGAGTTCTAGTATCATCGCTCAATTTTCTTTTAGTATTTTTTTTTCCTTTGTTATATTTTTTTGTATATGCACTCTTATCTTTTATAACATTTTTTATTTAACAGGAAGTATTATTAACGACTCAATAGAGATGGTGTACAGTTTATTTTTCAAAGCCATTCATATAATATTTTACGAACATTGGATTAATCTACTAAATCAAGAAATTATATTATGCGATAAAACTGATAATTGATTAAAAATATTTAAAAAATAAGCATATATATTGAAAACACAATATATTTATACCGTATATAATTTGACTTGAGAAGATGAGAAAAAGTGTATCTCAAGTTCGCCGCTAGATGGAGTGCGAAAACAACTCAAGCAAATAATCCTCCACCCGCGCGCGCCAACGGATTCTTTTGCAAACGATATTTATAGCCTGTTGTTTGCGACCATCAACAATGCCATTCTCTGCAAGGTCTTCTTCTCAGCAACGTGCCAAAATGATTTTTATTGAGCTGCTTTTATTAACTCAGGGAATATATTCTTCACGAAGTTATTCGTGAACGTTGGCTTTCTGGAAACATAAATTTCTGACTACAGAAACTCTAGGTTCAAATGAACGTGTAGATATTGTTAAAATGTTTATATATCAATACATAAGGAATTATATTCAGTATGTATCCAAATGTAGATAGCTAATAATTAAATAAATACTAGAAGGCATTTAATGAAAGGAAAGAGGTAAAATGCTAGCTAGAATTGCGTTTGTTTTTCGATTCTTTTTGTTTATATATTTTATTTAATTATGTCTTACTTTGATTAAAATTGGGAAGCTATTTTTATACCAAATAACAGAGAATATTCCTTATACTATTTCTTCTAATGAGCGAAAAGCGATGACTAAACAAAAGAGGTAAAATTGTGTGTACCAGTGTTATTCGAGAAGTTATAACACTTTGGTCTGCACGACATAATATAAGATGCGAGCAAATGACAAACAAAAAATTACTGTTCACAAAAAAAAAGGCAATAAGTGAGGACAGCATTTATTATTCCCATAACCCAACACAAAGAACTTTAAAATATTGGTAGATAATATAAAACATGGCAGCTTTTATAACACATGAGGTAACTGCCTTCTCTTTTGTATTAGGTCACAATCCTTGCTCCATGTGGTGCCCTTCATTTTCAAACACCGCCTGCAGACGATAGATGACAGAATAGACAGTATTAAAAAACATTTCTGTTGAAATTGATAAAACGTTCCATCTGATAGAAGCCTTCAACATGGCTAATGTGGTAGCCTGGCATCGATAAACACGCGACTTGATGTACCCCCCATAACCGAAGGCGTCAAGTCTGGTGATCTTGGAGGCCCCTGGTGTATAAAGTGGCGACCTCTCACGCGATATTCACCGTACCTATCCTTCAGCAATTGTTTGGCACCGCGGGAGATATGAGGAGGTCTTTCATCTTTTATAAATATTATTTCTATTAGTGCTTGTCTGTCCTGCAATATGGGAATAACTTTTCTCTCAAAAGTTGAACATAACGTTCACCAGTTACAAAAGCGGTTTTAAAAGTTCTTCCATTGATATTTTCAAAGAAAAATGGCCCAATAATAAAAGAAGATGTGAACCCACACAAAACTGTAACTCTGGGCTGAAAAAGTGGCATTTCTGTAAAATTCCTAGATTTTATGTTACCCAAATGCGGCTGTGTTTTGAGTGTTAAATTCTCCGTTTATAGAAAAGTGAGCTTCATCTGTCCACAGAACATTAGACAGCCAGTTTTCATCAATATCAATTTGCCGGAAAACCCATGCAGCGAATTCTTGACGCTTCTCAAAATCGCCGACAATCAATTCATGAAATCTTTGAATTTTGTATGGGTATTTTAAAAGAAAATTCTATATATGTGTGCTCGCCAAACTGTTCCATACGAAATCCCCGTTTGTCGAGCACTTACTTCTCCATACGTGGATAACGTTTCAATAGCTTCAACATTCTGCGAAACCGTAACAGCCACTGATTTGCATGTCGATGGTCTTTCACTACGAGGTTTTGCTTCCAGAGAGATACAGTCTTCTCAAAAATTTTAATCATTCGCCTTAGAGAGTAGTAACTCATGTGTCCTCACGGCTTCGAATACCATTAAAGGTACGAAACGCTCGTAAAGCTTCAATGGAAGATTCTGAATTGCAATAAAAATATTTCACCAAGAATGCTTTATCCTGTAGTGACGGCATTCCAGAGTAAAATAAATTATCAGAGATAGATAAATATTTTTCAAATGAATTAAAATAAATATAATCGATACTGAAGTTGAATTAAAAAATTTAGAAATTTATTATCTTCGAAATTTAAATAGCTGAGAAGATTTCAGGAAACCGCATCTGAAATATAATTATTTTTGCTACATGTTTTAATTTGCATATACCTATTTTACATATCTCAGATTGTATTTAAAAATCGTCAACCAATTTTTCTACTTTTGGCGAAATGGTGTTTTATTAATTTATCATTTGATATTATTAGGGTTCTTTCCTGGTATTCAAAAAGGAAAAATACGTGTCGATCAGTTATATTTTTCAATTTATCAAACAATTTGGCCGCTGAATCTCTGATTCTGGTAAAGCGCCATCTAGCGAATAAAATTGTAACTAAAATCAATTTCGAATATTTCATTATTTGCCCTGAAATTCGCATTGCATCCTGAACACAATGGTGTTTACCGCATTGCTCTAGCGCAAATATTCGCGGAGTTATTAATTTTAAAATTGTGCAAGACATTTGGATCATCCTGTACATTAAAAATTTCATACCTCAGGTAGAATAAAATAAATTATCTACAAGTATATCAATCACATTTATTATTTGTTAAATTTTAATTTAGGTCCAGCCAAGTGGGCTGATAAAATAGCTTTTTAATAAGTATTAAAAAAGTATAAATAGTAGGAGATAATAAATAACATGGGTTCCCCGTAGTACAAAACGCAACTACTCGGTATATTTGATATCCTAGATATATTTGTAAAATATTTATGTATAATATAAAATATGAATTTCGATAAAAAGTAGTTTTTTCGGCAGCGACTAAAAAGGTCTTACAAAAGAAAGGTCCATATGAGTAGTTGTTGTTATAATCTCGATTTTTATTAAACTCATTTTAGCCTACGAAAATAGTTTTAATTTTTATTGCGATTTAGCTTTAAGCACACGGCTTTTTACTTGTATGAATTAACAAATATATATATTTGTATTTATAAAAGTAAATTTGTCTCTCGAAATAAAATTATGCCAGCAATATCTTTTTATTTTCAATGTACTTAAAAAAATACCCGGAATAGTTTAATTTTTTCAAAGTCTGACAGTTGACCAAAACCACAAGCATTGTTTTATTAAAATATTTTCACGTTTCCATAAAATATACCTTTTTTTTGTTTGCAGAATGTTATCGTCAATTTTCTGATGCCAAAAATATCTGTACAACAAATAGGTATTCGTGATAATTAAAAATAAATGAATAGTTGATATTTATTCCGATGGATGGCGCAGTTGCCCGATAAGGAGATGCCTCTGTTCTTTTTTAAACTTTGAGCCTTATTCCAGTGCAATATCACATTTGTACTATTTTTTCACATTGATTGGCGTTCTCGCGCAATTTTGGCCTTAACTACCCGTTTCATGATTTTTCAGGATACCCGAATGACCAGTTTTTTGGTCGTTGAGGACAGCTTGCCCCACGCTGACGAGGATCAACAGCCCGAAATGCGTACGTGGTTAGTTTTTCTTTAATAATCAAGAATGGTTATATGGCCAATTATGGAATAATTGAAAGTCAAAGAATAGTTGATATTTTTCCGATAGATGGCGCAAGCCATCATCAACTTTCAGTTACTCGATTAGGAGATGCCTCCTTTATTTTTTAGAATATGTATTCGTTTCTGCGTAAAATATGACTACAGAAATGTTGCTGATGCTTCTAAAAGCATTCGGCGGAACATGCCTAAAGAAGCCCGTAGTATATAAAAGTATACGAAGCTCATTCCAAGATGATTAAGGACTCGGAACGTCAGTAAAATGAAATGAATAGGAAATTTTCATCATTTTCGAATACTCAAGGCCCATTTTAAAAAATACCAAGAAAGCAAGACCAAATAAATAAATAAACAAATTATGTGTGATGTTTCAGTAACAGCATTGTTACCATATTGAGACAAAATTACTGAATGTATTCAGTACTTTTGTCTGAAGATGGTAACAATGCTGTTACTGAAACTAAACATAATTTATTTATTTGTGTATTTGGTCTTGCTTCCTTGTGATTCTTATCTATATTTCAAAATACACCTCAATTATTTTACCTCAAACGGTATATATATATTTCCAAGACCTTAGTTATGATAGCATGTTGCAGTGTAATGTTGACCTGCAGGATGGGAAATAAACAATATTATGCCCAAAGACTTTAATTTGAAAAGTATTATAAAACGTTAAAAATATAATCTTAACTTTTAAAAGCATGAAAAAAAGCTATCGTGATTTGAATAAATTTAATCTAAAAACAAACAGCATGTAAAAGTATGCACCAATCGAAATCATTTATTAGCTCTAACTTTGCTGCCCCCAGCGGTAAAAGACTGGAGCTAACGCTTCTCATGGGTAGGTACTTTTTTTAAATAGTACATTAACTTAACAATATTCCATTTCTTGCTAACATAAATTAAAAAAAATAATATGCATAAAATAATGCAATTCTAAAAATCATACATTAAGTGTTTATTAATTATTTTATTAATATCTTGTAAATATCATTTATATTTCCTCTTTCTTCCATTCTATTAATTGAAGCACATGTCTTTTGAATAAAAAAGGCTTTTTAAATTGTCTCTTGTAGTAATTCTTTTCATAATCTAGCGTCCTTGGGTTTGTTAAATTGAAATTATTGTGTCCTGTGTCCCTTCTGAGTTCTACAAGAGCAGAATTATTAATTCTATCCCACTTCAGAGCATATTTATGGTTTCCATCCTTTCTTTTAATGTTCTGGATGTCTGTCCCACATAGCTTTGGTCACACTTCTCACACTTTACTTCATAGATAAAACCTGCTCTTTCTGTCAATTAGGTGTTTTTGTGCTTGTTTATGTATTGTGAAATAGTATTACATGGTTTCCTTGCATTTTTATTTTTTCATATTTTTTTAATGTATTGGTGAAATATTTTGCAAATCTTTGGTTAATATATGGCAGTGTTATAAATCTGTTTTTTTTTTTTTTGGTTTTTGCACTTTAGATTCTAAATCAAAGTATTATTTTCGTATTTTTCATTCATATCTTCTATTATTTAGTCTATCAATTTGATAGGAAAATCTTCTTTGATTAGGTCTTTTTTGATGTTGTTAATTTCTCTATTTCTCTTAACCACATCATCGATGAGTGCAAAAGTCCTATATGTAAGGACATTGACTAATCCCACTTTTTGACTAAAATGGTGCTGTTAACTCTAGTTCCAATAAGTTCCTGTATCAGTCGGATTTTTGAAGATAGAGGTGGCAATAATGTTATTACTATATGTTAATTTAATGTCCAGAAACTTTATTGATTTGATGTTATCTACTTCCATAGAGTAATTGATGTCAGGACATAGATTGTTGAAGGTATCCAATATTCTTTGGTCACTTCCCTAATTAATAATTAAAACAGAGTCATCCACACACAACGCTCGCCACTGGCTGTCGTGGGCGTAGACCTGGAGTCCGCCTTTGACTCATTAGACCGCAGCTTCCTCGAGTCCCTGCTAACGTCCCTCCGCCTCCCGCCGGCCTTCAGGGCCTGGATCAATATCCTCTACGCCGGGGCGGACGCCACGATCAAGGCCGGTGGCTTCCACACTACCGCCTTCCCCCTCCTCAACGGCCTAAGGCAGGGTTGCGCCGTGAGCGCCGCACTTTTTAGCATCGCCACGGGGCCGCTGCTACGTCGCCTGGAGTTGACCCTCGGCGTGGGCAACGTCACCGCCTACGCCGACGACATCGTCCTCCTGTTCCATCGCGACGAGGACTTCGAGCGGGTGGCGACCGTCTTCGAAGACTATAAGCAGGCCTCCGGAGTTGGCGTGAACCTCCGGAAGAGCGCTGGCCTCTGTTGCGGCGCCTGGCGCAACCGCGGCGACTCCCCTCTCGGCGCCTCCTGGTCGACCACCTCCATCAGGATCCTCGGGGTCGACATCGCCCCCAGGAGCACCGTCGCCCACCGGGAGCAGCATCTCCTGGCCCTCCTGGAGACACCTGCCGCAGATGGACGCCCTTCACCCGCGGCCTCTCCCTCGTCGGGCGAGCAAGAGCGGCGAACACGCTGGTGGGCTCTGTCATCCAGCACCAACTGCATGGCTATCTACCATCACCCCCGACCATCGCCAAGCTGCAGGCCCGACTGGCGAGATTCGTCTGGGGACAGGACCACACGGCGTGGCTTCCCGCCGATGTCATGGCCAGGCCAGTTGCCATCGGAGGCCTCGGCCTCCTCGATCTCGCGACCCAGCTCCAGCTCGCCTGCCTCAAGGGGGTGCAGGTCGCGCTCCGCGGGGGCAGAAATGCCTTCAGCTGGCTGGTCGGCGGCAACAGCAGGGAAGCCTGGATCCACCCTCCACCGGACGGCACCCGTCTCCAGCCCCGCCGTCTCCGGCTGCTGAAGCTGTGGGAGGAGGCCTCCAACATCCTGGGCCTCAACCACCGGGCGCTCCCCACGGCTCAGCTGCTGGACCTCCCCATCATCGGCGGCTGCCGGTTCCTCCGCCCTCCCGACCTCCTGGCCCCCGCCCGCTGGCGCGGAGTCCGGGACCTCATCGTGGAGGAACATCTCATCGCCCGCCCAACGCGCTCGGCCCTGGCTGACGCCGCGACCCTGGGCGCCTTCTGTCGGAGGCTGACCTCCGAGAACGCCGTGGGCTTCGGGGCGGAGTCCACGCCTTCATCTAGCTCCCTAGCTGCGGCCGTGGTGCTGCGAGGGACGGCCACGCCGTTCCTCAACGGCCTCACGTCCCGCTCGGCCCGACGGGCCCTGGATCGCCCGCGCCTCGCCGCCACGCCCATCTCAAGGTACACCTCGAGATGGTCGCTCACCATCGGTCCACCGCCATCCAGGATCGACTGGGCCTCGCTGCGGCGCTGCGCCTACTCGGGCCACGAGGCCGACGCGGCCCTCAAGTTGGCCCTCCACGCCCTGCCTCATCCGGCCCATCCTGCCTCGGGCGGCCCCTCCTGTCCTGCCTGTGGGTCCATCGACCGCTCCCTCAGCCACCGTTACTGGTGCTGTCCCTCCATCAGGCCTCTAATTAGAGAGGCTTTCAACATCATAGGGCGGCCCCCTGACCTGCAGGCTTGGATCTTCGGCGGGTCCGGCCTTGAGGACGACGCCCTTTCCATCCTGGCGTCGGCAAAGTTGCGAATATATCGCTACTTTGTCCAGGTTGGGCTCGGAGAAGCGGTGGAGGACCCGCTCATCGCCTGGTCCAGGACCCTCCAGCGTCGAGGTTTCCTATCTTCATCCCCCTTGTAAAATATATGTAATATACATGTAAATATTTCATTCCTTCTTTATGTAATATATTTATTTTTCTTCTCTTTCTCTCTCTCGTTGATAAATTGATGTAATATTGTCTAGAAGACAATAAATAATTTTTAATTGTCAAATTGTCACACACACACATATCTTCTAAAATAGTAAATATCATTTAAATGAATTCAGAGCCTTTATTTCTAATTGGCCTAATTTCTAATTGACAGAAAGAGCAGGTTTTATCTATGAAGTAAAGTGTGAGAAGTGTGACAAAGGCTATGTGAGACAGACATCCAGAACATTAAAAGAAAGGATGGAAAACCATAGATATACTCTGAAATGGGATAGAATTGAAAATTCTGCTTTTGTAGAACACAGAAGGGACACAGGACACAATAATTTCAATTTAGAAAACCCAAGGACGCTAGATTATGAAAAGAATTACTACAAGAGACAATTTAAAGAAGCCTTTTTTATTCAAAAGACATGTGCTTCAATTAATAGAATAGAAGAAAGGGGAATATAAAGGATATTTACAGATATGCCTTCAAATATATTTCTATTTTTTTAATTTACACTTCTAAATATAAGAAGAATATTTCAAGTTGTCTCAAAAAACTATATTTCCTTAACTGTTATCATGTTTAAACACATGATAACAATACTATTTAAGAACTTGCTATGATATTTTTCTCATTTATTCTTTTGTCTGATGATGGTGACAATGCTGTTACCGGAACGTCATACACTATTAAATTATTTGGATTAGGTCTTATTTTCTTGTAGTATATTTCTACTGAAATTTATATAAATATCTATGCGTAATTTTGAAATTTACATATGAATAGACGAATAATACTCATATATATTTTTAGCCTTTTAGAAATTGCTTTACACTTTAATGATAATATTTTACACTTGAATAACAATTTATTCACCCCATAATTACAATTTTTACACTTTATAACATCACCTTACTCGTTGTTGCAACACTTCAATGGCAACATATATGTATCATAATTTTTAACTTTAATGACTACATTCTCAATTTCAGTTCAAAATTCGATATACATAAAATGAAAGGATCTATAAGCACGCATTTTTCTTTTATACAAAATACAAACTTCTACTGTCCTTACTGCGAGGAAAAAATATATTGGGAGGGCTTGGCTCATCAGTGGTGAACCCTCCCAACCGGTTTCGCCAATTTAATCCACCAGACCGCTCCTAAGAGCTCTAATACTGTAATGGACGATTCTGCTTATATACGCAGCACTGAAGGATGGAATTTCAGAAATAGGTTTCAAGAAATTATGGATATAAGCTTATAGGACAGTAGAATTACATTCAAATATTTGCATCTGTTCTATAAGCTTATGTCCATACTTCTCTTCAAACCCATTTCTGAGATTCCATCCTTCAGTGCAGCGTTTATAAGCAGAATCGTCCATTACAGTATTAGAGCTCTTAGAAGCGGTCTGGTGGATTAAATTGGCGAAACCGCTGGGAGGGTTCACCACTGATGAGCCAAGCCCACCCAATATATTTTTTCCTCGCAGTAAGGACAGTAGAAGTTTGTATTTTGTATAAAAGAAACATTCGTGCTTATAAATCCTTTCATTTTATACGTATAGATGGCGCGTTATTGCTTTGTGTTAATATATATATATATATATATATAAACTAGAAGAATGACCCACGAGACTCGGCTCGTACCCCACACGAAGCGCGCCAACCGCGCCTGCAGCCGGCCGATGGTGGCTTCAGGTGGAAGGTAGCCATGGAGGTGGTGCAGGATGGAACCCAACACCAGGCAGTTGGCCGCGCGAGCACGACCAACCTGCGACAGGCCGCGGGCTCGCTCCAGCAGCCCCATTAGGTGTGAGGCCTGGGAGGCGACGGTGTTTCTGGTGGTGATGGTGCAGCCCATGACGGTCAGCGACTCGGACGTCCAGGAGATTCCCAGAGGAGAATCCGTCCGGTGCTTCTAAGAACCGCACCAGAGCCCGCAGCTCTTCGTGATGTTGACAGCCACCCCGGAAGACATGCGGAACTCTTTGAAGATCAGAGGCACGAGCTCAAACTGAGCGTCGAACCTGATGAAGAGTACGATGTCTTCCGCATAGGCGACCACGTTGCCGCGGCCCAAGGTCCTCTCGAGGCGGCGTAACAGAGGTCCAACTCCGATACTGAAGAGCGCGGCGCTAAGACGGCAGCCCTGCCTCACCCCGTTGAGAAGCGGAAGGACCTTGATGTAGACATCTCCAACCCGGATGAAGGCGTCTGCTTCCCCATAGAGGACAGCAATCCACCATAGGAAGGTAGATGTTAGGCCAAGCTTCTCCAGCAGGGCGATCAGGTAGCTCCTTGCTCAGGGTGTCGAAGGCCGACTTTAGGTCCAAAGAGATGACAGCCAGCGGCGTGTTATCAGCATGATGACCTTGCTGCGCCTTGAGGATGGAGGTAAGGCCCCGCGAAGTCGCGAAGCCTCGAAGAATTGCCAAAGAACTTCAGCAAAGAAATCTTCAAAGTGTTTGACAAACTCGCAGGGTAGTTCTTCCCATCCCTAGGCACGGCCATTTGGCAGGCGATGGATGGCTGCCGCTATCTGGTCACGGGAGAGGTCGGCGAGAAAGATCTGGTCCCACTCGTCGAACTACAGGGGAGTCACTTCAGCTAGGAAGTCGGCGATGGCTTCTTCCGAGCTTGTAGCCTGAGCGAAGCGACTGCTTAAGCGCTCCAGAAGGTAACGCTTAAGCTGGCCCCGGAGATGGCGTTGCCGTCGTCGTTGCCTCCCACAGGCTCAGCAATCTCCTCCTCCTAGGCAAGTGCCAGACGTCAGGAGCCGGCGGTGTCAGCCACGCCCGGCTGCGGACCAGCCAAGAGTAGCCGTTGGCGGCGCCGCGAAGAGAGGCCTGGACCCCCTTCAGGCAGGCGAGCCGAAGCTGGCCCGCGATGTCAAGCAGATCGACGCCACCATCGGAGACTGGACGAGCCAGGATGCGCCCGGGGAGCCACGAGACTCGACTCGTACCCCACACGAGGCGCGCCAACCGCGCCTGCAGCCGGCCGATGGTGGTTTCAGGTGGAAGATAGCCATGGAGGTGGTGCAGGATGGAACCCAGGACCAGGCTGTTGGCCGCGCGAGCACGAACCACCAGCGACAGGCCGCGGGTGAAGAGCGACCACCTCGCAATGGCTCCTTCCAGCAGCCCCATCAGGTGTGAGGCTGGGAGGCGACGGTATTTCTGGTGGTGATGGCGCAGCCCAGGACGGTCAGCGACTCGGACGTCCAGGAGATTCCAAGAGGAGAATCCGTCCGGTGCTTCCAGGAACCGCACCAGAGCACGCAGCTCTTCGTGAAGTTGACAGCCACCCCGGAGGACATGCGGAACTCTTCGAAGATCAGGGGCACGAGATCAAACTGAGCGTCGTCCCTGATGAAGAGTACGATGTCGTCCGCATAGGCGACCACGTTGCCGCTATCCAAGGTCCTCGAGGCGGCGTAGCAGAGGTCCAACTTCAATACTGAAGAGCGTGGCGCTGAGACGGCAGCCCTGCCTCACCCCGTTGAGAAGCGGGAATCCTTGATGTAGACATCTCCGACCCGGATGGAGGCGTCTGCTTCCCCGTAGAGGACAGCAATCCACCCTAGGAAGGTAGATGGTAGGCCCAGCTTCTCCATCAGGGCGAACAGGTAGCTCCTGCTCGGGGTGTCGAAGGCCGACTTTAAGTACAAAGAGATGACAGCCAGCGGCGTGTCATGTCTGGATGCCCCGGCGGTTTCGTCACACACTCGCGCGATGTTCCAGGAGGATGACCGTCCTGGAACGGCGTAGGTCTGACATTGGGGCACCAGGTCTGGAAGATGACGTCGCAGACGGGCCATTAGCACGCCGCTGAGGACCCTGTAGTCGGTCGTTGGCAGGCTGATTGGCCGGAGAGCCTGTAGACCCGGACCACCGTACACCTTCGGCAGCAGGATGACCTTTCTGTGCCTTGAGGATGGAGGTAAGGCCCCGCGAAGTCGCGAAGCCTCGAAGACTTGCCAAAGAACTTCGGCGAAGAAATCTTCAAAGGCTTTGACAACCTCGCAGGGTAGTCCGTCCCATCCCGAGGCATGGCGATTTGGCAGGCGATGGATGGCTGCCGCTATCTGGTCGCGGGAGATTTCGGCGAGTAAGAGCTGGTCCCACTCGTCGAACTCCAGGGGAGTCACTTCAGCTAGGAAGTCGGCGATGGCTTCTTTTGAGCTTGAATCCTGAGCGAAGCGACTGCTTAAGCGCTCCAGAAGGAAACGCCTTAGCTGGCCCCCGGAGATGGCGTTGCCGTCGTCGTCGGTGAAGGTGGAGGGAGAGCGACGTCTGGCTCGGAGGGAACGCCCGAGGTCCGACAAGGAAGGATAGTCGGAGCGGGCAGTTTCGTTCCTCCAGTCTCCGCCTCAGGAAGAGGCTTTCTCTCTCGATGTATCCACCGCCGGACTCGGCGACGGCAGGCGTGAGTGACCGAATCTCCGCGACCAGATTTGCTTTGATCCTGGTCCAGTGTTCCCATAACATCGGAGGTAAGAGATTTGCTAGGTCTTCCAACACTTCATCGATGAACGTTTCCATTCGATCGAAGAACAGGTCTGACCGTAGCAGCTTGCCGATGCAGCATCGAAGAGGGTGGCGACGTCGACGAGGTCGGCTTGGTCCTGGAGCTCAGCGAGGGCTTATGCTGAACCTGATGCCAGGTCCTTCGCCGACTCCTCGGAGATGTTCAAATCACCGAGGATCCACGCACCTTCTTCACGCGCTAAAGCTGCGATGATTAGGAGGTGGCGGCAGCGCTCTTCAGGAGCATGAGAGTCGTGGGCGTTGACACACGTCATGGAGACTCCCCGGACGGTGGGGTCGATGACAGCTAGAGAGAGCGAGAGAGACAGAAGCGGTCTGTCGATAGACAACTCTAGAACATACTGCCGTCCCCCTGAAAAAAACCTGTCCTGTGTACAGGGGTCGTCTATAAAAAGTCCCTGGAGGGGGTGCCACCTGGGCTGGACGTTGCCATTTTCCTCCCTTCTGGCCCGTAGATGCCACCAGCTGACCGACCACTCTCTGGCTTTTTATTTTGACGTTGAAAGGTTTTCGAATAATAATTTCTTGAATATCTTGAATATCCTTAGAGTTATTTACAGATTCGTAGCTTTAACTCGCAAGCAGCGCCACCTTGCGACGGAGATAGGCTTAGGTCTGCCCCACCCCCTGTCGAGAGAATGTAATCGTCCGGCCGCGGCTGGATGGACAGTCCAAGTACCCACCGACCAATCAGAGGGGTCAAGAGGTCCTGGCGCGCGGGGGCAGAGTTGGTGACACAGCTGTGCCAAGTAGACAAGAAAAAAGCCTCGCGGGGGCTTGCCTAAGATGACCTCCGGGAACTTCGTCCATCTTCCATAAACGACCATGATTTTATTCAACTTATCGAGTATTTTTCAAGGGACCGGGAAAAATGTTCACTGGATAAAACGATGATTTTGTAATGTAGAAAATTAGGAAAGACAAAATTCAGGATGACACGGCACACAGGGACCGGGAAAAAAATGATCACTTTATCGAGAGATTCAAATTTACGAGTTTCAAATTATCAAAATATATCTTTTTTTTAATAAGTTTATAGAGAATTGTTTTAACAAATGTTCGTTAGACAAACCTTTACTCGGGTAAAACCCGGGCAAAGTCGGGTACATCCGCTAGTTAAAAATAAAAAAGGCATATCCTGACCAGGAGCACACGTGCCTTTAAGATGGCAGAGCCATCTAGTGGAACAGAAATCACCTAAACATTGATTTTGCCTTTTCCCTGATATTTGGCCAACCCAATATTTTGATAAATCAAGAAAGATCATCCACGAACGCGTTTCGCGCTGTTGGCGCTCGTCAGCGTGGAGTAGGCTGCACCACTGCAACTTAAAAGATTTTCGGTCATAGAGGCTTCTTGAGAAACCAAGAAATGGGTATTTATGGCCAAACTGCTTTATACATGGTTTTGACTTTACATATACAGGGTGATCCAAAAGTCTTGCACAATTTTAAAATTTAATAACTCCGCGAATATTTGCGCTAGATCAATGCGGTAAACGCCATTGTGTTCAGGATGCATTAGGAATTTTTATGGAAAATTTTGAAAAATTCGAAATTGATTTTAGTTGAAATTCTATTCGTTAGATGGCGCTCTAACAGAATCCGAGATTCAGCGGCCTGTTTGAAAATTTGAAAAATATAGCTGATCGACACATATTTTTTCTTTTTGAATACAAGGAAAGAACCCTTATAATATCAAATGATAAATTAATAAAACACCATTTCGCCAAAAGTAGAAGAATTGGAGTGACAATTTTTAAATACAATCCGAGATATGTAAAATAGGTAAATGCAAATTAAAACATGTAGCGAAAAAAATTATATTTTAGATGCGGTATTATGAAATAGATTGAAAGTTTTAAAAAACGCTGCTGAAATCAATACACGTTTTTCTGAAATGTTAATATAGTACCAAAAATTATTATGGCACTACTAATAGGATTTCTTGCTATACGAAATGTATAGTTTCTTGAAAAATTGGGGACGCTTAACTGGATATTTGTCATGATTCAACAAATGATATAAAGAGGAGGGTGACGAATCTATTTATCACCCCCCTCTTTATTTCATTTGTTGGATCATGACAAATATCCAGTTAACTAGTCAAGTGTCTCCAAATTGTCGTTCCATACTACAAATATTCTATGGGCTTGTCAAATGTTATCATTGCTTTTTATACTGTACAAAATTTTTAAAATGTGTCCCCTCAAATAAAACTCATTTTTAGATCGACCTTTTCCTTTGAATAACGTGGTAGAAATTCATTTTGTATTTTTTTTTTTTTGCAAAAGTTCTAAAGTTAGGGATGTACAGAGAATATTCCTTATGCTATTTCTTCTAATGAGCGAAAAGCGTTAAACTAAACATAACCACCTTATCTAAACCTGCATTTGTTGGATCAGTCTCATTACAATAGCCAAAACAGCGTCCCCTTTTGATACTGAGAATATTAATTTTTTAAAAATCATATATTTATTTGAACTAGTCAATATAAACTAACCACATTATAGGTAAAAATTCAGGAAAGTGTGTACTGTGATTGGGGTTGATATATTGAGAAAAATTCATCTCCTGATCGTGTAACTGAAAGTCGCCGATGGCTTGCGCCATTTGTCGGAATAAATATCAACCAATAGTTAATTTTTAATTATTCCAGATAATTACCGAATTACCCTTTCTTGAATAATCGAGAAAAGTCAACCACGTACGCGTTTCAGGCTATTGGTCATTCTTTGAATTTTCAGGAAGCTTCATAGACTTGCATTTTTAGTCGTTGAGATACAGCCTGCATCACGTTGAGAGAACATATGGCCTGAAACATTTAGGTGGTGGTTGCTCTTTATTGATCAATCAAGATATAGAGTAATCCAACAATATTATGGGGTAAAATTATGTGTACCAGTGTTATTCGAGAAGTTTTAACACTTTAATCTGTACGACATAATATAGGATGTGAGCAAATGACAAACAAAAAATTACTGTTCACAAAAAAAAAAGAAAAAAAGGCAAGATGTGAGGACAGCATTTATTATCCCCATAACCCAACACAAAGAGCTGAAAAATATTGGTAGATAATATAATACATGGCAGCTTATATAATATTTTGGCAAAGAAATATTTTATTATTTAAAATTTAATATTATTCAATGAAAATATACATAGAATGTTATAGACCATTTCCAACCTAGACCGCAGCAGCTGAAACAAGTAAACGGAAGACACGATACCAACGAATGGCGAACCACGCGGACGCCCTGGCCACGTCGTGCGCTACTGCCGTGACAGGAAGAGAGAATATGAAGGAGAACAAACTTGGAATTACAAACAGATAGATAGGCTAGAGCCTAGAATATTCTATAAAAATATATATTACTCTGTATTTGTGAAATCATCTTTAAAATATTTCTTTGCTTGCTTGCTTAAGATTCCCTAGCTGTAGATAATTTGGCTGACCTGTTAATAATTGTCGACTCGTCGCTGTGACGTCATCAATAAATACTTTTACATCTTAGGATATTTCAAGGCTTGATTTCTACGCTACAACTGGTGAAGAAGCTGGATCGATACCCATTCAGAAAAAGAAAACGTAAAATTGATTCGGTTGAGCAAGAAGAAACAACTATGACCATCAAGAAAGAAGCAAAAAATCAGGTAGGTTCATTTTTTATACAACATCTACCTAGAAACCCCTCAATGTTCTCTGGTGAGGGTGCTGAAGATCCCCATAACTGGTTGAAAAAGTACGAACGTGTGGCGAAGCATAACCGATGGGATGAAACACTTTGTCTCGCCAACGTTTACTTTTATTTGACCGGCACTGCTCTCAAATGGTTTGAGAACAATGAGGAGAGCATCCTGACATGGAAGGAGTTCAAGTCCCAGTTAAAATCAGTTTTCGGAAAAAACGAAAACTTGAGGTTACGAGCAGAGAAAACCTTAATAACTCGCGCACAATTAAAATGTGAAAGCACCGCATTTTATATTCAAGACGTCCTGCGCCTCTGCAAAGAGGTACCCTCATATGAATGAGGAAGATAAAATATCCCATTTGATGAAAGGGATAGCAGAGGAGCTCTACCAGGCACCTCTCCCAAGAGATGCACATACCACTGAACAATTCGTTACCGAGTGTCGCCGCATTGAAGTGCTACATTGTAAGCGAGTGACCCCAACCAGGTACGAGCGACTACCAAATGTGGCGTCTCTCAGTGATCATGATGACAGGGCAGATCTGTCATCTGTGATTAGGCAAATAGTTCGCGAGGAGGTACAGCGAGCATTAGCCTCTCCTCGAGAAGAACCAGACATTTCTGCAATTGAACATATGGTGCAGCAAGAAATTGAAAAAACCATTGCGCACAATTTCTAGAAGTTTCCCTCAGAATGGAGCGCCAAGGCCATTACCAAGCCCTAAGTACGAGTTCCAACCCAGATATTTCCAACCTAGACCGCAGCAGCCGAAACAAGTAAACGGAAGACACGATACCAACGAATGACGAACCACGCGGACGCCCTGGCCACGTCGTGCGCTACTGCCGTGACAGGAAGAGAGAATATGAAGGAGAACAAACTTGGAATTACAAACAGATAGATAGGCTAAAGCCTAGAACATTCTATAATTCTCGGAGCAGCCAAGAGCCCAACGACGACCTGCCAAGAGAATATAGACGCCGCTACCTAAGCCCCTCTCCTTACACTGGCCGAAAAGGACAATATTCGTCTCCTGATAGAAGACCCAGCCAGTCGCCTCGCCATTCCCGTCAGGAAAACTAGAAGATGCGTCTTATTTTGGAGGTGAGGGCGCAAAATTTATTAATCCTCCCTTATCAACTACATTAGAATTAAAAGAAAATTACATAGACATTAAAATAGAAGGAAAAATGACGCGTGCCCTCGTCGACTCAGGAGCCTCATATTCTGTCATTTCTGAGAGGTTCAGACTCCAACTAAGAAAAATAATGTCTGCCTAAATTGACGTCGCATTACCAGTAGCCAACGGTAAAATTGTAAGACCAAAAGGACGCTGCACACTTAAACTGGACTTGAATGGACTACAGGAAAGCTTTGAATTCGTCGTTATGGAAGACTTTAGTCACGAAGTTATTCTTGGTTAGGACTTTTTGAAGTTATCTAGGGCGATAATTGATTCAGCTGACGAAACACTCTTCTTAGAAAAATGTCTTTTTGAGGATACCCCTAAGAACAGCTCACCTCTCTACTCGGAATTGGAATATAGAATCGAGAGCCCGCCTCTATTCAGTTAATAGAAGTAGCAAGTCGTGACATTCCTAATGATGCAATTGTGGTGGCAGAATGTCGAAAATAGCTATTGCTAGAAAGGGAACTAACGGCTCCCTCCTCTGTCATTTCACTTACCAATAACCGAGCTAAACTTTGGGTGGTGAATTGGAGTTCATATCCGAAACTAATCCCACAGGGGATGCATGTAGCCGATAGTGCTGTCATCAAAGATAGTCAATTATGTACTCTAGCTGATTGTAACCAAGTTTAAACAGAGGCGGAACATTCTGAAGACCCAAAAATCTCGGAATTTTTTATAGATGATTCACTTGATGAATCTCAAAAAGAAAAATTAAGAAATTTGTTAAAAAAAACTATACGGATATTTTCGAATTTAGTAAAAGAAAACAATTCAAGGACGTCAATGTTAAACACCGAATTAACACTGGAGACCACCTACCGACCAAACAAAGACCTTACCGAGTTGCACCAAGAGAACGCCAAATTATTCAGGATGAGGTAAACAAGATGGAAAAACTTGACATCATTCAGCCCTCTGAAAGTCCGTGGGCCTCACCTGTAGTATTGATAAGAAAAAAAGGATGGAAGCTGGAGATTCTGCGTCGATTACCGCCGCCTTAACAAAATAACAAAAAAGGATGTCTACCCTCTCCCAAGGATCGACGACACTTTAGACTGCTTACGGGGAGCTAGATTTTATTCTTCCATGGACCTCCAATCAGGGTACTGGCAAATCGACGTAGAAGAATCGGACCGTGAGAAGACCGCATTTATAACTCCAGATGGACTGTACGAGTTCAAAGTAATGCCATTTGGGTTATGTATTGCTCCAGCTACCTTCGAACGAATGGTAGATAATCTTCTGAAGGGTCTTAAGTGGACTATTTTCTTGTGTTACCTCGACGACATCATCGTTTTTTCAGATGGCTTTGAAGAACATCTAAGACACCTTCAACTTGTATTAAATTGCCTTAAGAAAGCCGGATTATGTCCCAATTCCAAGAAATGCAAGTTTGGTGCAAAAACTATCACGGTTCTTGGACATGAAGTGAGTGAAAATGGAATTCGTCCCGACCAAGAAAAGATTCGAGCAGTCCGCCACTTCGCTACGCCAAGGTCATTGAAGGAAGTTAGAAGTTTTCTTGGCCTTTCATCCTACTACCGCCGCTTCATACCCAATTATGCCCACGTAGCCCAACCCTTGAATGACCTTTTGAAGAAAGACTCAGCATTTAATTGGAACCAGGATGAGCAAAATGCATTTGAAGCTCTCAAGTCAGCGTTAATTTCCGAACCCGCTCTTGGACATTTTGATTACTCAACTCCAACCGAAATACACACTGACGCAAGCAACTACGGAATAGGAGCAGTATTAGTGCAGATACAAAAGGGAAAGGAAAGAGCCATTGCTTATGCATCCAGAACCTTAAATGAGGCAGAAAAAAAAATTCAACCACAGAAAGGGAATGCCTTGCCATCATTTGGGCTATAAATAAATTCCGACCATATGTCTTTGGACAGCTGTTCACTATTGTTACAGACCACCACTCTTTGTGCTGGCTGACCAACCTTGAAGACCCATGTGGGAGGTTAGCAAGATGGGCACTTCGGCTGCAAGAGTTTGACGTCACTGTCGTGTATAAGAGCGGAAGGAAACATCAGGACGCAGACTGCTTATCAAGAAGTCCATTAGAATACAGTGAAGATATGGAGGAAGATATTCCAAGCATAGTGACTTTGCAGAACTTTAGCGAAGAGCAGATGAATGATCAAGCTCTTATAAAAATCGCTGGCCAATTACAAAGTACTCCTAATAATTCCTTTGTAAAAATCGATAATACTCTCTACAGAAACAAATATGATCCAATGGGTAAACCACCACTTATGGTGGTTCCACGCCATTTAAGGCAGGAATTACTGAAAAATTTCCATGATTCACCCACGGCTGGTCACCTCGGATTTACTAAAACCTATGACCGAATAAGAAAAAAGTATTACTGGCCCGGAATGTATAGAACGGTTAGAAGGTATGTGGCACACTGTTCAGATTGTCAGAGGCGTAAACATCAGCCCCAACTCCCCTCAGGGCACTTACAGCCAATACCTGTTCCTGAAGTTGCCTTTGAAAAGGTAGGAATGGATCTCCTGGGGAGATTTCCAACATGAGAAGGTGGCAACCGTTGGATTATTGTATGTACGGACTACTTAACGAAATATACGATAACTAAAGCCCTACCCCACAAGTGAATCCATGGAAGTTGCCAAATTCTTCATAAAGCACGGCGCGCCGAGGGAATTAATCACGGATAAAGGAAGGAACTTCACATCTTCAATGATAAGTGATCTGAACAACCAGTGCAGAATAACCCATCGGAAGACGACCGCCTATCACCCCCAGACAAACGGACTCACGGAGAGGTTGAATAAGACCATAGCAGACATGCTGTCCATGTATGTAGATGTCAACCAGAAAGATTGGGACAGGATTCTTCCATTCGTTACATTTGCATACAACACAGCAAAACAAGAGTCTACTGGGTTCACCCCATTTTTCCTTGTACACGAGGGTGAAGCCGAGACTCCACTGGACGTGTTATTCCCCAAGTTATTGCCAGAAGACGACGATTTCATCCAAACTCTAGGGGCAAGAGCCGAAGAAGCACTTATCCACTCCATGAGATCTCAAGATAGCAATAAACATCGCTATGACGCCCATCACAGAAATATAATTTATCAGCCTGGAGATCTTGTATGGATCTTTATCCCTGTGCGTAAAGTGGGATATTCGGAAAAACTAATGAGACGTTACTTCGGCCCATACAAAGTAACCCGAAAAATATCTGATCTGACCTTTGAAGTTGAAACATTCGGAAACCAGCAAGGTCGTCGTAAAACAAAAGATTTAGTTCACATTTGTAGGATGAAACCAAATTTAAACCCAGACGACCAGGAGGACCACCTAGAAGAGGACCCAGAAGATGACTCGACAAACTTCCAGGAAGAAGACATCCCCACTGAACGAACACAACAACCACAGACCCGCGAAGAGATCTCAGGCCCTATCACTCGTTCTCGAGCCTTGAGACTGAGGATGTAAGTCCTTCTGAGCATCGGGTCGATGCTCTTTATAGGAGGAGGCTATGTGGCGGGGAAATATTTTATTATTTAATTCAATATTATTCAATGAAAATATATATATTCAACAGATTATAAAAATATATATTACTCTATATTTGTGAAATCATCTTTAAAATATTTCTTTGCTTGCTTGCTTAAAATTCCCTAGCTGTAGATAGTTTGGCTGACCAGTTAATAATTGTCGACTCGTCGCTGTGACGTCATCAATAAATACTTTTACATCTTAGGATATTTCAAGGCTTGATTTCTACGCTACAATATAACACTTGATGTAACTGCCTTCTCTCTTGTATTAGGTCACAATCCTTGCTAATTTTGCGCCCTTCATTCTCAAACACCGTCTGCAGACGATGGATGACAGATTGGACAGCAAAAATCACATATTTGTTGAAATTGATGAAACGTGCCGTCTGATAGAAGCCTTCGAAATGGCCAATGTGGTAGGCCGGCATCGATAAACACGCGACTCAATGTACCCCCCATAGCCAAAAATCGCAAGGCGTCAAGTCTGGTAATCTTGGAGGCCACTGGTGTATTAAGTGACGACTTATCACACGATCTTCACCGAACGTATCTTTCAGCAATTGTTTGACACCGCAGGAGATATGAGGAGGTCCTCCATTTTGCAGGAATGTTATTTCATTTAGTGCTAGTCTGTCTTGCAATATGGGAATAACCTTTTCTCTCAAAAGTTGAACATAACGCTCACCAGTTACAGAAAATGTTTTAAAAGTGGTTCCATTCATTTCTACAAAGAAAAATGGCCCAATAATAAAAGAAGTGAAACCACACCAAAATGTAAATCTGGCCTGATGAAGTTCTGTAAAAATCCTTGGATGTTCTGTTGCTCAAATGCGGCTGTTTTGAGTTTTGAATTTCATCAATTTCAAAATGCCGGAAAACCCATGCAGCCAAAATTTAACGCTTCTCAAAATCGCCGACTTTTAGCTTGTGAAATCTTTGAATTGTGTACGGGTATTTTTTAAGAAAAATTATAGTTCTCTCTAAACTGTTCCATACGAAATTCCCGTTTGTCGAGAAACTTGTAGAGCACTTACTTCTCCATACGTGGATAACGTTTCAATAGCTTCAACATTCTGAGAAACCGTAACAGCCACTGATTTGCATGTCGATGGTCTTCCACTCCGAGGTTTTGCCTCCAGAATTCCAGTCTTTTCAAAATATTCTATCATTAGCCTTAGGGAGTAGCAACTCACGAGTCATTTTTCGCTTCGAATACCTTTAAGGGTACGAAACGTTTGTAAAGTTCCAGTGGCAGATTCTGAATTACAATTTAAAAAATTCACCAAGTTTGCCTTATCCTGTAGTGACGGCATTCCAAAGTAAAATAAATTATCAGAGTTAGATTTTTTCAAATGAATTAAAATAAATATAATCGATACTGAGAGTTGAATTAAAAAATTTAGAAATTTATTATCTTCGAAATTTAAATAGCTGAGAGGATTCCAGCAAACCGCATCTGAAATATATATTTTTAAACATGTTTTAATTTACATATTCTATTTTACAAATCTCAGATTGTATTTAAAAATCATCAACCAATTCTTATTTTGGCGAAATGGTGTTTTATTAATTTATCATTTGATATTATTAGGGTTCTTTTCTTGTATTCAAAAAGAAAAAAATACGTGTCGATCAGTTATATTTTTCAATTTATCAAACAATTTGGCCGCTGAATCTCTGATTCTGGTAGAGCGCCATCTAGCAAATAAAATCGTAACTAAAATCAATTTCGAATTTGTCATTATTTCCCCTAAAATTCCCATTGCATCCTGAACACAATGGTGTTTACCGAATTGCTCTAGCGCAAATATTCGTGGAGTTATTAATTTTTAAAGTTGTGCAATACTTTTGGGTCACCCTGTATATATACAACTTGAAAGAAATATATATATATATAATTTTTTTTGTTCGATTAAAAATTGGGTATATAAAATAGTAAATTTCGAAAAAAAACGTTTCTATTTACACTGAAATATTTTCGAATTACAAATTTCAAATAAAATTTGAAAATAATAAAAAAATCAAATATTGTATTATTTTATAAATCTTTGTTAGTAAATCTGAAATTATGTTATTAAAATGTAAAATGTTGATTCAAAAGAGTGTAAAACCTATATTATTATATTATAAATAATGAATTTTTATAAAATCATAAAGAATCGTATATTTACTGTATATGCGTTTAGAAGAAAATATAGGCTCAATGATATATTTCTGATAATAATAATAATAAAAAAAAAACAGAATTAGAAATATACTTATGATGTTGCTGACATCTTCTACTTTGTTATTCTAGCAGTGTCGCCTACCGGTATGCAAATATGGTAGATTATCGCCACCGATATTGAGCGGAAACGTCTGCTTAAGAATGTTTTGTGGTATTATCACGTTTGTTTGGTTTCTTTCCTCATAGTTATTGAAATGTAATATTAATCTTTTGGTTATATATACATAATATAATATTAAAAAACAATATAAATAAAAATTATTTTTAATAATATAATATTAAAATAATGTCATTATATATATAGTTTAATGTTAAAATATAAGAATATTTATATAAGATATTTTTAGTATAAATGTATTATACAAATATCAAAAGTTTTTTTAATAAAAATTTCATATTTATATATCAATTTTTCTTTTATAAAGGGTATGAAATTTCTATAACAAAAATATCTTGTTACAAAAATGTATTTTCAGATTGGAACAAAAATTAGGGTTGTTGAAGAATATTTTTGAGGAAAAACGATTAGAGATTTCAGAACAATTAATTGTTTTATTACATAATTTGGTTGTCATAAATTGAGAAAGTTATTATGTCGTTAGATCCCCACTGGGCTGGGAGCAGGCTGCCACCCGGCGTGTCATGAAGTGATAAAGATTCCGAATGGTGTGCTGCGGGATTTCTTGCCAGATTGTCTCCAAATGTCGGGATGAATAGTCAACATTTTGGGATGTTCACAATCGCCTTCCCATCACGTCCCTAAAGGTGCTCTGTTATTGAGAGTTCAGGCTACTTTGCTGGCCATGAAAGAGTTCGGCAAGATTGAGGACAATCCATAGTAACACTTGCAGGTGTGGCCAGGCATTATTTCGTTGAAAAGTAAGCCTAGGGTAATGTGAGAATAAAGGAAAAATAAACAAGCCGTAGAATATTATCTACGTACCAATGTGCTGTTAGGTTACCAGGAATGACTACCATTGGATCCTGAAATCAAATAAAATGGTACCTCAGACAATAACTCCCTATTGCAAAACCTGTGTGGTGTTCGAAAGTAAGGCCAGGATCCACATGCTGCTCAAGAGTTCTTCAGCCACGCTTGAGACGGTCGCCAGGACACAGTGAAAAACTGGATTAGTCACTAAAGAAGATACGTCCCCAGTCGGCATAGTTCCAATTTGATCGCTCCTGACACTATTGTATTGGTCATGCCGATGTATGAGTGTGAGGGTTAGGTAGGCATCGTAAGAGTCGGCGAGCTCTTAGATTGCGCTCTCTCAGTCGTCTGGTAATGGATATTTTAGACACTTGTGTGCCGGTCACACATTGGATAATAGATTACATCGAATCCGGTGCTGCATGTGCTTTTTTATATGGCAGAGCGCCATCTAGTGGAACGGAAATCAACTAAGCATTGATTTAGCTTGTTCCCTGATATTTGGCCAACCCATTTTCTACTTGAAATCATACTACAATGTCTCGACAAAGCCGAGCTACGCCTCAACCCAAAAAAGTGCCTTTTCGGATTGAAGCTATCGCCAAGTTTCCGACCCCAAAATCTATAACAGATGTGAGAAGCTTCATTGGCCTATGTTCCTATTATCGTAGATTTATCGAAATTTTTGCTGAGAAAGCTGCTCTTCTACACGAAGTCCTCAAAAAAGGTAAAATATTCACATGGAACTCTGACCAACAGGATGCTTTTGATTCCTTGAAAAAAAGCATTGATGTCTGAACCTGTTCTTGCCTATTTTGAAGAACAACTGCCAACCGAGCTTCATATTGACGCCAGCGGTTGTGGAATTGGAGCTGTCCTCGTACAGATCAACGATGGGAAAGAGCAGCCAGTTGGTTATGCTTCAAGAACTTTATCTAAGGCGGAGAAGAATTACTCAACAACGGAAAGAGAATGCTCGGCCGCAATATGGGCCATCAACAAATTTCGATCGTACCTTTTTAGTCGTGAGTTTGACATCGTCACTGACCACCACGCTCTTTGCTGATTATCAAACCTGGAGGACCCGACAGGAAGACTAGCAAGATCGGCTTTAATACTCCAAGAATACAATGTAACGTTTGTTTATAAAATTGGACCCAAACACCAAGATGCCGACTGTCTTTCTCGAAATCCTCTCCAACTTGAATCGGAAGAAGCATACAATGATGATGATGATGATGATATACCCTCAATAACTGCTCTGACGTGCTTCGAGGCTGAACAAAGAAAATACCCTAAAATTAGTAAATTGATAGAGGAAACAGAAAGATTTGTGCCGAATCGAAAGGATATGAAATGTTAAAAGGAACCTTATATAAAAAGAATTTCGACCCCCTGGGAAATCAACACCTTTTAGTTATTCCCAAGCACTTACGCTTAGAACTACTGAAAATTTTACACGACGCTCCACATCAGGTCATCTTGGATTTTCTAAGACATATGAGAAAGTTAAAAACAAATATTTCTGGCCAGGACTTCTCCGAGACATACGGAAGTATGTTGCTCATTGTAAAGAGTGCCAAAGAAAGAAACAATCAACTCAAAAGCCACCCGGACTACTTAAGGCCATACCTCCTGCAACCTCCCCTTTTCAGAGAGTTGGAATGGACCTCCTTGGAAGATTTCCCAATTCTGATACTGGTAATAAATAGAACATAGTCTGTACTGACTATCTTACTCGATTTGCCGTTACTAAAGCCTTACCCACATGGGAAGCAAAAGAAGCAGCCAAGTTCTTAATGGAAGATGTTGTTCTCAAGCACGGAGCCCCCAGAGAAATCATCACGGACCGAGGACAAGTATTCTAATCCAAGTTGATTGCGGAGCTCACCAATCAATGCTCGTCGAAGCATCGGTTCACGACAGCGTATCATCCCCAGACGAATGGACTGACGGAGAGGTTAAACAAAACCTTAGCCAACATAATCGCTATGTATGTAAGTGTTGAACAGAAGGACTCTGCGACGTAATCCTGCCCTACGTCACGTTCGCCTACAACACGGTAGAACAAGATACGACAGGTTTTACCCCTTTTAAACTGATTCATGGACGCGAAGCCGAAACAACTGTAGACACTCTTTTCCTAAATCCGCATGAAGATCTCCAAGAGGATTACAGTCAGAAGATTGCCTCGCGAGTCGAAGAGACTAGGCAGCAAGCAAGATTAGAAACCTTGAAAACCTAAGAAAAGGTTACAACGTCGGTGACCTGGTATGGATTTTCATCCCGATAAGAAAGGTGGGATTCTCAGAAAAACTGATGAAAAGGTACTTCAGGCCAAACAGCGATACTCGGAAACTCTCTGACGTGACCTTCGAAGTTGAACCTGTGGACCAACCAACCAGGAGACGCCAAACAAGAGACCTGGTCCATGTACTGAGAATGAAACCCTACCATGACCCTGAGGACCAATTGATCTGTTCGAGTGATAATTACAGCGGAACGCTGCTCATCTAGGAAGGGGGCAATGTCACTGAATAATTATTTTAAATATTCTGTTGTATATCATCATGAATATTTGCATAGTCATCACCCCTTAACATGCTTGTATATTATTACTGGTAAATAAATTTCTAGAAATAGTTTTGCATTTTATGAGATAATTATTTTTACTTAAACTTTTGTTATAATCGTTATCACTACCGTGATTATATATATATGAAAAAACAATAGAAAAATAAATAAATATAATAAAATAAAAAATGAAAAGATCGGGTGTTGATATTAAAAACAGCGCGAACCCCGTTCGTGGATGGCTTATCTTGAATTATCAAGAAATTGTTTCGGCCAAATATCAGGCGACAACTAAATCAATGTTTAGTTGATTTCTGTTCCACTAGATGGCGCTCTGCCTTCTGAAAAGCACATGTGCTCCTGGTCAGGATATGCCTACTTTGTTTTTAATATCAACACCTGATCTTTTTTTTTTTTCTATTGTTTTTTCATGTGTTGAGCGTATTCACGCAAGTTTGGCCTTAAATACTCATTTCTCGGTTTCTCAAGAAGCCACTGGGTGCAAAATATTTTTGGTCTCACTGGTACAGCCTGCTCGATGCTGACGAGCGCCAACATCGCAAAACGCGTTCTGGATAGCTTTCTTTGATTTATCAAGAAATTGGGTTGGCCAAATATCAGGGAACAGGCTAGATCAACGTTTAGTTGATTTCTGTTCCACCAGATGGCGCTCTGCCTTCTGTAAAGCACATGTGCTCCAGGTCAGGATATGCCATTGTTAATATATATATATTAAAACAAAGTAGGCATATCCTGACCAGGAGCACCTGTGCTTTTTAGAAGGCAGAGCGCCATCTGGTGGAACAGAAATCAACTAAACGTTGATTTAGCCTGTTCCCTGATATTTGGCCAACCCAATTTCTTGATAAATCAAGAAAAGCCATCCATGAACGCGTTTCGCGCTTTTGGCGCTCGTCAGCGTGGAGTAAGCTGAACCATTGGGACCAAAAAATATTTTTTGATCTAAATGGCTTCCCGAAAAACCAAGAAATGGTTTCAGCCTACTCCACGCTGACGAGCGCCAAAAGCGCGAAACGCGTTCGTGGATGGCTTTTCTTGATTTATCAAGAAATTAGGTTGGCCAAATATCAGGGAACAGGCTAAATCAATGTTTATTTGATTTCTGTTCCACCAGATGGCGCTCTGCCTTCTGTAAAGCACATGTGCTCCTGGTCAGGATATGCCATTTTTAATATATATATATATATATGTAGTATATTTTGAGTTTGTTAGTTCACAACCTTCTTCTAATATTTATAATAACCCCATATCTATATAAAAATATGTACTGACCTTGTATAACAATGGAAATGACAAATAAAACAAAGAGGTAAAGGTAGACCAGACGACGCCATAACCCAGACGAACAGGTGTTTATGATAATGAGTTCAATCACCCCGTCAACAGGTGGCCAGACGTGATAAACAACCCGGCGCCTGACAGGTGGCGTGATCTTACAGGAACCAATCAGGACTCTCCGCCATATGCGGGCGTCCAATATAAAAGAGCCCAGAAATGGGACAAAGTAGTTGTTTAATTGTTTTCAGAGCGACGTCGTTATACGGTCGGTGGGATCTCTTACCCCCCATCTATCCGCGAAGTAGGCTTTGGGCATCCGAGGCGCCCGTGGTCCGACTGCTTTCGTCCGTGGTCTACCTCTACCTCTTGGAGTTACCATCTAGACCTGCCTCTGTCTCTTGCTGTCCCAGTGCGGGAATCCCATCACGCACCCACTACCACGACTGCCCAGTACATTCCACATCGGGATTACTACAGAACCCGTTAAAGTCGACAGGATAACTGAGGACAGCAGCATGCAGAGGATGACAGAGGTGAGAGACGAATACGTCGCGGATGCCCTCACCAACATGCAGCCCCACTGCGAAGACCCAGTAAGCCGCCTAACAGACGCCATTCGGGGACTAGCCGTGTCTCGTGCCGAGAAGGTCATCATCGCCCCCATCGACATCTCCTGCGCCACGAACATCTTCCTCCATCGGCTCGAACAGGCAGACAAGATTCATCAAGAAGTTCTGGCATTGTCCCGCCAACCAGCATCGACGATGTCCCATGGCAACCACCGCAAAAAAGATCACCAAGCCTCATCGCAGCCCACTACACAAGACCCATTCAAGACATCCATCTGGTAGGAGAATTTTCTCTACAGAACTATTTAATGTAACACTATCTCCGTTTGCCCTGAATTAATTATTCGATACCATTTTAATAGCAATAACATAACATTATTATTATAAATCCATCAAGTTCATTATTTTACCAATTTAATAGCATTTCAATTCAAATTGTAAATCTTATACACCCTCATTTATCAATTTTTACTTTATTTTAAGCAACCTTTAAATTTTAATTCATTAATTTAAATTTTACATAAAAATCATATTATATGTTAATTATTCGAATCATATTTTCTAAACTTATTTGTGTTTTTTTAATACCTTATTTATAGCCATAATATTAATATTTAAATTTATTACACTCTTTATTTTACTTGACCTATTACTATTTCAATTGGTATTTCTCAATATTTAAAAGTTTTAAAAATTAGTCCTAGATTTGTATTTTTATAAATATCAATTTTAAATCATCTTATCTCAAAATGTGCCTCCTATTTTTCCCACAATTACAAATACAGCTATAAATGTAATATGCGAAAACTAAATACCATACCATAAAATTTCCATACCCCATTGCATTTCATTCCTGCCTGTGTTAAATTGTTAATTACGGAACTCTACCAAATTTTGTACCCATGCCATAACCTTTTCTCTTAGAAAAATTTCGTAAATTCATTATTTTATAATTTTTCTAAACCTAATCACCGCTAATAATCTCCAATCTAACGATCTGTCTGAACATCTTAACGCAAAACTTACTGAGAAACTAAGGTTATTTCACCTAGAGAATCCTAGGAACCTCGTGGACGAAGTTAATTAAGATAGTTACTAATAAATATAAAGACACGCCCCAAACTATAACACCCTTATCTTTCTTATGTAACATGAGACCAAAGGAGACGCCATCTTGGCCTCCTAAAAGGACAATTAAATCCAATCTTCATCCCAACGACAGCTCAAGGACGCACGCACTGAACTCTCCCCTAGTTTTTTTTCTACCTCGTCTTTCCTTCCCTACTTCTAAAGGGGTGGAATGACCTTTGTATCCATCATTAGCATCCATCATTAACAGAGATATTCCTTCCTACTTCAACACTCTTGCCCGTCAAACATTCGATTATAGGTCTTTTGGGTACAATTTAATACGAACATACACTACATTACCGGCTCCCTTGTTAGGAATCAATAAGGTTTTAATTTTTTTTGTCAAATTTGTCGCCTCTCATTTCCCTATATGTAACGTAATGTTACATGGAGAAAAGATCTATTAATTAATATTTCAAATGATGTTCCCCAAACGTAACAAGCCGGCGTTTGGGTAGGCTCACCTAGAAATTTTGCAGACCAACTGCATAAAATGCTCTGCAATCTTTTTAGCGCCTAAAACATGCACTACATACTACACGTACCTAAGGTCCTATCTTCCACTACAATGACATCATTTTAGGGATCAAGATCGCTCCCCGTCTGGTTTCACATAATATAATCGGGAAGATCTGGCAAATACCAACTTCTCAGACCGGACCAAAGCGACATAGGGCCACATTGCCTCCCCGTAGGCCAAACTAGAAAGACATCAATAATCTTGCACCTACACCTAGACATTGTGTGTAAATATGTTCCCTTTTTTCAGGGACGAATATTTTTTGCTTTCTTTTAACTTTTCTCTCATTTATTTGTAAATAAACTTACAGTTTTACTAGTTTTGTGGTGTTGGACTTTGTTTTTTAACTTACAGATGTAGATAAAGCATTTCAATATTAATCGATAATATCATTTTGTTTATTAACCATCAACATTAATGCCATCAAATACCAATCAACCCTTTATATATTATTACCTTTAATATTTTTATTTTTCTTTTTTTTCATCATGTTTAGACTTAGAATTTTACAACTTCAACTATTTTAGACACCATTTTAAAAAATCTACAACTAACAATATTTATAATATTTCTTAAACAGATAAAACATTTATCATTTTATTTTTCTTAATAGATTTTCAAAATGTTATTTTTGACGCTTCCCTTACAACCTCTAACTCTATCCCATGAACCTTTCCTCCCAACTTTTTATACCCATCAAGAGATTATTGTTCGTCAGCCATTTTCTTTTTTTTTTTATTGATTAAACTAACTAGAAGACCCTTCCTCGCTATATAATTCCCAATAGTGAGCTCAGGAGACCCAGTTAGAATATTATTTTTTTTCCTCTCATCGTCCGGCTCATCATTTTTCATTTTTCAACTTTTTCTTTTCACCACACAAGCCGGACACAATCAAAATTGACAGCAATAAATCTCTTACACCCACCTCCCCTTTTCCGCATCCTTCAAACCTCCAACTACCTTCCAAGGGATTCCAGTTCGCCGAACATTTTTGTTTTTTTTCATTGATTAATCCGACTGGAACAATCCTTCCTCGCTATACCCACTCCCAATAGTGAGTTCAGGATATCCAGCGCGATCTTTTATTTTCTTTTTCTCATCGCCCGACTCATCATATCAATTCACCATTTTTTCAACTTTTCACTTTTTTTTTCTCATAATTCAACCGGGCACAATCATTATGGACAACAGGGATCCCTCTTACCTCTACCTCCCCCTTTTACCTCCATCAATCTTCCCACCTCTTTTCGCTGTCTGAGCTAATGATGCAGACGGAATATCTTAGGCCTTCTGTTAATGAAAACAATGTCTCACTTAAACAAGTTCGCATTGCATTGCAGAATGCTTGGGATACTATTTGCAGAAACATGCTCAGATACCCCTTTTCCCTTTTTCAACCTTAGCGTCACATTATATATTCAGTCAATAAACTAACTTCATTTTTTTCCTCTCATCTTTTATACAATAAGATATTATTTTCCTTGTACGATTTATTTTACCATATTTACCATTTTGTATTATATACTTTCTCTTAATTTTGTATCATTCATTTTGTGCGTTTTTATTTTTATAACCTTAAATTTTATTTCATTGATACACCACCATTACAACATCTTTCTCGGTTTAACATGTAACTTTATAATAATTTTAACTAATTTGTATACAAATTATTATTATTTTTTTTCATAATAGGTTCTTTAGGTCATCACTCATTACATGTCATTCCCCCAACCAAACCTTCATCACCGGGGGCACATTCTGTAGTATATTTTGAGTTAGTTAGTTCACAACCTTCTTCTAATATTTATCATAACCCCATATCTATATAAAAATATGTACTGACCTTGTATAACAATGGAAATGACAAATAAAACAAAGAGGTAAAGGTAGACCAGACGACGCCATAACCCAGACGAACAGGTGTTTATGATAATGAGTTCAATCACCCCGTCAACAGGTGGCCAGACGTGATAAACAACCCGGCGTCTGACAGGTGGCGTGATCTTACTGGAACCAATAAGGACTCTCCGCCATATGCGGGCGTCCAATATAAAAGAGCCCAGAAATGGGACAAAGTAGTTGTTTAATTGTTTTCAGAGCGACGTCGTTATACGGTCGGTGGGATCTCCCACCCCCCATCTATCCGCGATGTAGGCTTTGGGCATCCGAGGCGCCCGTGGTCCGACTGCCTTCGTCCGTGGTCTACCTCTACCTCTTGGAGTTACCATCTAGACCTGCTTCTGTCTCTTGCTGTCCCAGTTGGGGAATCCCATCACGCACCCACTACCACGACTGCCCAGTACATTCCACATCGGGATTACTACATATACATATATTAATTAAAGGGCATATTTTATATATATATATATATATATATATATATAAATTTCCATCTATATATATATATATATATATATAAATGAATAAAACTAATCTTCGAGAGCTGCGTATCTTTTATTAGAACGAATATAATACGAGCTTTCGGGCACATACGCCCTTCTACAGGAATTAATGAAACAATAATCCAACTAGTTTGAAATAGGATTTATATACACGTAACTATTGTTTTGCACATCACGCGCAATTTGAAATATATTAAAATGTTTAAATTTACATGCAGGTGTAATGATTTGGAAAAACTAATTCTAATTAATATGAGATAATATGATACATTTTGGTTAAGGCAATCTTATTTTGAATTTTATATATGAAAAAACAATAGAAAAAATTATTTATTTATTTTTTTGTATTTCACACACATATATATATTTTCTTATTTTAATGATATATTAAAAAGAAAGAAGACATATATCCTGACCACGAGCACATGTGCTTTTCAAATGGCAGAGCGCCATCTAGTGGAGCAGAAATCAACTAAACGTTGATTTAGCCTGTTCCCTGATATTTGGCCAACCCATTTTCTTGATAAATCAAGAAAAGCTATCCACGAACGCCTTTCGGGCTATTGGCCCTCATCAGTGTGGAGCAGGCTGTACCACTGCGACCAAAAATACTTCTTGAGAAACCAAAAAATGAGTATTTAAGGCCAAACTTGCGTAAATACGCTTAACATTTTTTTTCTATTATTTTTTAACATGTTAAGTGTATTTACGCAAGTTTGGCCTTAAATTTCTATTTATTGGTTTCTCAAGAAACCTCGGGATCAAAAGTATATTTGGTTGTAGTTGTACAGCCTGCTCCACGCTGACGAGCGCCAACAGCGCGAAACGCGTTCGTGGATGGATTTTCTTGATTCATCAAGAAATTGGGTTGTCCAAATATTAGGAAACAGGCTAAATCAATGTTTAGTTGATTTCTGTTCCACCAGATGGCGCCCTGCCTTCTGAAAAACACATGTGCTCCTGGTCAGGATATGACATTCTTATTTTTAATATCAACACCTGACCTTTTTATTATTTTTTCTATTGTTTTTTCCTATATATATATATATATATATTTTAGTATGAAGTAAGGAATGAAGAGTAGCTTCTTACATAGACACTTTATTCACGCTAGCTTTCGAACCTATGAGGTTCTTCAACAGGCTTGGGTAGCTTTTTACACTAATTACAGTACCCGGTAACATATTACATGCAATAATTTAAACTTTTTAGTTTCCACTTTTTAATTTATTTTTCTCATATATTCATCCTAAATTGTTTTAACTTCCATTTTAATGCATTTTTATCAAATATTTTTTTAATTATTTATAAATCGATTTCCTAAATTTCAAAATGAATTTTTTAAATACCCACATTTTTAAAAAACTTTTTAAAAAGGTTCTTACAGTTTATTGTTTAAATCATTTTAAATTTACTTTCAAATATTTTAATAGATACATATATTTTTTTACATTTATCTCTTGATGAGTTATTAATGAATTATTTTTATGTACTTATTACAATTTTTTAAATATAAGATAGAACTAATTTTTTTCCTTTAATATTTTAAGTTATTTTACATTTTTGATTGCATTTTTTATAATAATATTTTCATGCACAAATTTCTCCCACCTACTCTGTATTTTAATTGATTTCAACTGTGATATTATAACACTATGCGGCGCTGAGTTTGTGTATACAAAAATATAATGCCTCGATAAAGGTTGGTGTTCAGCCAGCCGAAATATAGGCAAAATAAATATTTTATAAAATCCGATATATGCCTTTTATTATCTAATATATAGAAACTGGTCATGATAATTAAGGTGATTAGAGGGTTATGACTGCGTATACCGAAGGAAACCAGAAATCTACTTATCTATATAAAAATATTTCTAATTAACAGGAGTATAAAGAATTATAGACATCTGGCAACAGATACATGGCGTCATAGACTGGGTTGACACCTGGGCACCGCAAATCAATTAAAAAAAAAACACATGTTATCATCATTACTTCTATGATAAGTACTTGTGTTACTAAATCAATTACAAGTTAAACTTACTTTAGCGCTTATACCACTATCTCAAAATGCTAAAAGCCGCTTTTAAAAATATATTAACTATATGTTTTTCTTAAAATTAAAGATAATTCTGCCAGTAAATCTTTTTATTATCACGACGCTACGATAAAATATTTTGTCCTCGTCAGGAGAAAATAGAAATTAAAGCATTTGGCAAGGCGTTAAAAATTATTCTATTCTATTTAATTTTTATTTGTCTCTGAGACAAGGGCAAGATATTTTTGTCGAAACGTCGTGATAATAAAAAGATTTACTGGCCGAAGTATCTTTAATTTTAGGAACTATGAATGTCGGTCAGGCAGCTTCTATCTTTACGATATATATTTTTCGTTGAAACAACTTGTCAGCACTGAAAAAATAGGAAAAAAAACACAGAAAAGCAGAAAATAGCGAAGCATTCTTTTTTTAAAGACTGCAATTTTAAAATTGTGGTTGTTTATATAGTGATGACAAAATTGTAAGGTTTTAAATTATTACTTCATTCTTATCAAACTACTTCCTTCCAAAATATATTTTTATTTTTTTCTGTAGATATGTTCATGTGCCTTTAGGGGTACCTCTCTATATTTATGCATCAGAACGATCCATTATTTTACTCACACAAATAGAAAACTTTACTAGTAGTAAATAAAATGGATGCAAACACAACACTAGCGTTGCAATAATCAGGAAAAAGCCAAAACTGCATACCATGGTTTCAGGTTATGGCCCTCATCAGTACAGGGGGAAGGCTTCGATTTAATAACATCCTACGAAAGGGTCACAAAAACGGTCGGGGAATTGGCAAGGTCATATTTTGGACAATTGTATTTTTGACATTTGAAAACTATTGCCTAAATACATTTTATAAGATTCCACCCTTCAGTGTAACGTATAAAAGAAGAATGATCCAATACATTATTAGAGGTCTAAAGAAGCGGTCTGGTAGATTAAAAATTGGCGAAACCGTTGGGAGGTTTCACCACTGATGAGCCAAGCCCTCCCAATATTTTTCCATCGCAGTAAGGACAGTATAAGTTTGATTTATTTGTGAAAGAAACACTCGCGTCTTATAATGTATTCATTCTTTCTATATATATATATATATAAATGGAAATTATGCCCACCACACAGAATTCTGAAATTTTGTCAACTTTCATTGTCCTAATGTTTAAAAAAAATGTACCAAATTTATGGCTCCTTTGTGCTCTATAACTATATTAAAATTTTATTATATTTAATATATATTCGGAGTATAAATAGGTTCGTGAATGTTTTTTTCCGAAAATTGAAGTTTTATTGTGAAATAATGGATAGACATATTCAAAATTCAAAGTATCGTCCGTCGCTAGCCACTACCTTTTCCCATCTTTATGGAAATTTACGGATCCCATCGCGGAAAAAGGCCGGCTCTTTAGCCGCTAACCATTCATCTAACCGTTTTTTTTTTACATCATCGTGATTGGAGAAGTGCTTTTCAACCATTCCATGTTGCATTGATCGAAAGAGATAATACTCGGTAGGAGCAATGTTTGGGCTCTACGTGGGGTGGGGTAGGACTTCCCATTTGACAGTTTCTAAGTACGTTTTAACGGGTACTGCAGCGTGTGGCCGAGCTTTTTCAACTTTATTTATAATCTATTATCACTTTGCCGTGTCTATTGGCGTATTGCAGCCGTTTTTCTCGCAATGCTCGGCTCAAACGCATCAATTGTCTTCGGTAGACCTCCCCTGTGATCCTTTCGTTCAGTTGTAGCAGCTCATAATATACCACTCCTAGCTGGTCCCAACAAATAAACAGCATAATATTCTCGCCATGATGAGGCACGGCCAGGGTATCCATACGGGGTATCCCACTTTTCATCGCCAGTTACAATTTGTTGCAAAAACCCATTTCTTTTTTGACGTTCGACGTCTCTTGGCTTCGGTTCATACGGTACCCAATTTCTGTCCTTTCGGATTATTCCCATTTCTTTTAAGCGATGAAAAAAGGCTAGTCAAATGACCCCAAGTGTTTTTACGAGTACCTTTTGCGTTTGTGTTGGATCTTCATCGAGCCTTACCTCTATATCTTCATCCTCAAACTTTGGTGGCGCTCCGGGTCATTTTCGTCTTCCAAATCAAAATTGACACTTTTAAACCGTGAAAACCCCTTCTGACACGTTCGTTCATCTAGAGCATGGTCACTATAAACTTCAACTAAAATTGAATTAATGAAGTAAAGCTCCTTGTAAAAACACATTATTTGGTAGAAAAGTTGACATTTTAGGAGAAAACCGAAACTAGGTTAATACAAAGAAATAACGCGCCATCTATATAATTATAAATGAAAACATTAGGACGCAAGTGTTTCTTTCACAGATATATCGAACTTCTACTGTCCCTTCTGCGATGAAAAAATAATGGGAAGGCTTGGCTAATCAGTGGTCAACCCTCCCAGCGGTTGCGCCAATTTAATCTATTAGACCGCTTCTTTAGAGCTCTAATACTGTATTGGATCATTCTGCTCATATATTCTACACTCAAGGTTGGAGTCTTAGAAATGATAGTTAGGCAAACTATGGACATATGTCTTTTTCTTGACAATAGTATAGCATATATAAGCAAAATGATGCAATACAGTATTTGAGCTCTAAAGAAGAGGTCTGGTAGATTAAATTAGCGAAACCGCTGAGGGGGTTCACCACTGATGAGCCAAGCCCTCCCAATATTTTTTCATCGCAGTGAGTAGAGTAGAAGTTTGATTTATTTATGAAAGAAACACTCGCGCCTTAATGTTTTCATAAAATAGATTGTTCACCCTTCAGAGAAATAATGGTTGCTTAAAAAGGAAGCTTTATGATAACGCTTCAAAATATTGGTGTTGCCAGATGAAACAATCCCTATATACACTGCGTGACATTGAAAATGGAACATCAAGAAATAGTGGCCAGAAAGTGATGAAACTCGGCAGACAGAGAGTGACAGGGACGAACAATAAGTGATCTTTATTTCAAAATGATAGTCATAATACAGAGCGAGAACGGCGTCGGCTTAGTAGCAAGTAGGACCACCGCGGACGGCGATGCACGCAGCAACACGTCTAGGTAGAGAGTCAATCAGAGTACGGATGGCCCCCTGAGGGATGGCTCTCCATTCCCTCTCAACCATTTGCAACAGTTCGTCTTCTGAACGCGGCTGTGGCAAGGCATGCAAACGGCGTCCAATGATGTCCCAGACGTGCTCGATTGGTGAGAGATCAGGAGAGTACGGTGGCCAGGGAAGCATCTGTACATCTTGCAGAGCTTGTTGGCTAATGCGAGCAGTGTGCGGTCGGGCGTTATCCTGCTGATAAAGGGCATTGGGTACCCCCTGAAGGTAGGGGAGTGTCACCGGTCGCAGCACAACATCAACGTATCGTTGGGCCGTCATAGTGCCCTGAATACGAAGTAAAGTTGACCTGGAATCATACGCGATTGCGCCCCAAACCATGATTCCACGTTGTCGCACGGTGGGGCGTTCCACAATTGCTGCCGGATTGGACCTTTCTCCACGTCGACGCCACACGCGTACACGGCGACTATCACTGGACAAGCAGAAACGCGACTCATCTGAGAACACGACCCTGTGCCATTCCGTCATCCACGTCGATCTAGCCCGGCACCATTCCAAACGTTGGCGCCTATTCGGTGGGGTCAATGGCAGTCTTCTTAGCGGACGGCATGAGTGCAAGCCATTAGCAACCAATCGACGGGAAATGGTTCTGGTCCAGATGGAATGATCTAGGGTGTCTTGCACATGTTGCAGGATGGCGGTACAAGTGGCTTGTGGGGCCGCCACTGCTTGTCGAAGGATACGCCGATCCACACGTGCTGTCGTCACTCTGGTTGCACCGATATTCCTATAAATAGCCACATTTCCTTGTTCCAACCATCTTCTCCACAGTCGGTGCACCGTGGACGCACCAAGGTGTGTATCAGCTGCGATTTGACGTATGGACCAACCTGCCCTTTTCAGTCCGATCACCATGCCCCTCGTAAAAGCGTCTGTCTGCTTGAACTGCCTCCATTTACGATGACCTGGCATTCTCTGTTATTACACGTGTCTTTTGACACAAGAACAAAATTTCTACAATGATTTTCCTTGAAGAAATAACGACACGAATACTGTCCTTTCTGCGAGTTCCTTCCCTTATATTTTACTCCATGTGCGCACGAGAGCTGCGCATTTTACATCATTTGCATAACTCGGTTAGGCGCGTCTACCCTGAAATTTGCATAATTTTCTGGCCACTATTTCTTGGTGTTCCATTTTCAATGTCACGCAGTGTATATAGAAGTTAGTGTATGTATGTAGATGTGTATGTCTGTCGGCTATACACGTCCAAAATACGTAACTAATCTGACTGGAATTTTAAAAGTATATATCGTAGAATCTGGAAAAATTTATAGTGAAAATTTCAGGTCTTTATCCCGAATATTCTTCGAGTTAATTGCAAATTGTGTTGAAAATTTACCCTTTCGTTCGCAAGCAGCGCCTCTAGCGGTGAAGATGGGTGTTGATATCAGCTGACCTAATGTAAAACGTGTTTTAACAGGACGAAGGTAAAAATCTAGAAGATATGTTTATCGGAATTTTAGCAAAGAAAATTTGAAATTGACAGGTTCTGGGCAAAAATAGCTGTTTTTTATTCAGGAAATTATCAAGACAATATTCCTGTATCATGTTTGATTGTCCGATACAAAATTAAATTGGGAAAAATTCCAAAAAGCAGAGACCATGGGTGAAGCCAATTCATTTTTAGTATGCAGGAACAAAATGCTAAGAGAAAAACATTCATTCGAGCAGAAGACACAAAGCCAGATCATCTTTCTATAAAAATATCGCTTCTCAGACTCAAAGTTTGGAGCGGGACGTTTCACAAGAGTGACCTCCACGGTGCCAATTTATAATTGTAACGAATAGTATTTTAAAATCAAAATAATAGAGAAATTTCAAATATCGTAGTGAAAATTTACATTTTTATTTTTATATTTTAAAAACACACAAAGTTTGGAGCGGGACGTTTCACATGAGTGATATCAACGGCGCTAATTAATTATTTTAACGAATAGAATTTGAATAAAAACATTTAAATGGGTAAAACCCGGGCGTTGCCCGGCTCATTCGGTTTGTGGAATAATAAACTAGTAGCGCTATCTTTATCAAAACCTCACTAACTTATTTATAGTCCCAATAATATATATACTTCCATCGTCCTAATATAGCCCCAGATGAGGCCCCCTCCAGGGACCTTTGATATACGACCCCTGTTAACAGGTTTGAGCAGGGGGTCAGCGGCAGTATGTTCTACAGTGTGTTTATCGGCAGACCGCTTCTGTCTCTCTCTCCATATCTCGGTGATAGGCATTCAAATTTGTATCATGGCCTCTACCTCTGTCCCGTGGGCTGTCCCCGATCACTCTCGGTGCTAACATCTAGCCCTGCCTCTGCTTCTTGTTGTCCAGGTGTGGGAAGAACATCAACACTCGCCTCACGACTGCCAGTTTATCCATACGTCGACAGGATCATTTGCAACAATATTACAGAAAGTCTACAGGATGACTGAGGACAGCGGCATGCACAGGATGTCAGAGACACCTGTGGTCAACGGCGCTTTCGTGTGGATGCTCCGTCTACTTGCCCTCCACCTAGACGATCCAGTGGACCATCTCAAAGACACCATGCGAGGACTAGCCGTACCTCGCACCGTGGAGGTCATCATCACCCCCATCAACAGCTCCTGCGACACGAGCACCTTCCTCCATCGGCTCGAACAAGCAGACAAGATCCATTGAGAAATCCACACTACGCCCCGCTTACTAGCTCCGACGATGTCCCATGGCAACCTCCGAAAAAAGTGATCACCTAGCCTCATCGCAAGCGACTCCACAAGACCCATCCAAGACATCCATCTGGTAGAAGAATTTTCTCTACAGAGTTCTTTTAATGTAACTCTATCTCCGTTTTCCCCCCACTAAATTAGCTACTCAATCGATACCCATTTATGACAATAGCATTATTATTGTAAATTCATCAAGTTATTCATTTTACCTGCCCCATTACTATTTCAATTATTGCAACTTTAGATGTGTATGAAACATTTTAACATTAATCGATTATATAATTATTTATTATTATTTTGTGTTTCATTTTACCATCATTAGCAATGCAGTCTGCTATCAATAACTAATTATATATATATGTAGTATATTTTGAGTTATATGGTTCACAACCTTCTTCTGATATTCATTATATAACCCCATATCTATATATTAAAATATGTATCGTACAATGGAAGTGACAATAAAACAAAGAGGAGGTAGACCAGAGACGACAAATGCCAGACGAAAAACAACCTGGCGCCATAAAGTAACGTGATTACAGTAGCCAATGAGGAATCGCCACATATGCGAGCGTCCCAGAGTATATAAAGAGCCCAGAAATGGGACAAAGGGAGTGAGTCAGTTAGTTGTTTCAGAGCGACGCCGTTATACGCTCGGCTCGGGCATCCGTGACACCCGTGGTTCGACTTCCTTCGTCCGTGGTCTACCTCTTCCTCTTGGAATTACCATCTAGACATGCCTCTGTCTCTTGCTGTCCCAGTGCGGGAATCCCATCACGCACCCACTACCACGACTGCCCAGCACATTCCACATCGGGTTTACTACAGAACCCATTAAAGTCGACAGGATGACTGAGGACGGCAACATGCAGAGGATGACGGAGGCAGAAGACGAGTACTACGCGGATGCCCTCACCAACATGCAACCCCACTGCGACGAACTAGTAAGCCGCCTAACAGACGCCATTCGGGGAATAGCCGTGCCTCGTGTGGAGGTAACCCTCATCTCCCCTCTCGACGGATCCCACGCAGCCAACAACTTCATCCAGCAGCTCGAGCGGACAAGCGAGGGACCGCAAGATGACGCCACGCTACAAGCCCGGCTCCGTACACTACTCAAAGGTGAGCCCCTCTCCCTCTACAACGAACTAAATCTGGCCTCTCTGCCATACAGTCAGCGAAACAAACTCTCATAGATCTCTACCCCGGAAAATCCGAGGTCACTTTCACCAAATTTTTAACTTTTAAATTAACTAATCAGATCCAATTAGGAGAATATTACCGTCAAAAAATAACAATGGGATTACAACTGGGCCTAACCAATCCCATCATAGTAGAAGCATTAACGGAAGGCCTCCAGGCCAGTGATCAGCGCCTCATGAGGGCCATAGCCCCTAAAACCCTGACAGAATGGTACTCTACCATGACCAGAATAAAAGGGACCAGTTCACTCCCTACTCCATCCGAACCATTTCAAGGTGTTTCCAACACCAGTGCTTTTCATCGTGATACCGGAACCCCTTCTAGGGGAAGGAACTACAATCCTTTTTCACCAAATAATTACCCAAGATACCCTTCTGGTGCCAGGAGACCACCCTCACCATGCAAATACTGCCAAGGTGATCACTGGAACAATGAATGTTCCATGAACAGGCGACCCTACAGGCAGCAGGCCTACCACGGCCAACCTACAGCGCATTATTTCCCACCTGAACAAAATGGCGCCCACAACCTTCCCGTGCCGGCCCCCAGGTCTTCTCGCACCCCACAAGGCAACGAAAACTCCAGTTTTCGTCCCTAAACTATCCAATATTCTATGTAAACCTAAAATTTTTAACAATTGTTATTGCCCATTCCTCTTAGACACAGGAGCCTCTATTAACATAATTAATTTAAATATTTTTAACCATCTTAGTAAAAACTTATCTAATCCTTTAAAATTATATCCATGCCATATATTAATCAATTCCATATCTACTCAAATAAGTTCGATAGGATATACATTTTTGACCACTACCATAGGAAAAATTACAAAATCAATTAAATTTTATATAATAGATAATTTATTACCTTTTGGTATACTATCATTAAATTCCATTAGTCAATTTTGTTTGACCTTAAATTTATATAATCATTCTATTTATCAATGTTATGCTCCTTTGTCTAAGAAATGGTACCATATAACCTATGTAACCCCATGTAATAATGGAGAGAGTAACCACAATCCGCCCAATATGGGTCATTTTAAAAAAAATGCCTAATTCACATTCTCCATTATTTCAAGGGGAAAATATCCATCCTATACCATGTCCCATTACCTTGAACAAGACCTCTACCAATTGTGACAAAAATGCACCCAGCCAAACTTTAGTTCATTTCCCCATTTATATTTATTACCCCCACTATATCCCTCTGAACATCAATGTAAAATTTTTAATGATTCTTGTAATTTATGTGTTAGGACTGATATCCCTTTAACCTTTATGAATATTATTAAGAATTACTCAAATATTTTTTCTACTAACAAATATAACATCCCAAAATTGAAAATTCCCCCTATCAATATTAGGACAAATTCAGACAAAATAATTGCACTCAGACCGTATCGTACATCTCTTTCAGATCAACGTGAAATACAAGAGCAAGTAGGGAAAATGCTAGAATATGATATTATAGAGCCTTTTTTCTCCCCCTATTCATCCCCCGTTACTTTAGTTACCAAAAAGGATAAGACAAAACGATTTTGCGTAGACTACTGCCGCCTGAATGAAATAATTTTCCTCGATGTTCACCCCCTTCCGCTCATAGAGAATATCTTAGATAAATTAGCCAACGCCAAAATTTCCTCCCGCGCCGATTTTTCATCAGCATACTGGTCCATCGAAATAAGTCCCCCTGATAGAAATTTATTATCTTTTGTCACGTTAGAGGGTCAGTATAATTTCAAAAGATTACCATACGGGATTAAAATAGGACCCCAGGTGTATGAGCGAGCAGTCAATCAGATATTACAAAGAAATAGGTTAGGTTTTATAGCACATTATTTCGACGATTTCATTATCTTTTCAAATTCCATAGAAGAATATTTAGATCACTTACAGCAATTTTTTGATATGTGTAATAGGGAAAATTTTAGATTAAATTATAATAAGTGTGACTTTTTTAAAACTACAATAGAATTTTTAGGCTATACCATATCATCAGGCACATACACTCCATTAGTAAAAAATTTAGATGTAATTAATGCCATTAAGGTCCCCACTAGCGTTAAATCCCTCCAATCATTCTTAGGCTCCATCAATGTATATAATAAATTTATAAAAGATCACGCCCGCATTAGGAACCCCCTCAATAACCTACTCAAGAAAGATACCCCATGGCACTGGAATGCAGAATGTCAACATTCATTTGACACTCTAAAGGAATGTCTCACCACAAAACCGGTACTACACCTCTTTAAAGAAGGATTACCCTGTCAGCTATTCTGTGATGCCTCACTTCAGGGAATAGCTGGCATCCTAAAACAACAACATCCAGACGGCACTCTACACCCCGTGCAATATTACAGCAGAGCACTCCGACCCCATGAGAAAAATTATACCATCACAGAGTTGGAATGCCTTGCTGTGATAGATAGTGTGGAAAAATTCCGCATCTATCTCGCAGGTGTAAGGTTCACAATTTTTACGGACCACCATGCATTACAATGGTTAAAAACCATAAAAAAAACCCAACGGGTAGACTTTTTAGGTGGAGCTTAAAGATGTCCGCGTACGAATACGATATAAAATATATAAAAGGTAAAACGCAGTACGAGGCAGACCTACTGTCCCGCAATCCTTTATGTGGTTTTCTCACGACCACCCAAATAATAGAAAAGCAACCCCAATTACCTCCATCTACACTTATCAAAACGAATATAGATGGCCTCCATACAATCAAACGTAAAGGTATTGTCAAGATTATAGTTCCCCCTTCCTTACAACATACGCTAATTAATAAAGTACATTTAGAATATAACCATCCTGGTGTATCCCAAATGATTAGGCTCATCTCCACACAGTATACTTGGTGTGGAATGACCAAATCTATAGTTAAGTATAATAGGTCCTGTCCCACATGCCAACTTATAAAGAAACCGAAAGGTCCGTTATATGGTAGATTAGAACGCCCCCCTATAGCTTTACAACCCTTCGATATGTTATCTATAGACACTATCTCAGGTTTTTCTAAATACGGTAATTCTAAGTCATACTTACACGTAATTGTAGATCACCTAAGTCGGTATACATGGACCTTCCCCAGTAAGTCAACTAATATAATCACATACATTCAGTGTCTCAAAAAGGTATTGCAGTGTGGCCGCCCAAAACGCCTTCTTTCGGACCGGGCACCTGCTTTTACTTCCCCAAAGTTCAGGAGATTCTTAATAAAGAACGGGATACAACCTCTACTAACCACTGCAAATAACCCTCAAGCTAACGGTTTATGCGAGCGTCTTAACGCGACACTCACCGGGAAACTGAGGTTACTGAACTTAGAGAATCCTGGGACCTCCTGGACTAAGTTAATTAAGATAGTAACTAATAAATATAACGATACCCCCCATACGATAACTGGATTTCCCCCCGTATTTTTAATGTATAATATAATCCCTTCAGACTTAAATAACCACCTAAACCCCTATCCCAATATAATAGAAAGTAGAAAACTAGCAATACAACGTACAAATGACAGACACGACAAAGAGAAACTTAAATATGATAACAAACATAAAAATCCACACTTTGATACAGGAGATTTAGTATTAGTAAAGGCGTATCATCATCCAAATAGCGATAAGTTAGTACCCTACTTTACAGGTCCATATAAAATTACTGAAATAATTTCTGATAATGTCGTACGTATAAATAGACCCAATAGGATTACAGGTAACGATAGCGATACTGTACATGTAAATAAATTACAATATTACAATGAAGAGGTCCTTTATATTTCACCACCCAAATTTTATATATATATATATATATAGAACCCCAAAAAATAAATAGAATAATAGATCCTTTCCGACATCTAGACCCCAACTTGTTTAGTCCAATAGAAAAAAGTATAGCTCATCGATTTTCCGAACCTTTTAATCATTTGTCCCCCCAACTATTCGCATAAAATTAGTGAAATCTAGGTCCTGAAAGTCTGGCGAACTCCTCGACATAAAGTAATCAATTAAATAATCATAGCATTCAACACCATTTCATGATTACCTTTTCCGCCACCAATAATTTCTCTCCTTCAAATGTTATGACTATTTTTCTCTTTCTATTAGGCACACAACTGATTACTTAAGATTAACCCTCGGAATTGTTTGGACTGGAATAGCGCAATTCCGAGAATATAATTCATACACACACTGTATATAAAAACAAAGAAACATTATATAATTATTTTTTATTATTCCAGTTCGCTTTTTTCTTAAATTATGATAATTTTTTCCCCAACAATTTCACAAAACCTATTCTCTTTATATGCCTCTACACCAACACCTTGGTGCTGAATTACTTAAGCACCGACCCTCCCTCATATATCCTGATCTATTGATAAAAATATTCGCAATATTAACTCGATTAGAAGAACATTTGGTACACAGATGCCACAGACTGGCAAACAATCCATGTTACATAAATAGTTATCCTATTACCCTCCTATCAAAACAAAACACAACGCTCGCCACCGCGGTGTTCGGTTTTGCTTACACAAGGCTGCACGAGCTCGACTTTCTCGCGCCAATTTGGCGCCTGCCTGCCTACCTGCCTACCTATTAAAACATAAATTTTTATCTCACACTTTTCTAGATTGTTCACATCAATTTTAATTCCCATCGCCACGACAATATTCCAATCTTCAACACTCTTGCCTATCAATCATTCAATTATAGGGCTTTTGGGTACGCTTAATACGAACACACACGACATTACGGCTCCCTCGTTAGGAATAAAAAAGGCTAACTTTTTCTTTTTGTCGCCTCTCATTTCTCCATATGTAACGCAATGTTACATGGAGAAAAGATCTGTTAAGTTAATATTTTAAATGATGTTTCCCAAACGTAACAAGCCGGCGTTTGGGTAGGCTCACCTAAAAATTTTGCAGACCAACTGCATAAAACGCTCTGCAATCTTTTTAGCGCCTAAAACATGCACTATATACTACATGTACCTAAAAAGTCCCATCTTCCACTACAATGACATCATTTTAGGGATCAAGATCGCTCCCCGTCTGGTCTCACATAATATAATCGGGAAGATCTGGCAAAGACCAACTTCTCAGACCGGACCAAAGCGACATAGGGCCACATTGCCTCCCCGTAGGCCAAACTAGCAAGACATCAATAATCTTGCACCTACATTGTGTGTAAATATTTTCCCTTTTTTCAAGAACGAATATTTTTGTTTTCTTTTAACTTTTTCTCTCATATATTGTAAATAGACTTACAGCTTACCTAGTTTTGTGGTGTTGGACTTTGTTTTTTAACTTACAGATGTAGATAAAACATTTCACTATTAATCGATAATATCATTTTGTTCATTAATATCTTCAACTACCAATCAACCCTTTATATATTATTACCTTTAATATAATATTTTATTTTTCCTTTTTCTTTTTCTCATCATGTTTAGACTTAGAATTTAACAACTTCAACTATTTTAGGCGCCATTTTAAAAAACCTACATCTAACAATATTTGTAATATTTCTTAAACAGATAAAGCATTTATCATTTTATTTTTCTTATAGATTTTAAAAATGTTATTTTTGACGCTTCCCTTACAACCTCTTAACTCTATCCCATGATCCTTTCCTCCCAACTTTTTACATCCATCAAGAGATTATTGTTCCTCAGCCATTTTCTTTTTTTTTTATTGATTAAACCAACTAGAAGACCCTTCCTCGCTGTACATTTCCCCACAGTGAGCTCAGAATATCCTGTTAGATTTTTATTTATTTTTTCCTCTCATCGTCCGGCTCATCATTTTTTCATTTTTCAACTTTTTCTTTTCACCACACAAGCCGGACACAATCAAAATTGACAGCAATGAATCTCTTACACCCACCTCTCCTTTTCCACATCCTTCAAACCTCCAACTACCTTCCAAGGGATTCCAGTTCGCCGAACATTTTTGTTTTTTTCATTGATTAATCCGACTGGAACAATCCTTCCTCGTTATATCCATTCCCCATAATGAGTTCAGGATATCCAGCGCGATGTTTTTATTTTTTTTTTTCTCATCGCCCGACTCATCATATCAATTCACCATTTTTTCAACTTTTCATTTTTTTTTCTCATAATTCAACCGGGCACAATCATTATGGACAACAGGGATCCCTCTTACCCCTCTTACCTCTACCTCTCCCTTTTACCTCCATCAATCTTCCCACCTCTTTTCACTGTCTGAGCTAATGATGCAGATGGAATATCTTAGGCCTTCTGTTAATGAAAACAATGCCTCACTTAAACAAGTTCGCATTGCATTGCAGAATGCTTGGGATACTACTTTGCCGAAACGCTCAGATACCCCCTTTCCCCTTTTCAACCTTAGCGTCACATTATATGTTCAACCAATAAGTTAACTTTTTTTTTTCCTCTCATCTTTAATGCAATAAGATATTATATGCCTTGTACGATTCATTTTACCATATTTACCATTTTGTATTATATACTTTCTCTTAATCTTGTATCATTCATTTTGTGCCTTTTTATTTTTATAACCTTGATTTTTTTTTCACATTGATACACCACCATTACAACATCTTTCTCTTTTTAACTTGTAGCTTAATAATAATTTTAACTAATTTGTATACAAATTATTTCTTTTATTCTTTTTATAATAGGTTTGTTAGGTTATCATTCATTACATGTCATTCCCCCAACCAAACCTTCATCACCGGGGACACATTCTGTAGTATATTTTGAGTTATATGGTTCACAACGTTCTTCTGATATTCATTATATAACCCCATATCTATATATTAAAATATGTATCGTACAATGGAAGTGACAATAAAACAAAGAGGAGGTAGACCAGAGACGACAAAGGCCAGACGAAAAACAACCTGGCGCCATAAAGTAACGTGATTACAGTAGCCAATGAGGAATCGCCACATATGCTAGCGTCCCAGAGTATATAAAGAGCCCAGAAATGGGACAAAGGGAGTGAGCCAGTTAGTTGTTTCAGAGCGACGCCGTTATACGCTCGGCTAGGGCATCCGTGACACCCGTGGTTCGACTACCTTCGTCCGTGGTCTACCTCTTCCTCTTGGAATTACCATCTAGACCTGCCTCTGTCTCTTGCTGTCCCAGTGCGGGAATCCCATCACGCACCCACTACCACGACTGCCCAGCACATTCCACATCGGGTTTACTACATATATATAAAATAAAAGGATTTAAAAGCGCGAATGTTTCTTTTATACATAAGACGAACTTCTACTGTCCTTACTGCGTTGGAAAAATATATTGGGAGGGCTTGGCTCATCAGTGGTGAACCCTCCCAGCGGTTTCGCCAATTGAATCCACCAGACCGCATCTCAGAGCTCTAATACTGCATTGGATCATTCTGCTTTTACATGCTACACTGAAGGATGGAATCTTAGGAATTATTTTCAAGTAAACTATGGACATAAGCTTATAGGACATTAGAATTACATTCAAATATTTGCTTCGAGCAATGCTCTTCAGCAAACTATAAAGACAAGGCCATTAGGAATAAATTAACACAAAGCAATAACGCGCCATCTATACATATAAAATAAAAGGATTTAAAAGCGCGAATGTTTCTTTTATACATAAAACGAACTTCTACTGTCCTTGGCGAAACCGCTGGGAGGGTTCACCACTGATGAGCCAAGCCCTACCAATATATTTTTTCATCGCAGTAAGGACAGTAGAAGTTCGTTTTATGTATAAAAGAAACATTCGCGCTTTTAAATCCTTTTATTTTATATGTATAGATGGCGCGTTATTGCTTTGTGTTAATTATATATATATTTTTCCCTTCAAATCTTATTTTTTATTATGTCTAGGCTTATTGCACACATATTATAACTTCAACCATCATTCTCATTATTTAAAAACTTTTAATATATTGACAGTTTTTATAATATTTTTTTAATTGAAAAGATCTTATTGTTCATATATTTTTCTTTTTCTTTTTTCTAATTTTATCTTTGTGACGTCTCTTAACCTCCCCTGCCCATACCTTCTCATGCATTACCCCAAGGGCTTCCTTTACGCCAAACATTTTTTTTTCATTGATTAATCCAACTGAGAATTCTTTCCTCGCTATATCGTTCCCAAAAGTGAGCTCAGGATACCCAGCTATATATTTTTTCTTTCTTTATTTTTATTACCCGGTTCATCATTTTTATCATTTTATAATTTTTATCTCTTTTTTTTTCATCATACAAGCCTGGTACCATCATCATTGGCAGCAGTACATCTCTTACGTTTACCTTTCCTTTTCCACATTCTTCAACCTACCTACCTCTCCCTGCTAGTCTGAACTAATAGTGCAGACGCGGAACATCTTGAACGCGTTCTGTTAATGAAAACAGTACCTCACTAACACAAGTTCATACTGCATTGCAGAACTCATTAAGCTATTTCTTTGCACGAACATACTTATAAATCCCATATGCCCTCATCAACCCTCTGCGTCAACTTATAATCTTAGTTCAACTTAATAGCTTTATGCTTTTCTTTCATTTATTTTTTCATTCAATAGGTTCTTAATTTTTTTCCCTGAGTAAATAACTTTTACGGCTTTTCTAATTTTATCTTGCATGTTTCTCAATTTTATAATTTATTCTTATGTATTTTTCTTTAATCATATTCTATATCTTTTTGAGACGTCATCATTATATTATTCTCCTATTTTATACTCCTATATTTATAATATATCAACTAATTTGTACTCAAATTATTTCTTTTGATTTTATAATAGGTTTGTTAGGTCATCATTCATGTTATTTCATTTCCCCCAAACAAACCTTCATCACCGGGGGCACATTCTATCGTATATTTTAAACTGTATAATAATGACACTTTTAGTAATATGTCACATATCTTCCAATTAGTTAGAGCCGATACCTTATAAGATCCTACCCTTCTATTAAAATGTACACTTTCTATTTACTACCACCCCATATTTTATATATAAAATATTTTTATTTAAACCCCCTATTCGTATTTAAACTAAAAATGGTGACGTCAAAATAAAGATCCAAAGACTGGTCGGTCAGCTGGTGGCAGCTGGGGACAGAGGAAGAAAATGCCCAGATGGGCCCCCCAGGGACATTTTAAAGACGACCCCTGTAAACAGGACAGGTTTGAGCAAGGGGTCAGCAGAAGATGGTTCTAGGGTGTGTCTCTCGGTCTCTCTCTCCATGTCTCGGTGATAGGCATCCAAGTTTGTATCATGGCCTCTACCTCTGTCCCGTGGGATGTCCCCTATCACTCTCGGTGCTAACATCTAGCCTTGCCTCTGCTTCTTGTTGTCCGCGTGTGGGAAGAATATCAACACTCGCCTCACGTACACGACTGCCAGTTTATCTATACGTCGGCATATGAAAAACAATAGAAAAAAATAAAAGATAAGTGGGTCAGGTGTTGATATTAAAAATAAAAAAGGCATCTCCTGACCACGATCACATGTGCTTTTTAAATACCCATTTCCTTATTTTTCTGGAAGCCATTGGGAGCAAAAATATTTTTTGGTCGCAGTGGTTACAGCCTTCTCCACGCTGACGAGCGCCAACAGCGCGAAACGCGTTCGTGGATGGCTTTTCTTGATAAATCAAGAAATTGGGTTGGCCAAATATCACGGAGCAAGCTAAATAAACGTTTAGTTTATTTTTGCTCCACTAGATGGCGCTCTGCCATCTAAAAAGCACATGTGCTCGTGGTCAGGAGATGCCTTTTTTATTTTTAATATATATATATATATATATATATATATATTGTTTTGAAAATAGAGCAATCCATAGATAAATCTTTAATTAAAAAGGCATATATTGGATCAAAAATTTTTTTATTTTACCAATATTTCAGCTGGCTGAACGCCAACCTTTATCAACCTTTAACCATAACACCTTGATAAAGGTTGGCGTTCAGCCAGCTGAAATATTGGTAAAATAAATAATTTTCTGATCCAATATATGCCTTTTTAATTTAAAATATATATATTTATGTCAAATTTGAACTTAATTCTGAAGAATAATTTTTTATTCTTTATTAATTATTTTATTATGAAAATTATATAGAGAAGTACACATTTTAGCTATCAAAAATAAGCATAGGAGTTAATAGATATATATAGTTTCAATTACATAGCATAGTTATTTAACTAAAAAAAGTCGCCAGTCTAAATGTTTATAGATTGGTTTATCCTTGCCTAATTTCCTAATTTTATTACTAACGAGTCTAGATAAAAAGAGCCAAAAGGTTTCTTAAACAACATATGCATTTAAATGCAGGTTTGTGTTATTGGTGAAATAAGGCTTCCTACTGTATTTTAAACGCGAGTATCGTTAATACGCTGTTTTTTCCGAGAATTCAACATTTATCGCCCAAGTTTTCTTCGACGGAGGGTCTATTCCTGTCCCAGACATGGAGGTGACATTTCAAGGTGAATGTCGCTCGTGACACGTGTCTAGCCTATTTTGAAGCAGAAGTAACAACGTTGAGCGATGTTCCCGAATAGTTTCGTCAACATGTTTGTTGACACATGAACTCAACTTTCCTTCTTCTAAATGTGTTATAATTTGTTTGTTTGTTTTATTGTTTAATGATATAAAAATACCTATTATACTGATAAATATTTTCTGTAACTTCATTCATTTAGTAAAAATTTCTTGGGAAAAATATATCAACTATATTCAAATTAATAATCAAACAAGCCTCCTTTAACGAAAAACGGAAAACGAATATAACCGAACCTTTAATTTTTGAAAATGGTAATTTTGTTTAAAAAACCACAATGAAATGAAAACTTTAAACTTTCCTAATATTTAAAAGTTATTATGTTTGCTTAATAGAAAATATGTTAAAAAATTAAAGTTTAAATAAAAATAAAGTTATATTTTCTGATGTTAAAATCATTTACAAAAAAAAAGTAAAAACGACTTCTTCAAGATAGATGTTCTCTTATTACCAATGCTGTATTTATCCAGCAGTGATGTAAATTAATACATAAACAATTTGGTTTTCGATTTAAAACGATTTTCTTCTAATTCTATACAATTGAAAATATATTTGAATTTTATCAAATACTCTTCTTTAACTAAAGTTGCTATGGTAACCATGCTAAACTACGTTATTGTGGACGTTAATTTTGCATATTCTTTAGTTTATTTGAAGTTAGCAAAAGCTGTTGACAAAATAACAATGATTTTCAAAAAATATATAATTTTGAAAACTTCTTTAAGTAAGTTTATTGATACTGGTTTAAAAGCTTATTTAAATTGTTTTTAATTGTTGATGAAAAGTTGGTGTTTGTTTTTTAAAAAAATAAATAAAATAAAGATTTTATTCAAAACAAATCGATTAAGTAAGTATCTAAATTTTGTTAATGTTAAAATAAGTGAAATTTAAATTTTCTGTACTTATACTAGCTTTCGAAAATAACTCTTCTGTTTAATTATGGACCGCTGGTTGAAGACAGGAAATTTATGTACTAAAAGAAGTTTGGAGGTAGAAGAAGATGCAGAAAAGAATGAACTAGAAGAAGCTATTAAAAGAAATAAAAACACTGTTGGTACATCAAATGCAAGTACTATCTCAAAAAGAGCTGATATATTGATCAATAGTTCACCAGAGAAAATGAATGACCAGGATTCCAAATTTGAAGTTTGGAATGATTCCCAATATATTCAATTTAAGGAAAAGTATCCATGGCTTTCAATTTCCAAAGGTAGACTCGGATGTAACATTTGCGCAAGTGTTAAAACTTTAGGGGCTGCAAAAAGTGAAAGAATTCATATTTCACCAGAATGGAGTAACTACCTAATAGAAGCAGCAGGAAAAGATCGGGCAAGCAAATTATCAAACATTCGAATGAAAATTAAAAAGCATTGTGAGTCTGAAGCTCATAAAATAGCTGAGAATATTAAGAAAGACAGAAAAAAAAATTACAAGAATATGCAAACAATATGAACATTGAAGTAGAAAATGAAAATATTAAGCTTTTTAGAACTGCTTATAATATCGCTAAAACAAATAGACATATATTCTGATTATGAAAATCATATCACGTTACAAACATTAAATGGCATTAAATTAGGATCGACTCTTCACTCCAGATATTCTGCTACACAAATAATAAACCATATAGCCTGCGAAATGCGGAAAATGCTTGTTGCGAAGATTTTGTCAACAAATTCAAAAATTACTATACTAATTGATGAATCAACAACCTTAAGTAATAAATCAATTTTGGTCATTTTCTTGAAAGCATATTTAGGAGGAGAAAGTATTGATTATATTTTCTTTGATTTGTGTGAATTACAATGCCAAGACTCAGAAAATATTGAAAAAGAGCTTTTGAATACTTTGTATAAACATGGGTTGAACGAAGAATATTTAAAAGAAAATTGGATAGCAATTTCGACTGATGGGGCAAGTGTCATGGTAGGAAGACATTCGGGAGTCGTAACTCGACTTAAGCAAAAGTTTCCAAAACTTTTTGCATGGCACTGCCTCAACCATAGATTAGAGCTTTATGTTGGCGATACTATCAAAGAAGTCCGCGGAATCAACCATTTTAAAGCTTTTATGGACAAACTGTATTTATTATATAGCCACTCTCCCAAAAATTGTCGTGCTCTGGAGGAAGCTTGCCATGAATTAGGAACAAGATTTGCTAAAGTGGGTCGAATTTTAGGAGTACGATGGATTTCAAGTAGTTTTAGAACAATAAAAACCGTCTGGAAGTCATACGAGTCATTGCACCTTCATTTCAAATAATCAACATATCTCGATTCCACATATCAAGGGTTATTAAGAAGATTGGAGAGTCCAGAATTTATATTAGATTTAGGTTTAATGTACGACACACACGCTTCAGGAAATGTCAATGTTGTCTTTAGAGCTGCAGTCTAGAACAACTACTTTACAAAAGGCGGAACATATAATAAAGAGAACAATTAGAGTCATAGAAAGCTTCAAAACATCACCAGGAGTAAAAAGCTTGCTAGCTCTTGAAGCGGCAGAAAACTTAGTTTTTAGGAGCGTAACATTAGTTCCCAATGCCAAAATTATTCCGATTGATAGAAAAAAAATTCTTCTAAGTATAATAGAAAAGTTAAAATCAAGGTTGTGTACAGAATCAAATGAAGATAATGAGCAATTAATTAAGGATATTTCAGCTCTAGAACCAAACAATTTTGACGCAGAAAATGTTCGATATGGAGAGGTCGAAATGAGACGTATTTGTCGAAGGTTTAACTTAGATGAAATGAAATGCATTAACGGCTTGAGAGATTTTGTTGATGATAAAAACAATGTTCCCGAAACACTTCAACCATTTTTCAGGGCAATTTCAACATTGCCCTGTTCAACAGCTGAATGTGAGCGAGGTTTCAGCCTGATGAATGATATAATAACAAACTTGCGGACTTCTTTGCTAATATCAAATGTTTCGAACTTAATGTTAATAAATTCAAATGGACCACCAATCGAAATGTTTCAGCCGAAAAAATACGTTCAATCATGGCTTTTACATCATAGATCATCTACTGACACTAGATCAAGAGTTTGTGCCAGAAAAAAATACAGATGCATCTCGGCAGTCATTATGGGACATTTTTATGTAAAAGTTGTATGTAATATTTTACGTCTTTTTTTCAAATAAAAATATAATTAAAAATAACCTTGTTTATTTTTACCAAAAATTTATATTCTCAAGCGTATACCCTATGCTAATTTTACGACTACAGCACTGATCACAATCTGTACTATATATTTATGACCAATCAAAACCATGTCATTTATTCACAGACGCGTCAAATCTAGGAGTAGCAGGAGTTCTTAAACAACCAGATGAACAAGGCATTTTACACCCCATAGGTTATTTTTCAAGAAAACTTCATCCATATGAACATAATTATACTGCCTCAGAAATTGAAACATTAGCTATCATTAATTCAGTACAAAGGTTTCATACATACCTACACAACATACATTTTACCTTGCACACAGATCACTTACCTTTAAAATGGATCAAAAATGTAAAAAACCCACAAGGTAGGTTATTTAGATGGTCCTTAATCCTATCTCAATATAGCTTTGACATGAAACATATTAAAGTATTAAATAATATAGAAGCAGACATGCTGTCAAGAGCACCTGTCTCATTTTACCTAACATATAATGAGTTAAAAGAACACCAATCAACAGAACAAATTAGCAATAGTAAACTTAAAATAAAAAAATGGCCTTTATACAATTATTAGAAAGGGTTTTAAAAGAGCTTATGTACCACAGACACTAAGACAGAAATTATTAAGCAAAGTACATACAAAGCATGGACATATTGGAACAACTCAAATGACTAAAATAATGTCTCCACACTATTATTGGCCACATATGACTAGGGATATTGCTAATTACACCAAACATTGTGAAACTTGCCAGTTTAACAAGTCTAGGGATAACAGAATTTTTCATGGACCACTACAACAGATGCCAATAGCTACACACCCAAATCACATTATTTTCTCTAAATACATTGGGCGGGTTACATAATTATGGGACAACAAGACACGGTATCCATATCATAGTAGATCACCATAGTAGATTCCTTTGGGCTTTTCCAACAAAATCTGTATCAACTGATTCTTATATAACTTGTTTGAGAGAAATTTATTCCAAATTAATAAACCTGAAATATTAATAACTGATAGAAATGCAGCTTTTCTTAGCAATAAATTTAAACACTTTTTAGATAGAAATAATGTTAAGCATCTACTCACCAGTGCTCATCACCCAGAAACAAATGCAAAAGTAGAAAAACTAAATTCCACTATCATTAATAGGTTAAGATGTGAATATAATGCTAATTTAAAGATTCCTTGGACAAAATATATTCCTAAAATTACTGAAAGCTATAATGAAACAGTACATACCACAACAGGCTTTACACCTAAATTCTTATACTATGGAATACAACCACAGTATATAGAACATGACACAGAAACACATACACCAATTGAAAAAGCAAGAAAATTAGCCATTGAAAGAACCCTAAAATCCCATGAACACAGCAAACAACTTTATGATATTAAACACCCAGAACCCATTTTTAAAGAAGGAGATCAGGTATTAGTAAAAACCTTTATTTATCCAAAAACTGGTAAATTAACACAAAGATATATAGGCCCATTTACAATTTTAAAACAACTTTCTCCAGTCACATATGAAATTAATAAACCCAATTTACCCCAAAGAAAACAAACAGAAATTATACATTTTAATAAGCTTAAATTATTTTACCCAGAAACAGATCTTTTACTTCACTATAGCACTAACATAGAAAATGACTCAATAGCAAATCAAAATCCTAACACAAAGTTAATAGATATTGATGATAAACCATGTTTTTTACAAGGCCATTTTTGGATTTGGACAATGAAGAACAAATATCAGCACCAATTCTTAAGCCTTCACAAATAACTTAATGTCACTCCATACATCTATTAGCGTTTCATTATTATTCAACCATGTAAAAATTATTTTGAAGTGTAACTAGCATAATGTCATAATTACTCAAATTTTAAATACCTTTTTTGCTTCATATACATTTTTGATATTTATCACTCATTAATATTTCTTATATATACTTTTATTATAATTTCATAATTATATAAATTATTTGTAAACAAACTTTCTTTTGTTTATTTTTAAAAAATGTGGATATTGATATACTATTGTTTCATTTTTAATTATTTCTATAGATTTATTGATTTCGTTTAATTAATTATTTTTAATTACCAATTTTATTTTAAAATTTTAATATTTTAAAATCTTTTTCACAGGGGGAAATATTATATAATCTAAAACTTCAAATATTTCTATATTTTGAAAAATATATATTTTATTTTATTCATTGATAATTTTATTTTTTGTTATCATCGTTTTTAGAAAGACTTTCAGTTTAGTTGTATAGTTTTGTTGTAAATATGCGTAGTTAACATATCAATCCTTTTAAATCACTAATATAGGATTAACTTTATAAATTCTATGTAATGTGAAAATAACTAATGTGTAATCTTTCCTCAAGTAATTGAAAATAAAAGCTACTTGACGGTAAATAATTATTTTTTTTTATCACGACTGCACCTCAACCCTTTATCTTATCGATCCTTTGTCTTATCAAGCCTTATCTAACAATAACAAAATATTCATAACATATATATATACTAGTCGCCTGGAACCGGGTTCGCCCGGGTATTGTTCAGGTGGGGTTTACTCATGAATGAATGGAGCCCCTAACCGTTTTGACACTTATAGTAATGAATTTTCTTTCAGCACAATGGAGATAAACTGCAAATAGCAATATTGAAAATGCTGGTAAAAATAATCTTAAATATAAAATAAAATATGATTTTGGGAAGCTTGACTTTCGTAAATATATTTTGTCAATATTTTGTTCATCTTATTGCTCTACTGTAGCTTCATCAATAAAACTTTTTTACTTACTTTTTTTTCATTTAATTCATTTGCATAACTCTATTCTAAAGAATTGTTATTTTTATGGTGTCAACATTTCTGGTTCAATTTAAGTTTTTTTTTAGCCTGCAACACACCTTATGATAGCTCATTGCATTTATCAGGATAACTTTGCTGTTTTGAACTTTACACCATTAGTATTTTTATGACTCTGCAATATTGAACAGAAAGTTAATTCTGCATACTCATAATATATACACAATTGTATTATAGTTGTTTTTATACAATTCTTTATTCCGTATTTTTTTTTTATTATATTAGTTTGCAGAATTTATATAAAAAAATAGTTTGGGTTATGTACATTAAGAATTTGTAATAAAAATAAAGGGCAAATTTTACCAAAAAAAAAAAAAAGAAATTGGAACACCATTTCTCTCCCATTTAATTTAATAAATGCTTAATGTATGATTTTTAGAATTGCATTATTTTTATGCATATTATTTTTTAAACTTTATGTTAGCAAGACATGGAATATTGTTAAGTTAATTTGCTATTAAAAAAATTACCAACCCATGAAACGTTAGCTACAGTCTTTTACCGCTGAGGGCAGCACTGTTAGAGCAAATAAATTATTTTGATTGGTGCATACTTTTGCATGCTGTTTGTTTTTAGACTAAATTTATTCAAATCAAGATAGCTTTTTTTCATGCTTTAAAAGTTAAGATTATATTTTTAACGTTACATAATACTTTTCAAATTAAAGTCTTTGGGAATAATATTGTTTATTTCCCATCCTGCAGGTCAACATTACACTGCAACATGCTATCATAACTCTTGCTTTTGGCATTGACATTTATGTATTGTGAAAGTACTGTTTGCTACCTTAAGCTCTGGAGAGATTATAATGTATCTACAGATCCATCATGTGGAAATCACACTATAGTAAAAAAAATGCATTTAGCTGGTAGCAAAAAAAGTGTGCCCATACCGCATCCCCCCCCCCCCCCCCCCGAATATAAGAAATATATATAAGTTTTTTTTTTCTATTATTTTTTACATGTTAAGCGTATTAACGCAAGTTAGGCCTTAAATACCCATTTCTTGGTTTTCTCAAGTAGCCTCTGGGACCAAACATTTTTTTGGTCGGAGTGGTTACAGCTTACTTCACGCTGACGAGCGCCAACAGCGCGAAACGCGTTCGTGGATGGCTTTTCTTGATTTATCAAGAAATAGGGTTGGCCAAATATCAAGGAACAGGTTAAATCAATGAATAGTTGATTTCTGTTCCACCAGATGGCGCTCTGCCTTCTGAAAAGCACATGTGCTTTTGGTCAGGATATGCCTTTTTTATTTTTAATATCAACACCTGACCTGTTAATTTTTTCTATTGTTTTTTTTTTCATATATATATATGTATAGAAGTAATGGGCGCTTCTCCCGTCAAAATATATGTATGTGTGTGTGTGACAATGACAATTAAACAACTTTATTGACATCTCGTTATCTTTACACTCAAATAGAGTTATAAGAATAATAATAATAGTAGGAACGAGGAGAGATATTTATAATAGACGTATCCTTCTCCGAAGGGTCGTCTGGATCCTATCAGAAGTTTGAAGCCTCTTGCAGGTCAGACAGGCCCCAACCAATTACAGAGTAGGGGTCCCCAATATGCTCGGTGGTAGACTTGAGGAAATTAGCATGAATGATTTTGTTTTCAGGCGAGAGTCGCTCCATGAGATGATCCCTATCAGTGGTGTGAAAGAACGCATATGCGATATCCTCCCTGGTTATATTGCTCTTATATAAGGGGCTCAGGAGAGTTGCATCGTTCAGTTGGTGGAACACTTTGAGTACCTGCTGGTAGCAACGACTGAGAAAGGGTTGATCCGAAGAGGGTGCAGGAGTTGACTGGAATTCATGAGTCGTCGGGGTAGGTAGTGGAAGTGGTGGGGCTGCTATGGTTGGAACTGATTCCTCCTCATAGGGATTAGGCGGCGCCAGTTCAGAAGGTTTGGGCGGAGTGAACCGACGATGCGAAATTTGGGCCGCGGGACCACAAATTGGTACCTCCACAGAAGGAGCAGGGAGCGCTGGTGCAGGAGGCTGAGGCGCAGTTGTTCTACGGGGCGAAGTGTGGGTCGCGGGACCATTGTTAGGTACTTCCACAGATGGAGCAGGGGGCGCTGTTGCAGGAGTGGCACCTCCACAGATGAAGCAGGGGGTGCTGGTGCAGGTGGTCGAGTCGCAGCAGGTCGAAGGGGCGCAGCTCGGGCCGCGGAATGAGTGCTGGAGACCTCCATAGCTGGATCAGGAGGCGCTGGTGCAGGAGATGTGTCCGATAACTGTCTATGCAGCTCAGGGGCGGTCGATGATGGAAAATCGGTGGAAGAGGGTGGTGAGGTTTGTCTGGGGCCGGTGGACTGCCTAGCAAATAAGGGACAGTTGGCTCTACGATGTCCTTGGTTGTGGCATCTTGAGCACCTGATCCCGAAGGTCAGGAACGCAGGCCAGGTTTCGCCTTTAATTCTTAAATCAAGGTAGGTGAAGGAAGTTTTTAGTTAATGAAGGAGAGTTTTTTAATTAATGATTTTATTCAATCATACAAACATTACAATTATAACATAATAGAAAGAAAAATAATATAATGGGAAATACAGCAATCAAATTATATATCTGCTATCGAACAATCAACAAACAACAGAGTAGTCAAATATCAATAAAATGTCATCAATGATAATAAGCTTGGAAATTAAATCCAACAAAGCCCTCCTTTAATTTCAAGCTAAATATCTTGAAGGCGAATGTCGACAGACATTCATAGCTAAGCTGCTACGTTACAAAGTGACGTCACGGCCTGTGGTATGGCGAAACTTGTCTTTCTTTGTTTACCGGAAAAATGTTAACATTTAGGCCTAAATACCAAAGGAATATTATATATACACATTGATATCAAATAAAAATAACAATATACACACATTTTTACATTGAGTTGGTCTTATAATTAAATAAAGATAACAAATGGATTAATTTTTCCTTTGATAAAGCCTTTGTTAAAAAGTCAGAAATATTGTCTTCAGTTTTTACATATTGAATGTCAAAAATATTATTTTTCAATTTCTCATGTAAAAAAGCAATAGATCTAACTAAATGATTAGATTTATCAGTTGTTTGACCAGACTTAGTCAAAAATATTGATGCTTTGTTATCACAAAATATTTGTATTTTAACAAAATTAGATGTAATTTCTTCAAAAAAGTATTGGAAGTAAATGGCCTTTTTTACAATTTGAAGTAATCCACATATTTCGCTATCACAAGTTGAAAGACATGTGTTATGAATAGTCTTACTTGACCAAGAAATGAGATTTTTATCTATATAAAAGGTTATTCCAGCAGTTGATCTTGCTTTATTGGATCTGCCACAAATCCATGATGCATCTGTGTAAGCCTTTAATTCGACATCTCCTTTAGTATATATTAATCCATACTGCTTACTTCCTTTATTGACTTCCTTAGAGCTATTAAAATTATCTAAATTAGTGTTAGGATCTAATGGGGTTGAAATATGCTTGCAATCTTGCATGTTATATTTTTGTAAAATTTTATTTATGTAATTTTCCTGTTTTAAAATCAGTCTAACATCCTCTTTAATGATTTCAATGCCTAAAATGTTACAAGTTGTTAAACTTTCCTTTATTTTGAAGTGAATTCTTATTTTTTTTATTATATCATGCAAAATTTCAGGATCAGAATTAATGATTATCATATCATCAACATGCAGCCCTAAAGGTAAATGTGAATTGCCATTTCTAAAAGTAAAAACACATTTATCAGATTTAAGTTGTGTTAAGCCTATTTCTAAAAGGTATTCTGTAAATGTTTCATACCATACCCTACCACTCTATTTAAGTCCATACAATGCCCGATTTAGTATACATACAGAGGTCTTTTTCTTGTCATCCTGGTAGCCTGGAGGTTGGGTCATGTAGATGGTCTCTGAAAGTTTTCCATACAGGAATGCTGTTTCAACATCAAAGTTGTGAAATTCATATCCTGCCATTGTAGCATAGGCTAGAAGAGTTCTGAATGAATCTGTTTTCATCACTGGAGAAAAGGTTTCTGTGTAGTCTGTCCCATATTCCTTAGAGCAGCCCAAAGCAACAAGTCTTGCTTTGTAGATCTCCTGATTGGTTTGAGGATCCATTTTCTTTGAAAATATCCATTTGGATTTTATTGCTTTAGCACCTTCAGGTAATTCAGTAAGGTCCCATACATGATGGTTCTGAAGAGAATTAATTTCCTTATCCATTGCTTGTTGCCACAAAGGTGAATCGGGATGATTAATTGCTTCTTCATAAGATGATGGTAGCAAGTTTCCATGGGATAGCTTGAGTGCTCCTACAGTTGGATCATAGGTAGGATCTTTGTCTTCATTGTCTTCAATAGGTTCATCATCTGAAGAAAGCTCATAGTAAAGTTTATCTTTCAAATTTGGTCTGAGATTGTAAGGAAGTTCAGAATGTTCATCTTGATTTTCAAGATCAGAATGAAAATGATCATCATGATTTTCTACTTCTTCAAAAGTTTCTGGGATAGTCTCTTCTGGAAAATTGTAAATGAAATATTTTTTAGTGTCATCTGAATCATTTTTGTTTAGTATTTCCTTTCCTAATTTATTTTCAAGAAATTTAACATCTCTAGTTTCAATTACATTTTCATTTTCAGGATCAATTAGTCTCCAAGCCTTTCTTGTGCTTTAATAGCCAACAAATATTCCAGCCTTGGCTGTAGGTTGAAATTTTCCTCTTTTGTGCTTGTGTACATAGTAGTAAGCTATGCATCCAAATATCTTTAGATGAGCTACAGTTGGCTTTCTATTTGAAAATCTCTCTTCAGGAGTTATCCATCCCAATTTTTTACAAGGTGTTTTTTTTTTTTCAAATAAGCAAAGGTTGACATTGTTTCTGCCCAATATCTCAATGGAAGTTGTGAGTCTATCAGCAAAGCTCTTGTTCCTTCAATCAGTGTTCTGTTATACCTTTCTGAGATACCATTTTGTTGGGGCGTGTAAACATTTGTCAGTTGGTGCTTTATGCCTTTACCTTTTGAATATTGAGTCATATGATCATTTGTGAATTCTTTTCCATTATCTGATCTTAATTGTTTGACTTTGATTTCTTTTTCCTTTTCAATTTATTCAATGAAAGATCTGATGATGTTAAAAGTTTCCAATTTGGATGAGAGAATTTCTACAAATATTTTTCTAGAAAAGTCATCAACAAGTGTTAATACATATTTAGCACCTCCAATTGATTCCTCTTGAATAGGTCCAATCAAATCAATATGTATTAAGTCCAATGGTCTAGTAGATTGAGGATATAGGACTGGTTTGAAGGGTGTTCTAGGATGTTTGGCCTGAATACAAACTTGACAACTGTCCATATTCTGGGATTGGGTATTGAAATTGTGAGCTGAATTATTCTTCAACATTTGCTTCATGTATTCTTTATTTAGGTGTCCCAATCTTTTGTGCCAATCATTCTAGGTATGAATAGTAGCCTTTAAAGCCTGTGATGGAATTTCTTCTGGTGCTGATGTTTTGATTATGTAGAAATCATTTATTCTTTGGGCCATCAAAATTTCCTCTCCATCTTCCTCCATTATATGTCCTCCATCCTTTTCAAAAAGTACTTTTTTATTGTCATCTACCAGTTTGTTAACAGACATTAAGTTACCTGACAATTTTTCAACATATAGGACATCATTAAGCCTAATCAACTTATTCTGTCTTTCAATTTCAATTGCTCCTTCTGCATTGGATATTATTTCAGAGTCATCTGCAAGTTTTATTGTTTTGTGAACCTCTCTTTCTTCCTTTAATAGATCTCTATTTGATGTCATGTGACAGCTAGCCCCACTATCAATCACACATTCTTCAGGTTGTTGAGTAGTTTCATATTCTTTGATGTTGGACACATGTTCCTCAGGTTGCAAATTTACAAATTTTGCCTTATTTTGATGTTCAGGTTTATTCTTTGAGGTTTGTTTATTTTCACTCCCTCTTTTATTTTTAGGATTATGCCAACATTCTATAGCCTTGTGGCCAGGCTTAGCACAAATGAAACAAATAGGCTTATTACCATTTCTATTTTTGTGGAAATGCTTATTGTTTGAGAAAGATTCTTTATGTATTGTATTGAATGCTTTGGAATTTCCTTCCTTTTCTTCATGAGTGAATCTTTCATGGTATAGTTTTAAGCAATTTTTAAGATCAGAAATGCTTACCTTCATTTGGGAATTCAGTTGAAGTGCAACAAGGTTGTACTTTTGGGGTAGTCCTCTGATCACTGAAGTGTTGAATTCTTGATCTTCTATCTCTGCACCAAGGTTTCTTGCTTGTTCCAATAGCTTCTCTGCTCTGTAGAGATATTCTTCCCAATTTTCTTCTTTCCTCATTGTCAATCTTGAAACGTCGTTTCTGGCCTCAATGATATTTTTCTTTTTATCTCCTTCATAGCTTTCATGCAGCGCTATCCAAATATCTTTGCTTGTTTTGCAATTTAATATTAAGGCGACTAAGGAGTCAGTCATTGCATATGTGATGATTCCTTTAGCTTGAGCATCTTTCTTCTTCCATTCTTTGAATTTAACTTCATCTTCTGGTGGATCACCTTCCAAAAGGTCGTCCAATTATTTGCCTTCTAAAATTGATACGATCCTAAATTTCCAAGAAGCGAAGTTTTTCCCGTCAAATTTGGGAACTTGTACACTATTCTCCATTTTTTGAAGATGTGTATATCTTAACTTTTCGGTAAATTTGTTTTATTTTTCAAGAATGTTGACGCTCAAGTTAAGCCTTTTTTTTTATTCGCGCGGTGGGAGAAGTGCTCGGCCCATAACCATTGAAGGAAGTTTTTAGTTAATGAAGGAGAGTTTTTTAATTAATGATTTTATTTAATCATACAAACATTACAATTATAACATAATAGAAAGAAAAATAATATAATGGGAAATACAGCAAATAAATTATATATCTGCTATCGAACAATCAACAAACAACAGAGTAGTCAAATATCAATAAAATGTCATCAATGATAATAAGCTTGGAAATTAAATCCAACAGTAGGTAGGGAGCCTCTCGTTGTTCATGCTGTCGTGTAGGAGAATATAGGCCTCCCGGCGGCCGACGGTGTAGCCGTACTCGCCGGCTTTTAGCTGCTTGGGAGCGATGGAGGTGACGCGCCCATAAGGTGAAAGGGCGTCAATGACGGAAGCATCCCCTACGAAGAAGGGGAGGTTCCCTATGGTTATCTTTACCGACCTTTTGCGGAAGGAGCATGCCCTCGACTTCGAGACCTTCGTTAATCAGGCGCTCCGCCAGGCTTTTGTTGGCTAGTCCCACCAGGACGTACCCATTCATTCTAGTGAGCTGAATGATGCTCCTGGCCCCTCCGACAACTTTATCGATAGCCTTAAGGTAGTGGTAAGGCTGAGGTTCAGGGCAGTGCTCCATGTAGATGCATTGCTCCTCAGTAGAAGATGCCTGCCGCGCCCTAGCCTCTACGATGTGTGTCCTCGTAGTTTTAACCTCATGCACTCGTGGTACCCATTCCGTCGACGATCGCTGTTGGCGAGTGACTCTGGCGCTGTTGGAATGTGCGGCCGTGGTAGGTAATTCCCCAGAGCAACGGCGTCTTTTCTTGCCTTGAACCACGGTGAAGCCGTCCTCGATTTCAGGATCTACATCCTCTACTGAATCTGCCCAATTATTTTGGGCTTGAATAGTGCCATTAGAAAGCGTATTAGTCGTAAATCGAACGACGTGGCTAAATTTGCATATTGATTGCCAGCAGGCAAATTTACATAACTGTCAGTTTCTTTCATATTAATTGAAGATTTATTCTGCAAATGAATTTCTGCAGATATCTCCGTACTGGACTGAGATTCGAAGCCGTACCTATCAGGCACTTGATCGGCTTTCAAAGGGGTATCCACCCGTACCAAATTTGGCATATTGCCAGCAGTTATACACCCGCTAGGGTGGAAAAACGGCGGAGTTCGAGAAAAGCGTGCCGCTCGCTCAAGTGTGTGTGTGTTATGAAGTGTTTGAAATTAGAGATTTGATAGTGGAGTCGTGTTATAAATATATTGAATGAAAAATCATTACTTACTATCGAGTAGTTTATTTTCAATTAATTGAATAGAATCACAACAACATATTTTCACAGTTATAAAGAACTTATAAATTTTGCAAATGTTTTAATTTTTTTATTTTTCTGACGAGGACAAAAGATTTGTGTCGAAACGTCGAGAGAAGAAAAACATTTAATAGCCGAAATGTCTTTTAATTTAAATAATTATGAATGCCGGCCAAGCAACCTCTATCTTCATGAGAAGCGGATAGCTTTTAAGTAATATCTACAGCACATTTCATATAATCAAACATTGAAATCTAAAACTAATGTAATAAATTCGAAATATTCTAACGCCTTTAAAATTTGCATTACAGAATATTACTAATACAGAATAGGAAAATCAAGCGTACGAAATATATGTCCATATAATACAAAGATTATAAATTTATATAAAACTAGCGGACGTACCCGGCTTCGTCCGGGTTTTACCCGAGTAAAGGTTTGTCTAACGAACATTTGTTAAAACAATTCTCCATAAACTTATAAAAAAATAAAAGATATATTTTAATAATTTGAAACTCGTAAATTTGAATCTCTCGATAAAGTGAACATTTTTTCCCGGTCCCTTGAAAAATACTCGATAAGTTGAATAAAATCAATATTAATTGGTTCTCTCGGTAATTGGAAGTTAAAGGAATAATATCTTGCCTTGAAATTGTATTATTATTCTTGTCTCGAATAAATTGCCGTGTCATCCTGAATTTTGTCTTTCCTAATTTTCTACATTACAAAATCATTGTTTTATCTAGTGAACATTTTTTTCCGGTCCCTTGAAAAATACTCGATAACTAACTTTGACTTGTGCGCAATTAATAGGTAGAAAATCTTACTTTTGATAAATAAACTTAGTGATAATAAAACTTATAGATAAAAAAAACTTGTTATCATCGTCGCAATGGGGGCGCTGCTTGCGAGTTAAATCTACAAATATGCAAATAACTGTAAGGATATTCAAGATATTCAAGAAATTATTTTTCAGACACCTTCCCAGTACTATACTAAATAACTTCCCAAAGTTTCATGGCGTTCCAATGAGTGGTTTGGTCAGCATAAAGGACAGACAGACACACACACATACATACATTCATTTATATATATATATATATATATATATCATAATTACAACCATGGAATGAATTATTTTCAAAAATTACAAAGAGAATTAGAATAATAAAAATATGTTAGTGCATGAAAAATATATTCCGAAAATAGAACCCAGGATGTTATTTTTAATATAAAACTTCGTTGTTATATGCAACCTTTGAGTTAAAAAAAAACACTACTCTGATTGGCTAATAATCTCAACTCCCATTGGCTGATTAAGGGCACTGGATAGTGGAGAACCAGTCAACGAACAATTAAAACAGACACCATAAGGGCATGACTTCAAGGAGTATAGGGATTTGTCGTATGAAAGCACGATGTTTTCATTTTAATGCTAAAATAGGTTAGAAAATAAATTAGCTATATTTTCATATATTTCTGTCTAACTATTTAACAATTGGAACTAAAACAGAGAGATTTGTATGAATCCTGAGCAAGTATGAAATAGAAAATTGAGTCCATATTTCTATGATTTCAAAATTGTATTCCACGCTTTGCGATTTTTCAAAGTATATATAAAGATATTCATTGGCGGGTGAGTAAACAAAGACAGAGAACAAAAAAAGCGCAGAAACGAAAAAAGAGCGGAAGTGAAGTCCTTGATGATTAACAGATAGGGAATGTTTGTGGTGCAGTCGAGAGATAAGGGCTTCCTGATCGTTTGGTTCATAAGTGAAAGGCTTATTTCATAAGCTTTTTTACTACAATGTTCAACTATTCTACTATTTCAACTATGTTCAATGTAAAATTATTTTAAATGCAACAGCATTTATATAATTAGTAGCTGATACTTTTCGCTAATTAAATAAAAAACCTAAATATGGTTTATATTAAAAAGGACTTAATTAGATATGTGAAAGAAAAGCTTTTCTAAAAAAATATTAGAGTAATTTCTTCTACTTTATCTTTCACGGATCCAGGTAAGCTCATTTTAGTAGATTTATATTCAATGATTCATCTTTTTTTAAGCACTCGTATATATTTAGATAACGCAAAGTTGCGGTAGGATGATATTCGTGTTCCAAAGGAGGCACCTCTCCCTTCAAAAATGAATTAAAACAATGCATCTCTACTTATCATTGCAGTAGAGAACGCACTGTTGATGTTAAATTATTGAGGCATAACAACAGTTTTGGAAATTTCTAACAAAAAAAAAAAGCCAGCCTGTATACCATGGTTTCGAGCTATTGCCCTCATCACTACCAGGAAGACTTCGATTTCAAATCCTAAGGGAGGAGTTATGAAATCGGTCGACTTTGCCAAAAGGTGTTTAAGCTGATGAAATAGCAGGGCCGATTTATACTTTCTGTACTGGGGTGATGCACCAAAATTTATTGTTCGAATGCAATTTTAAAGGAAGAGTTGCCTGTGCTTGGTTACTTGAATACCATATTTACGCAATATTTGTATTCAGGAATTAAAATCGACCTAACTACTTCACCAGCTTGAATGTGATTTTGGCAAATCCGAACGATTTCAAAACTTCTCGTAGGATTTTATGAAATCGAATCCGCGCCTCTACTGATGAGGTCCATTGACTGAAACTATGGTAAATGGAGTGTTGGCTTTTGTCGAAATTTTGTGAAACTGATGTTGTGACTCATTTTTTGTCACCACCTGTGCTTTATGCAATTTTTAAGGAAGAAGTGCCTTTTCAGGTGAAAATATACCATGCTCACAATTCACAATTTAAAATGGGTTTCAACTATTTTTTTTCACGTTTTCATTTTTTTTATAATATTCAAGGTGTGCCCAATGATTTCGCAGAATGATAAAATATTTTATAAACAATACACTTATTTAATAATAAAAAAAATAAATCTAAAATATAGAAAAATTTAACAATCCGGCGGTATATAACATCACGGATCTCAAAATAAAAAAAGCACGAATTAAAAATATCTTCTATTTTGCTGAGGATTTGAATATTGTACATCGAATTTGTATCGAATTTTGTTACAAAATCAGACACATAAAATTTTTTCAGATAAATTCGGCGATGTTAATTCAAAACAATCCGCAATATTTATATGTTTATATGATTTTAAAATGGCATAAACTCATTAAAAGATAAAGATCGTGTTGGAAGTCTGATACAGCACCGAAATTTTATTAGTTTTAAATCGTTTGAAATAAAGGTGTGGTTGTACAATATGGATACCTTTAAGAGGTACAAAAAATAGTAAGTCTAATAAAATATCCCAAAACATTTATTATGATCGATTTTAGAAAAAAAGGAAATATATAAAAGCTAATCTTTTTAAAGAGTGGATTTTATTGCCTAAAGATCTCCTCTAAACCTGTTATTCAGCATTATAGTTCTATAGAGTTGACCAATTGACTCTTATTTCTTAAAGAAATGCTGTCTATTATTTTTTGTATATTTGGGATAATTTAAATTTTACTTGTTGTTAAATTCTAATGGGTAGATTTATTTTACATAAAATAAACAGTTTGTGTGTGATACACGTTCAATTTTGTACCCCAGTGTGTGAATAAAAAGCGCATGCAAACCTATATTCAAAATGTAAATAAGATTAAGGAGTGATTATCTTTTATACTTACTAGTTTTATAAAAATAACAAAAGGGAATTATTTTAAAACTAAATTTAATATCTATTTTATCATTAAAGAGTGGTATTTATATATATACATATAAAATTTCAAGTAATTTACAAAAAATAATTTTATTTTAATCGCTATAGGGATTTGATAAGTATTTAAAAAGTATATTTATAGATGGGGATGAAATAAGGAGATAGTTTCATGAATGACGACAAGACCTCACCTGGAAGCGGTCCAAAGAATTAAATGAAAGAAATGTATAAAAAGTGGGGGGCTCCCCAGCCAAGATTTCTTGGTATGTGAGGCTGACACCGCTCGTGCCAAATACGCTCGGCTACCCTGACAGATAGTCGGTGCATGCACTATTTACAAATATCTATTTGCATACTCTCGGCACTTATAAGTATTTTTAAAGGGAGTTATTGCATCTCGCAAATTTTCACATATATAAACAATATTATAATAATATAAACTCTCCATAATTATTTTGTAATGTGTGATATTATTTCTAGATCCTGGTTTTAATTCAGAATGATGGTCATAACCTATGGTTTCACTCCATATGATAGTCTGCATATATTTTTCTACTCAAAGTTAGAGTATATTTATTTCTATATAGCTTCATTTCAGATAGTGATCTTATCTGCTTCTATATGGTCTCGCTTCATATGCTGGTATATACACTATCTACTATACAAAGCTTATATATATATATACTCATGGTCAAAGCTTAAGGAAGTATTTGATGAAATATTGATGTTGCTGTTCGTCTGTTTTTTTTTTTTTTTAAGGAAACAGAGGCAATATTTTGTTTACACTTGGTTATGTCGTGTGTCTTCAATAAAGTTTACTGTGTATTAAATATCTTGCAGAGTTATTGTCTGAATCCCGATATAAATTGTAAAGGGTACACCTTCCTTAAATTTTGTCCATGAGTTTGTATATTTAAAGGGAGAAGGGCCTCTTTTGGTACATGAATATCATCCTCCCGCAACTCTCTCTCTTTCTCTTATATACATTTTAATGTAATATATATATATATGATTTAAGACCATTGAATTGTTGTAAATAGTCCAGATATCTACTACCACATGTTCCACCACCTGTCTGTATATAACTTGTTATTTACTGCAATTAGAAAGCCTCAAGTAACATCAATCTGTACCGCGTAAGAATCTAATAAAGTATAGCAACTGAACTGATAGAAGGAATGGAGATTAACAGGAGAAAATTAAGGTTAAAACTAATCAGGCTTAGGTGAGAATAGAAAAGAAGGCCTAGCAAACCCAGTCCAACTTCACGAGGTCGTGGCTCTGCTGGATAATATAACTTTCCCCCCCTGTTTACGCCAAAAAAGGGCAGTGACCTGCATGGACCCAGCTCAGCTATAAAAGGAGGCCCCGATCCTCAGTTAGTCAGTCCTTATTTAGTCTTCGTTCCAGTCCCAGTCCGCGCAGGCTGCTCCGATAAAGGTAAATCCTTTCCTGCCAGAAATAACCTCGTCCCATTCCTTCTTGACGTCCAGACGCTTCTTAGTGGAATCTCTGTTTGCTTATTTCACCTTTGGCCCAGCTGTGTCGCCTTCCACCACGCCTTCACGGTAGAGTTGACATCGAGGTTCGTCTAGCATCAGGTAACACTGGTACCAGAGGTCCCAAGATATCACATATATATAAACCCCTGATATTAAATTTAAAAAATGAAATATTTTTTTTTGCATGAAACAAATTAATTTCTAGATTCGAACCTCTGGCCATGTCTCTAAAGCCTAAATGTGTAGAACTACTGATTTAAGAAATTTTTCTCGCTTTACTTATTTCAATGCTGATAAGCTGATTGAGGCCAGGAAAAGTAAAAAACGACTTATCGGGAGAATAATCCGGACACATCCCGCGACTACATTTATATTTATACAAAAAGAGGCACTTCTCCCTATAATTATGCATCAGAATTATCCAATTGTTCATCACCCTAGTGAAAACCTTACTGCATCATCACTAGTCCGGATTATTTTCTCGATAAGTCGTATATGCATATGTCGTAATATATTCGTATATTCGGGTTGAAAATATTTCATAGTATAAAATATAATTTCTTCGCTCTCTCGCTCCTAGCTACTTCCTAATATATACCTCATCCAAGTCTTAAACGGCTTCTATACAAGTTATATCGATTTTGAAAAGTAAAAGAAGTATAGCATTTTAGAATAATATCCCTAAATTTTACACAGCATGTGCACATTTTCTAGATTAATTAATATATAATCTATTTTTCTTTCTAAAATATAGTAATTTTTAAATTTTACTTATAAATTTAGATGAAATTTTTCCAGCAGGATATTGATCTAAAAATAAATGACTAACTCTACCTTCAAATTAAACGAAAAATATATGTGCCCTGTACTGACTTTCCCTGCAATCTAACAAATTCGGATAGGTGACAGAGCCACAACACTGACTTAGGGAAACATCAGGTTGCAAATATAACGGAATATCTAAGAAGACATTAAAGACGGAAAACTACATGAATCGACAACATAATAATATGCTTGAACTTATGTACATTTTTGTATAGATATTTCATGCTTGCATGAAATAGAGGAGAATTCAAGAAAATAGTAGCAAATACCTCATAATAACCTTAAATCGTGAAACAATCCATTTTTATTGTATATAGTTCGTAATTTTGAACTTTTATAAAATAAATGATGTGGGATTGAAAATCTGTGTATATTTTAAATATTTCAAATAAAACCTTTGCGCCTATTTTGTTTCACGCAGATTGGACTCACAAAGAGGACCAAAAATCTAAATTCTGATAAACCATTTATAAAAAATATATATATATATTTGAATAAATAATATACGGTACTAAACGTTTCTTAATTGAAACCCAGATATGTACATGAAGTACCATCGTGGATCCCGGGTTCTACACTAAGCTCGACTGCTAGATAAATTAATCCTTTTTTTTCCTTCGTTACTGGGAGATCGCCACAAGGCGGCGTTGTGTGGACAAGGAGGTCTCTTGTCACTTGAGCTGGAGCGTCATTGGACGCCTTCCTTGTCTCTTTGACATCCGGGAATGTCCTTATGTGATAACTAAGACAAATTGCCCTTTACAATGTACAAGTCCATTCTGATTAGAATATCATGACACACTTTGTTGTTTCTTCGTCTGTTTAAAAAATAAATATAAAAAAAGGAAGAGAGCGCGCGCATGTTTCAAAGAATATCATCTCGATTACTTTTAGGGATCCAAAATATAACTAGGATTCAAATTATTTTGAATAGGCTCTTTTACTATGGTAATATAGTATAAAATCTTGTAGCAACCAGGGATGAAATTGAATTTTAGCCTATATTAAAAATAAATTGTACTAATATCATTTCACAGATTTTTATAATATTACAAAAACCCAATATTTAATAACTATAAATATCCAAAAAAAAGAAAGGTGTCTCAATAAAAACGTTATATATACATGTTCATTATAAGTAGTATATATTCAATTAAATATTTCCCTTCTCTCCTTCAATTTTATAAAGTTGCAGAGAATAATATTCATTTACCAAAAGTTGCTTCTTCCCTTCAAAACCATTACGTTCTGTACTCTGGTGATAAACCTAATGCATTGTTTTAATGCATTTTGGAAGGAATGGTGCCACATTTAGTACATGCTTATCATTTACCCGAAATATTGTGATATTTTATGGCCTAAAAAGGTATATTCTGGCCTTGCCACTTTACCATCTTGAAAAAATACCCTTTTAGGAGATTCGACCGAATTCATAACTCCTTTCGTAGGATATTATGAAATTGAATACTACCAAGACTACCAAATCCGAAGATATAATATACAAGTTGGGTTTTTATCTTAATTTGAAAAACTAGTGTTGTGACCAGCATTACGATTTGTGTTGTGTTGATGAATCAAATCATTGTTTTAATCCACTATTAAATAGAGAGGTGAACCTTTCATAAACATCGTAATAAAATAGACTAATTTTTATATATTATAATTTTTCATAATAATTCAATTTATATAATCAGAAACACTTTAATTTATCAATTTATCATCAATATATGAATCTGTTCAGACTTATATAAACTCGGCATCAATAATTTTTTATATAATGTATGTGACTTTAAGGCTTTCTGTAAATTATATGATAATTTGAAATTATTTAATGATTTTGACTAAAGTACAGCGTTGAATATGTCTATAGTCGGAACAAAACCAGCCGTAGAGAAACGTCTGAACGTCTTATCTATATATATATATATAATTGAATGTCTGTCTGTATGTTTGTACTCTATCGATTCAAAAACCATACATCCAATCGCCCTGAAATTTTGGGATATTATTAGGTATATCCCCGGGAAGGTTTTGAAAAATAATTTCTTGAATATCTTGAATATCCTTAGAGTTATTTGCAGATTTGTAGATTTAACTCGCACGCAGCGCCCCCATTGCGACGATGTTAACAAGTGTTTTTATCTTTAAGTTTTATTATCACTAAGTTTATTATCTTAAAGATTATTTATCAAAAGTAAGATTTTATACCTATTAATTGCGCACAAGTCAAAGTTAGTTTTATCATTTATCTACAACATATATATTGGGAGAATAGATAAAATGATGATTTTGTAATGTAGAAAATTAGGAAAGACAAAATTCAGGATGACACGGCAATTTATTTGAGACAAGAATAATGATACAATTCCAAGGCAAGATACTATTCCTTTAACTTCCAATTACCGAGGGAACCAATTAATATTGATTTTATTCAACTTATCGAGTATTTTTCAAGGGACCGGAAAAAATTTCACTTTATCGAGAGATTCAAATTCACGAGTTTCAAATTATAAAAATATATATATTATTTTTTTAATAAGAGTTTATAGAGAATTGTTTTAACAAATGTTCGTTAGACAAACCTTTACTTGGGTAAAACCCGGGCGAAGCCAGGTACATTCGCTAGTTGAATATATTTTTAAAAAGGATGATGAAATATTTGATTGCTTTTTCCACTCTCTCTTTATATTCGTCTTGAATGAGTCTAATTTTTGATGCATTATTTCTGTTGAAACATGAAGGGTAAAGATATAGCTAATGAATGTTCTTTTTTGACCTTCCTTCGACAAATTTAATTTTTTCCTCTCTTCCGTTGATTAATCGAACTTAATGCAATAGAGCAGAATTTCCTCTGCATATCTAATCATATAGGTTGCAAAATTGGCACGCGAGCCCACGATTAGATTTCAAGAAGAATCGATCCATCAATAGAAGAGGGGAAAAAATTAAATTTGTCGTAGTGAGTCGAAAAAAAAATATCCGATAACTATATCTTTACCCTCCACGTTTCAATTGAAATACTGCTGAATACATGTAGAAAATTAAACTTTACAAGAAGGAAAATAAAAATAAAGAGTGAAAAAGAGTGAGAATATTTTGTAAGCAAAATCCCGCAAGAAACCCATATTATTCTCAATCAAGAAGAAAAGACTTGAGAAACTTGGAAACCACAAGAGACAAACCTGAGGATGGTAGACCCAATATGTTTTAAAGGCAATCGGCCAGGACATATCTCTAGGTTCTATTGAACCAAATATTTCAATATAATATACACCTCTCACAAACAGGAAAACAAGCTTTTAATCTCTAGGACCGATGAAAATGGGTGGAGAAGAAATAAACCTAGAACGGGATTCAAATCCTAAGACCTTCGCTGATATTTGTACAGATTAAGGCCTATCTAATTTGCGATATTTTAAATGTGAGAAATTTGAAGATATATTATTATTCCCATTCTCTCAATCAGACTATTTATATCACAAATTAATGGAAATGTTGGTGAATAATTAAACGAACAAAATAATACGCTGAGTCAAACCAATGGTTTTAGAATAAGAAAGAGTTTAATAACTTTGAAAAATAATCAAGATCTCATGTTCGAAATACAAATGCTTACTCATGTCCCCTGAAGATAATGAAAAACTAGACATTTGGCTATTTCAGTTCACATAATTAATCTTACCAATATTTCAGTTGGCTGAACGCCAACCTTTATCAAGGTGTTATAACATTTTTAAAGTGTGTCAACAACAAACTCAGCGCCACATAACGTCAACAGCATTAAGTTTTAAAATATTTTGTTATATTCAATGGGGAGAAAAAATTGATATATATATTTATATTATGGAGAAAATAAAATTTGTAAAATATAGGTGTGATTATTTTGAAAATTAACAATAACGCCTATTTTATTTTCAAAATTATTTGTACTATGTGTGAAAAAATTTTTCGTATAAAAATAAATCAGAATAACAAAATATATATAAAAGAAATGTTAAACTAAAATTTTACTGAAAACACAAAGCGCAAAAAATGTTTGGAAAGTTGGTTAAAATAAAATATTAAAATAAATTTAAATGTAAAATTGTGATATTTGAAATAAAATATAAATGAAAATGGGAAAATATTTAAAAAAATGATATGACACAAATAAAACATTGAATACATTGAACTATCAATATATATATATATATATATATATATGTCATAATATTACCCTTCCAGGAATAATAAAGTAAATCTACAGTCGACCAGAGAGAGACGTAGGGAGGAGGATGTAAAGGCCGGTCACTTGATATATCAGTCACATTCCAAGGGGGCCATTTTCGTAGAACCTCAGAACTATTTTTGGACAGTCGGGGGTGGTGGGCGACACAAACGGTCGTTCAGCGGTAACTTACCCTCGCGCTACCTCTCTCTCGCTGGTTGCCTGGAATTCCTTTTCCAAACTTGTGGTTTCCTTATTTCTCTCTCCCCACATTATTATCACTATATTGCCACATATATATATATTGTGGGCGCCGAGAGACTTCCTTTCTGCCCATTGGAATGACGGACCACGCCAGCAGCAAACATACAAGCGGGGGACATGAGATAGGAGATGACCACCGCTGTGCGGCGCGGCAGATCAGCGGAAGTGAAGGAGAACCAGAATAGACATTCTAGGGTGTTGTCCTTTTTTGTCTTCCTCTGAAAATGTAGCTAATAAGTAATACCAATAAAACACTAACTTTGAAATACTTTCTGGGCCATCGCTGGACTAATAAATCGACACACCACAATATAATAACATAATACATATATATAAAATAAGTGTGTGATTGTATTTTGAAATGAACTTAAACGATGTTACATAAATTTAAAAAAGATATATAAAAAAAAATGAGTTTTGAGCATTAAAACATGTTTACGTGCATCTAAATGTGTACCTCTCCCTATAAAATAATTAAAATAAAGACCCAAAATATTGGGAATTTGAAGTAATAAAATGAAAAATTAAACTGTATATATTTTATGACGATCTAAATTGCGAATATATCTCTGATAGTTCAATTTTCCTATTTATACTATCTTTGTTTTCTGCGGAAGTCCAACCTTCCTAAAATAATCGGCAATGTTTTTCATTTATGTTCTGGTGTAAAATATCTGTTTTATCAAAGTCCGGTGTGTGGTCGTTTTTCAAAGCGTGGTCTACAAGGAGGGATAAATAGATTATAATTTCTTTAATTTCTTTACATGTAGTACAAATAATTTTAAATATAAAATAGGCGTTATTGTTAATTTTCAAAATATTCACACCTATATTTTACAAAATGTATTTTTTATCCATAATATAAATATATATGTCAATTTTTTTCTCCCCATTAAATATAACAAAATATTTTAAAACTTAATGCTCTTGACGTTATGTGGCGCTGAGTTTGTTGTTGACACACTTTAAAAATGTTATAACACCTTGATAAAGGTTGGCGTTCATCCAACTGAAATATTGGTAAAATGAATGATATTTTGATCCAATACTCGTATATGCCTTTTTAATTAAATATTCAATTATGAATTGCTCTATTTTCAAAATATTTAATCTATAGAAGATAAAACTCTATAAATAACGAAGCTCACGTCAAAATGAACCAAGATTTACCAATAGAGAACGAACTGAAACAACTTATATCAAATTTTTATTATTTATTTCAATCAACACTAAGTAAAACCTATTTAACAATAAATATAAAGGACAATAAACATATCAAGCACAAACCTTACATATTTAGTGAAACAGGGAGATATAATTGAGGGTCAAATACAAGTTATGCTCACGAAGGAGCAATTCACCTATCAGCATGTCCTTGTACATTCCCTGTTATTAGTAAAGAAACGGGATGGCAGGTGAAAGTGTATCTAGCACAGTAATCTAAATGAAATAACTGTAAAGGACGTAATTCGACGCAAGAATTAATTATTTAATGGACACCCTTCAACGATCGAAATACTTCTCAGAAATTGATCTCAAATTAGGGTACTGGGGCATGTTTAAAAACTGAGGAAGTAGGCAAAAATAAAACAGCTTTTACAACATGCCATGGGTTTTGTGAATTTGGGTTTGTACGAATTTAATGTTATGCCATTTTGATTATTCAATGCTCCTGCCACATATGAACTGTTTATCGATGACGTTATAAAGAGCATCAATTAGAAAATATGCCTATGCTATTTAGACACCTCATAATATACAGTCATGATTTCATAACTCATCTCGAAAGACTGTAAGCAAATTTCAATTGTGCCTGAAAACAAGTTTAAAATTGAATGCGAAAAACGCAGAATGACTTCCGAGGATCTAGAAATACTGGGCCATGCAACAAGCTGGCACAAATAAAGTGATCAGGTCATAAAATGGCAGAGCGCCATCTAATGAAATAAAAATCAACTAAACGTTGTTGTGTGGTTTAGGCTATTTCATAATATTTGGCTAAACCTTTTCTTTATAAATAAAGAAATAAATAAAAATATTCTTAATAAATCAAGAAAAGGGTTGGCCAAATATTATGGATAACCTAAATCAACGTTTAGTTTTTTATTCCACTAGAATTTGCTCTTTTCATCAATAATGGTCATTTAAACGGTCTAATTATGCCTATTTTTTATAAACTTTTATTAATATTTGTATTCTTTCTAGTTCTCCACTTTTTATTGTAATCTACTTTTATTTACTATCCCCCCAGAATTATTTTGTAATATTAAAATGTCTTAATATAAAGGCTCTATGCGGCTATTAATATCCAAATGATTATGGTGAATTATAGGTTTGAATTGCCTTCAGGGAAAACCTAAATAATTAGAGGTTAGGATTATAATTCAAATAGCTCAAGTAAATTAGTAACAAATTCGATTTCTAAATTCCCTTTATTATCAAATTTACTTTCACATTTTAGAAAGTACACTACATATCTACTCGGATAAAATTGACAGTGACAATGTGTCAGAACCCTGTTTTGTTATTTTTACTGTGTGTGACTGGCACTGAACTTATAAAAAATGTGAAGCAATTTCAATGCACATTTACTCTCATATGAACCCATGTTTGCCCCGCGCGTAAGGGACTACATTAACGATCAAATCAACCGTTGACATCAAGCTGCTTGAAATTTCTAAGATTAGAAAGAGAACCCCTATTATCCATCCTCATCAACCTATTAAAAGAGGAAAATTATGTTGTTGTTTTTTTTTACTATAAGAGACCCAGATAAAAACCTCGCTGAGGGCACCTTTTTACCATAGCAATCACATATCATTATCGGACGTTGGCATTTCCTAAACGGAAGTTCTACTTCCAGGATTCTTTTGAAGTTGCTCTTATTTTTCTGATATTCAATAGTGTATTATTTTATCAATTATTCTCTGTAACTTCTTCGATATATATATATATATATATATATATATATATATATATATATATATATATATATATATATATATGATGTATTTCTACTATAGATGTGTGAAAAATCAACAGTCGTTTGTGGCTGTCTCCACCTCAATCGTCTCTCTCTTTATTTTTCCAAATCTTTTATACAAAAATAAAATTTACATACATGTTAACTGCTTTAAAATTTACATATTAAAATATATATATTGTACAATTGAATTTAGAGATTTTGGTTTTATTTGCATACATAAAATTGAATTTAAGGAAATGAGAGGGAGAGAGAAACTATGAACAAAGCTAAACTGGAAATTTACTTTCTATCATTCAAAATGTATCATATATATATTAAGCAAAATTTTTCTTTATCTAGTAAATTTGGGAAACTCTACAGCAACGCTTATTTTACATTTATAAATGAAAACTACTTAAACAAAATTTAGGCCTTTAAAAAAAAAAGAATATTTGAGAGGGTATCAGATTGTATACTGATCTGTATGATTTATTTAGTATACACATTCTATGGTAATATTATTTTGAGACCTATGGACACACACATACCCTTAGAATAGACAAATTTATTAGCTATTTTTAATTGAAAAATGCCCTTGTAATTTAGAGATGTCATCTACTAAAATATATGTATTTTAGGTATGGCTCTTGCGCAAAATCGTAAAGCTGGCAAAAATAGTTAAAGTGAACCATTAGCTAAACTTGGGCCATAAAGAGACAAATAAATCATTATCTTGGCAATAATATTGACAGCTTATAAAATAATTTAAGACAAAGAATAATAAAGTGGATTTCAATACAATTTTAAATTATAATTTTACATTTTGATGTCAATCAGAATATTTTTGTCATTATTAGAAATTAGTAAAAGGGATAATTTGGAAGTTATTATTTAGTGTATTTATATAGCTTTCAGTTATAATTTAATTTTGAAAATATGTAAAATAATACAGAAAGAGCCAATGATATCAACTTGGTTTTTTAATGATTTCGAAATCTCTGAATATATACATATATAATGTCCACATAAAGAAGATTGGAATCCTCTAAAGAATGTAAGTAATAGATTTAAAGATAAGAAACGCATCCTCGTACGCTTTAAATCTATTACTTATAATGTCCACATAACAATTTTCCCAATTTCAATCAATAAATCGCAACCTATAAAACCTGATTTTCTGGGTTAAAATAATCAAACAATTTCGGTACATTTTTCTATATATGTTTTCTGTCGAATATGGAATTATTTATTTACTTTTTAATAATAAAGATTAAAAACAATTTTAAAATTCGAATTTACAAAGATTTCCATTATGAAAAAGGCATACCCTTTTTTCCTCACATGAGCATTTAAATTATATAAAAATAAAGATTGTTTTGTCAAACACACACTTTAGTAGAGCATATTTAGTAAATTTCATTTCACTTCTATACCTTCAAATAATTTTGTAAATATTTGATATGAAGCGACTAAGAATATTTAGAGGATAGACTTTTATTTTATACTAAATGTGGTGATCCGAATTTATATTGTCGGTATCAATCTTATTTTATAAAAAATATATTTCCATTTTTACATTTTATTATTTTATATATTAGGAGTACAAATAGGTTTCGAGGGATTTTTTTTTATAAATTCGAAGCTTTATTCAGAGAAATCAGTACAATATATTTCATTCAAAGTATTGTCCATCTTTAGCTACGACTTTTTCCCATCTTTCAGGCAGCATACGGATTCCGTGTCGAAAGAATTCCTCGTCTTTTGAGGCGATCCAAACATTGACCCAATTTTTCGCCTCTTCGTAAGAAGTGAAGTGCTGCTCTGCCAGGCCATGTGTCATCGAACGGAACATGTGGTAGTCTGAAGGAGCAATGTCTGGTGAATACAGCGGGTGGGGTAGGACATCCCATTGAAGCGCCTCCGAAGTCTCCTTGACAACTTTTGCAACATGTGGCCGAGCGTTGTAGTGCTGATAGATCACCTTGTCATGTCTTTTGGCATATAGTGGGCGTTTAATCTTCAATGCTCGGCTTAATCGCATCAATTGTTGTTGGTAACGTTCTCCAGTGATGGTTTCGTTAGGCTGAAGTAGCTCATAGTAGATCACTCCGAGCTGATCCCACCAGATGCACAGCATTAGCTTCTTGCCATGAATAATCGGTTTGGCCGTTGAAGTTGATGCATGACCGGGCTTAACCCACGATTTTCTGCGCTTTGGGTTGTCGTAGTGAATCCACTTTTCGTCCCCCGTCACGATTCGATGCAAAAAAAAACCTTCCGATTTTGTCTTTTGAGCAGTAGTTCGCACGTGCAAATATGGCGCTCGATGTTTCCTGGCTTGAGTTCATATGGAACCCAATTTCCTTGTTTTTGCACCATACCCATGACCTTGAGACGGTTCGAAATCGCTTGTTGAGTCACTCCCAAGGTTTCAGCGAGCTCCTCTTGAGTTTGGCTTGAATCTTCGTCCAATAAAACCTCCAACTCAGCGTCTTCGAACTTTATTGGCCTCCCTCCGCGTTCTTTGTCTCTGGTGTCAAAATCGCCACTTTTGAAACGCCGAAACCAGTACTAACATGATTTTATTGATAGAGCGTGTTTACCATATGCCTCACACAGCAATCGATGTCCATCAGTTGCACTTTTCTTCAAATTAAAACAAAAAAGCAGCGCTTCCCGCAAATTGTGTTTTGTTGGCAAAAAGGTTGACATGGTTAGAGCATCAAAATAAAGTTCCTTACATTTGAGTGAAAAGACTTCTTCTGATTTTTTGGGTAAATGATGAAGCCTTAACATGAAACCTTACAAGGTCCGATGCTATTTATATAATATTTGTTGTGGCTTCTTTTGCAAATCCCTCAAAACTTACAAGGTATGTCCCATAAGTTCACGGACTGGGTCCATAAAAAAAAAAAGGTAAGATTTTTTTAAATTTTTTTATTAAAACTTTTCAAAGTAATCCCCCCTTGCTTCAACGCATCAGCGTCATCGTTTCTCCCAATTGTCGAAACAGTTTTTATAAACCTCTTTTGGAATGCTCTTCAATGCCAGCAGCGATTTTTCTATTATGTCTTCCCTGGTGTCAAAATGTCTTCCTTTTAGAACTGATTTGAGTTTGGGGAACAGGAAAAAGTCATTTGGTGCGATGTCTGGGGAATAGGGTGGTTGAGGTAGGATTTCTGTCCCGTTTTTCGCCAAAAAACTCGTCACCAAGTGCGCTGTGTGAGGGCGGGCATTGTCATGGTGTAGGATCCAGTCACCATTAGTCCATTTTTCTGGCCTTTTTTTTCGAATCGCTTCCCTTAGACGGCGAAGAATGCTCAAATACATTTCCTTAATAACTGTTTGGCCTGCAGGAAGATACTCGTAATGAACAATGCCCTTGTTATCCAAAAAAGCGACCAGCAACACCTTGTTTCTGGATTTCAATATCCTGGATTTTTTGGGTCTAGGCTCACCCTGACCTCTCCACTCGGCAGATTGACGCTTGGTTTCAGGGTCATAGCCATAGACCCATGTCTTATCGCCTGTGATCATCTTGTCTTTCCATTCCGGATCCGTTCTTGTCATTTTAAACATGTCTTCACAGGTTGCAAGCCGACACAGATTTTGCTCATTAGTGAGGAATCTTGGGATGCATTTTGCAGGAGTCTTTTTGAGCTTCAAATCTTCGGTTACGATCTTTCCAATCGTTGTTTTAGAGATGCCTGTGTCTTGCTCTAGCTCCAGCAAAGTGGTTCGAGGATTTTCTTTTATCAAATCGGTGATATTTTGCACATTTTATCAGTACTTTGAAATTTTGGGCGTCCTTGACGAGGAGCATCTTCAATGGAAATTCGGCCACCTTTAAATCTAGAATGCCATTCAAAAACAGTTGTTTTCTTTGGGGCGTCATTGGGGAATGCTTTATTAAGCATTTCAAAAGTTTCGGTTGCTAATATTTGAAGTTTCACACAAAATTCTATGCAAATCCTCTGCTTCAATTTTTGTTCCATCGTAAAATCGCCGCAGCGCTAGGTGTGACCTTTAAATAAATTAGAATTATCTTGGCGCGCGCGCACCTACCGACTCGATATTGGTACCACCGTGTTACCAGATATTTTTTCAATAATAAACAGTCAAATTTATTTACATTTTCCATGTATTTATTTTTTTATGGACCCAGTCCGGGAACTTATGGGACATACCTTGTATTTGTACTCCCAATAAAATAATATATATATATATTAAAAATAAAGAAGGCATATCTTGAAAACCACATGTGCTCCTGTTGCGTTGCTGGTTAACAAAGAATAACTTCCGTGGGTACAAAGGATATTTAGGACTTTATTACAGAAGAGCGCAAAAATAAAACAACAATAAAGAACACAGCAGTTACAAACTTACCAAATGCAGCACGGTGAGGGAAAGCAGGAGCAGACAGGAGACAGAAGTTCGTAGAACCTTCTAGAATCTTCCAGGAAATACACCGGCGTCGGCGGTAAGCAGCATTCCGACCTCTTGATACAGCAGCTTGCTTGGAGTACACCACGTAACTTCGTTCTTCGACTTTTTTGCATGAGTTCCTCACCCCTATATATATACAGAAGTAGATCTTTCCAGAACGGTCATGGTTGGTTAGCCAATCACAATGCCGCCAGGCTTGAGCATTGCGCAATCGCTACTGATTGGCCAATCAGTTGTTCTCCGATATTTCTACACTCTTCTTGAACGTTCTGAAACATTCTATTCTGTAATGCGCCATTTTTTTTCCTACGTAACAATATCAACACCTGACCTTTTATATATTTAAAAATTTTATTTTCATGTGTTAAGCATATTTACGCAAGTTTGGCCTTAAATACCCATTTCTTGGTTTTTCAAGAAGCCACTGGAACCAAAAATATTTTTGGTCGCAGTGGGACAGCCTACTCCACGCTGACGAGCACCAACAGCGCGAAACGCGTTCGTGGATGGCTTTTCTTGATTCATCAAGAAATTGGGTTGGCCAAATATCAGGGAACAGGCTAAATCAATGTTTAGTTGATTTCTGTTCCACCAAATGGCGCTCTGCCTTTTGAAAAGCACATGTGCTCCTGGTCAGGATATGCCATTCTTATTTTCAATATCAACACCTGACCTTTTTATTATTATTTTTCTATTGTTTTTTCCTATATATATTCTTTACATGGTGGTCGCTTTGAAGGATTCGGCTCATCAGATAAGGGGTTCCACTCAACGATTTTTTGACTCCACTCTGGATCAATTCGAGTCATTTCAATAATGTTTTGGCAGACTTCCAGTCTAACCTCCTTTTCTTCTTCCTTCAGAATCCGTGGAAATGTTTTAGAGACGACCGGATCATGTCCCAAACTTTTGTTATTATTTGATGACACAGTCCTTCAAATAGCCCAGTCTGTGAAAATAAATCTTTAATATAAATTCTTCTATATAATACACTGCGGCCTGTGATTGTAAAACGACACTTGAAGTTACAAGTTTCTTCTCGACGAAAAATTGAAAAAAATATTTCAAGGTGAAATATCGACTATTTCTAACCTTTTTGGATGAGGTATGAAAGGATGAATTATGAAGAGCAATGATGAACGGAAAAATAAAAGTGTCCAGGGATGGGAACCGAAACCACAATGTTCCGCTTACCGGGCAGATGCCATGATCACTAGGCTACCCTGAACATATTTTTCCGTTCATAAATGATACATAAAGTAACTCTATCATTTACGAACGGAAAAATACGTCCAGGGTAGCCTAGTGGACATGGCATCTGCACGGTAAGCGGAACATTGTGGGTTCGATTCCCATCCCTGGACACTTTTATTTTTCCGTTCATCATCACTCTTCATAATTCATCCTTTCATACCTCATCCAAAAAGGTTAGAAATAGTCGATATTTCACCTTGAAATAACAAATTTGATTTTTCGCCGAAAAGAAACTCATGCGGTGTAACTTCAAGTGTCGTTTTTATTAAATTCTTCTGTTAGATTTTTGATTATTTCCTTTATTTTGAGATTGTTTTCCTCGCAACGTAATAATCTTGGACGCCCAGTATGTTGATCATCGTTTACCCGATCTTTTTGGAAGCGTGAAAACTATTCGAAAGTTCTTGAACAGAATAAAGCAGCATTATCAAAAATTATTTATTCAATTCATGCGTCACACACACACACAGTATCATTTTTTTTTCAATTTAAAACAAAACTTAATGCAGATTCTCCGCTTTTCTAAAACGGTTTTTGAAAATAGAAATACGAACCTTACAAGGAAGTTTTATTCTTTTTTTTTTTTAGATCGGCGCGTGCGACACGTGACTCGTGCTTTCAGTCAGGTGTGGTCAAATGTCCGGTATTTAACTGTGTATAAAATATTTTTTTCTGGCTTTTTTTATTTCATTTTTTAACCAGTCCAGGAAATTAATTAACGCCTCTTGTATATCTGCTAGCCCCTTCGAGACTTTCATCTTCAGGAATAGGAAAAGACCCCGCGAGGGTTAAGTGTGCTCAAGGCTATATCGCGATAAGCAATTTCAGTTAATATTATTTTACAATAATAGATAATTTAATAAATCGTAGATTTTCTAATAATTTCTTTCACATAGTGATTAACCTTTCATTTAATGAATAATACATTTTTGTATATAGTTAATATTTTAACTGAAACTCTTCAACACACAACACACACAAAATATCTTATGAGCTAACTTCCAATAAAAATATTGGTAAATAAATTAGTTTGATACAATATATTCCTTTTATATAGATTATATATATAATATATAATAAGTTCCACAACGTGTGTGTTGTGAAATATATATCCATGAGATTGCTGGTCTCGAGCGCTGCCCGAAAATTATTAGAAAATCTCCAGAGATCAGAAATCTAATATTCAATATCACAGAGAGTCGAACTACATATAGTTGAGACACGCCGATTTTACTAATAGAAACATCAGTTGCTACAAGAGGGGTAGCTCTTTTACCACCTCCTTTAAAGCTATAACATTAGCGTGCTTGTGTATATATATCGTTTTCTATTTAAATATGAACAATTTTAGCCTCATTTATATTTCAAGAAGTTTCAAGAAGAAACCTAATTTGCAAATACCATCAATAAATTCATATATAATATAATATCCTGGGAAATTAAAAATCAACGACTAGTTTATATTTATTCCGATAGATGGCGTAAGCGATCACCAACTTTTAGTTGCACGATCAGGAAATGCTTATTTTCTTTATATATATATATATATATATATACATATTATATTTTACATTTAAAAACGTTTTAGTTTGATTATATTTTAAGTCATCTTTGCAGATATACACTAAAATGTAAACACACGCAATTTATATATATATATTGAGTCACAAAAAGATATTTTAAAATCTATACAAAATAAAAATTTTCATGTGTACATTCAAAATAGAATCAAAACTCTTTTTGAAATATATATTGGTTAATATTAATATAAATAGATTATAATTTTATCCAATATATACCTTTTTAATTAAAATATATAAATACTTATATATTTTTCAAATAAATAAATCAAAGTTTTAATATACATTTAAAAACAATTTCAAAGATGAGCATTCGAATGGAATATATATTAATAACACTACGTTTCCAAAGTCGAATTCAAATGTAAATTGAGTTATGACCCAGATAAACTAAAATGGCGATTTAAAAAAAAAAAGAAGAAAATAACTTACCTAAATCTGAATCGTCGTTTTCGTCGATGTAGATCATCTTGCCTTGTTGCCCTGAAAATTGAAAAACTGTCAACAAGCATAGAGAGAGGGTGAAGAGAGAAAGAGAGGGGGCATCACAGGAAACGAGTGGATAAAACTTTTAAATGCCAAAAGTTTTGTAGATTTCAATTTCAAGGTGTCACGCCAGGCCCGCCATCTATGAATGAATTTTATAACTATTTATTATCGTTTCAAATATATATATATATATTAATAGTAATTTTTTTATTTTTGGAAAAAAAGGAAAAGTAAAATATTAAGAACTACAGATTTTGAATTAATTTTGAGTCAGAACAGCAAGCTAATTCTGTATCAAATAGTATAGTTATGAGAATTTTAAGATTTATATATTTTTAAATTTAATTTAAACATGTGAGGCTTGTTTTTATTTTTTTGTAATAAATAATTAGTTAGAATATATTATAATAAAAAAGAATAAAAAAAGTAACACCAGCATAGCATCGGCAGTTACGCGTCATAGGCTGGGTGAAAAAAGGAATAAGCGAAGAGAAAGTTTTATAGAGAAGAGCAAAGACAGAACCATGATAATAATTTTCCAAATATAAAATAAAGCCAATTAGAGAGAGAGAAGTATTTCTTTACTCTATTTTCTCTCTTGATGAAAGAAGATAGATTTTGTAAATTTTATTTTTTGGGATTTTTTTTAAAGCTTATTTTAAAAACAATCTAGTGTAAATGTGGAGGACACGATATAAGATAGTATATTAAATTAGTGTGCCAGTTAGGAAGGATGAAAACCTTAAAGGTTAGACCAGATGAAAACCATAAAGGTTAGACCAGATGGAAAGAGGATGGTACTCAGGCGGGCCTCTTCAGATGAAGACCTGAGCAGCAGTTTCAGCCCTATCTTCCTTACTGCTAAACCATGCCTCTTCGACCAAATAGAAAGTAAATTTTGGTTGGAATGGAGATAGGGTAATAGCTAAGCATCAGATACAACATAAATCAACTAATGAAACTAAGCCATTATAATTTTCTGTATTTTCAAACCTAATTTAAAAAGTGTTTATTTTTTCATTTTAGAAGTTGAAACTGGTAGAAAATAAGATATTAGAACTATAAGAAAAGGATTTTTTTATTTACAATACTATCAAATTAAAAATTGTGTGTGTCCATATAGGATCGGGGAGGCTAAATTTATTAGATCAAAGGACTAAATCATTTGTCTGATAATTTCAATTACCCTGTCTTTGAAAGGGCAGATATTATCAACTTAATCGTATCCAAATTTACGTAGTTCAAAACTATAACCCAAGATGTATTTTTCTCTACAATATTTTTTAAACTATAAAAAATAATAAATTCATAGAACTATAGGTTAATATGTCTTGATCCCCTCAAATCAGATGTATGTGTCAATAATGAATCAAAGAAGTTAGCGCCGACCGACCCGGGATTGAATCGTTTGTCAAATTGAGGTAACTTCAGTAGATTCAAAATAAAAAGAACCAAAGCATATTTTATAGGATCAAGTCTACTTAAACTGTAATTACTATTTATAATCTAGCATGTTTTATTCACTCTATAAATTAGGAAAGGAGTGAGGGATGAAGATAAAAAAAAAATTAAATTGGAAATACAGGAGGGTGATAATAATTTGTTAGAGAAATATTAGATAATATGAGTCATTTCAAATAGATCAGCAGTGTGTGATAACTATGATAAAGAGAAGTATTATTCAATAGGCATAGGTCTGGATCCTTCTTTTGATAATAGTAACTATAATTTATTCGGTTCCCCAGACTTAATCAGATTGAGACATACTTATCCCTTAGTGTTAAACTTCAAATCAAATTGTGTTTATTCTTTTTGGGTATATGGACTGTAAGAAACTGATAAGAATTTAGTAATACAGCTAAATGATTATTACAAATACAGGAAAATGTGATCATATCCCAAGCCATTAACAATTCCGTATATTCTATATGTAGTCCTATCTATACTTTTCAATTTAAGTATTATATATGTGGACCAATACCTGTTATTTCTACTAAATAAGGAAGTTTAGGAATTTAGGTTTTAGTGCTTCATATCAATTAGATTGAATGTTCATTCTCTATACCCCCTATATAAAGATTGAACAAGCATAGATAATTGTTATGTATGCTATAAGGAGAGAAAAAATATTCTAAAGTTATCGTATAAATTTAAAGGATCAAACAAATTAAGAATTAGAGAAAATACAGAAATAAAGGTATGGTATTGGTGTTTCAGAATATTGAATTTAAAAGTTTCTATTAGTGTAGACGGATTTTTTTATTTAAAAGCTTAATTATTATTTGTTCTGATTTCAATTAAAAGGGAGGAGAAAAAAGAAAAAAGGAAACAAAAAAAAAATTTTAAAAGGAAAGGAGAGAAAGATGAGGTGGAAAAATAAAAGAAAATTTCTTTGAAATTATTTATAATAGCTGATAAATACACTCAATTAATGTGATAGCAATCCTTATGAATGTTATGATTTCAAAAATATTTATCTATAATTAAATTATTTATTATCTAGATTAGTGGAATGTAGTTAGTGTTAGTGAATCAAGAGAGATAGATGATGTGACTCATGATAGTTGCATCATTGTCATCAAGCGAAAGTAGTATTTAGATTGCGCGTTCCAGTTGAAGTCAGTATTGCTGTTAACATTATTATAGATCATTCACATATATGTATTGAATTGCGGTTCATGTTATCAAATATTAACATCACAAGCAAATTCTACTCACCCAGAGGGAGACAATTAATGTCTATAAATACATTTTCGATTTTAAAGTTAGCGGAGAAAAACAAGTTTGAATATCCGGTCAAAAGTTAATTAAAATCTCATAGTGAAATTTTTAAAGTCATTGAAGTTGAAATTGCAAGAAAATTTATTTTTGTTAAGATATTTTCTGATTGCTAAAATGTTAATTTTTTAAATTGTAATTTGGCTGAATCCATTTTTTTGAAATCCATCATTTAAG